>FR997750.1:12195000-12219279 GCA_905475445.1 Ochropleura plecta
AGCATACCTCACTGTGACCACTCTGTCACTGAGGTAACTGCTCACCACCCGTCTCAAATTTACCGGACACTTTTCCTCAGCCAATCGTACTTTGATAGCTGGCCACCACGCACTGTCGAATGCTCCCTCGATATCCAGCGAAACAAGCGTGACAATTTTCTTTTGTGCCAGCTTTGTGCGGATGTGCTGCACGAGAGTGTAGAGGGCGTCTTCAGTGCTTTTTTGGGGCATAAAACCGTATTGGCGAGTACTAATCCTGGGTAGTAAGTAGAATTTGAGACGGGCGACCAACATCTTCTCGTACACTTTCCCCAGGACAGGCAGTAGCCCAATCGGCCTGTACGACTTGGGTACGGTATAAGAGTCTTTACCCGGCTTTCTGAGCACAACCACCGTTGCTTCCTTCCAGATCTTCGGGAAGTGGTGGTGCGCCAGGCACTTATTAAGCAGTGCCAGGAAGAAGTCGGGGTCACAGTACACTGCCTGAGAGCAGATGTCTGCAGTAAAACCGTCAGCTCCCGGGGCCTTTTTTGGGTTGAACGATCCCACAGACCTATCTAGTTCGCTTCGGGTAAACGGTGGATCATGTCGCTCATCATGGCTCCACGCGTTTACTATGTCTGCCTGTTGTCTGGTTCGGCGATGGTCTATATTATCGTCTTCCTCTCGGTCCTCGGGGTAGAACGTTTCGGCCAACAACTTCACGGAACCCTTCGCGTCCAGTGGTTGTCCTCCCATCTGAAGGGGTAAGTCTTCTTCTCTCTTTGCAACCCTTCCCATTATCCTGTAGATACCCTCCCAGACTCCCTCCCTGTCCTGCTTCCCGCAAAACTCCATCCAACTGTCTGTTGCTGCTTTGATCACCGCTGTCTCATATGCTTCTTTTTCTTTTACATACAGGTCTACAACCTTCGCTCTCCGGACCGGCGCAGCGCTCCTGACTCTGCGTTTCCTGGTGGCGACCATCCTTTTCATCTCAGCGAGTTCCTCGGACCACCACGGCAAGGTAAGTGTTTCTGTGTTGTTTTTCATTGGGATAGTGTCGTTGCATGTTTGTGTGATAGCGTGTGTGTATGTGTTTATAAATGTTTCTAAATGATCCAAATGTGTAACATTTGAGAGTTCCGCAAGGGTCAAACTCTTTTCTCTCATGATTCCAGTTAGTTTCTTACGAAACTGGCTCCAATCTGCTTTTCTTGTGTTATAGATCCTAGTGGTTCTCTCAATGTTTATTCCTTTTGATTTTGTCAATTGAATATTAAAGATAATGCCATTATGGTCCGAATTCGTGAGACCTTCGTCAATGTGCCAGCCATCCACCAAGTCCAGCATGTCCACCGAACAGGCCGTCACATCCACGTGACTGCAGTACCTAATCCCTCCGCGAATGGTGTCAAAGGTGGGAATGTCCCCACTGTTGAGGATCTGTAGCCCCAGCTCCCCCAACGCGCCGCACATTTGGTTAGGTTAGGTTAGGTTAGGTTAGGTTAGGTTAGGTTAGGTTAGGTTAGGTTAGGTTAGGTTAGGTTAGGTTAGGTTAGGTTAGGTTAGGTTAGGTTAGGTTAGGTTAGGTTAGGTTAGGTTAGGTTAGGTTAGGTTAGGTTAGGTTAGGTTAGGTTAGGTTAGGTTAGGTTAGGTTAGGTTAGGTTAGGTTAGGTTTTTTTTTTTTTTTTTTTTTTTTTTTTGTTTTGGCAGGAGGGGGAAATCCCCACGGACACCTCGACTGCCTCACATGTTGTGAGACAGTCGAGGTAGTGTCGGACTCGAACCGACTAAAACCACCCTCCTGCTCTGCTCGTGTCCCTCTGACATGGTCAGAGACCTTAACTGCGCTTTTCGCTGTGACTGCTGTTTTAAATGAAAATGAATAAATAGATAAATAGATAACGAGTTTTATTTTTAATGCATTGGTTTAATTTTTTACTTATATAATGTGAATGTAATTTTTACTAGTGTCATCCTATGCTTGTATTGAAATATCGTTTCTTGAGGAGAATATCATATTTAATAAAGCCAGGGTTATTTTAATATAAGTTTTAATTTAATTGTTTTTGTTTCTTTTAATTACTATTTTTATTATTTTTACGCAGTATTCTAAAAAGATCTTCCTTTCCTTGTTTTGTGACATTATGTTTTTTATGGTCTGTTTTGTTATGGTCATCTCCAGTCTGGTCTCCACATCGTATCTTTCCGTCTCAAATACTGGGCATTCCGTGAGGATGTGTGCGATCGACTCCACCTTGTCCGGTTCGCAGATACACGCTGGGTTCTCCTTACACTTGAAACGGTGCAGGTATTCGGAGAACCCACCGTGCCCTGTCAAGATTTGGGTAATAAGACCGGCTGGTTTAATCTTGAGGACAATCTTGTGGGCGTCGATCGCATCAGGGAAAAACATTTTGGTGACTGAGGCCGTTACCCCAGTCTGATACCTTCGGTTCCATTCGTCGAGCGACCCCAAGCGGATCTGCCGCTTGACGAATGAAACCGGGCAACGATCATAGTCCGGCCTCTTCCTAGACCGGAGTGCAGCTTCCTTGGCGAGGTGGTCTGCGCGCTCGTTTTCCAATAGCCCTGCGTGTGCCTTTACCCAGAACAAGGAGACATCTTTGCTCTGGGATAAAGCCGCGCCCACATTCGCTCTCGCCTCCACGGCCAGCGCGTGGAGGGAACCTTGGTTTGTGACTGTCTGTAGTGCGGCCTTTGAGTCACTGTAGATTCCAAAGGTTCCCTCTTTACGCTTCAGGATTTCGCGCGTGGCTACGCATATGGCCAGGAGTTCCGCCTGGTAGACCGTGCAGTACGACGGCAAGCTTAATTTGACGGACTTGATCTCGGCAGCATCATCCCAAAGTGACAGTGCTGCTCCGACCTTGCCCTCGATCTTGCTGCCGTCTGTGAAAACCCTGACTGCTTGTCTGTTGTGGAGGTCCACAAGTGTCCGGTCCTCCAGGCACACGAACTCCATAGCCATATGTTTCGCCGGATGTGGTGTCTCTGTAAATGCCACCACCCGCTCTACCTCCCTGCCCGCAAGTGCCGGCTGTGGCACCCCTCTCTTTGCCTCATACAGTGCGGCTGCTTCCTGTATACGGAGGTCAAGTGGGAGTATCCCAGCCAGCACCAGAGACGCGTTCAGCGAGACGGTGTGGTAGGATTTACAGAGCTTTTGCGCGAAACCTCGCTGGACCGTGTTAAGGCTTTTCTGCACTCCGATCTTTGCGGCTGCCGGCGCCCAGGCGCTTGCCGCGTATAGAATAATCGGCTCCACTGCTGCCGTGTAAATGGTGTGGATGATCTCCGGGTGAAGGCCCCAGCTCACTTTTGCCGCTCGTGCCAGCTGTTTGTAAATGTTCACAGCTTTTCTGCAAACGTTTGCGACGTGGGAGTTGAAAGTGAGCTGGTGGTCGACGGTGAGCCCCAGTATTTTCAGCTCCTTGGACATGCCAATGTCTACCCCGCCCATGCTCAGGAGCGGGACATCGTACTTCAGCTTCTTGGTTACCACCATTGCACATGTTTTTTGCGGTGCAAACTTCAGCTTGTTTCGGATGCCCCACCCCCGAACATACTCGAGGGCGGCATTGGCCTGTCCCTGAACTTCCAACGCTGTGTCACCGTCGAAGATCATCACAACATCATCGGCGAATGCCTGGCAGTGGACGCCTCTCGTCACCAACCCCTTCAGGAGGGGATCTAGAATCAAGTTCCACAGGATCGGACCGCCAATGGACCCCTGGACACACCCCTTGTTCGTTTCCCTTTGGCACTCAGCGCCCGCGTATCTGACTCGGACACTCCTACCAGTCAAGTAGCTATCCAGCAGCCTCCTAAGGTTCACCGGGCACTTTTCCTCAGCCAGTCTGGTCCTGATGGCCGGCCACCATGCGCTATCGAAGGCTCCCTCTATATCCAGTGATACAACAGTGATCAGCTTCTTTGCGCTCAGCTTTCCCTTGATATGTTGTATCATGGTGTAGAGGGAGTCCTCGGTGCTCTTTTGGGGCATGAAACCAAACTGGCGAGTACTAAACCTCGGGATTAGGTGCCACTTGATCCTCGCTACTAACATTTTTTCCAGGATTTTGCCTAAGACTGGTAGGAGGCCGATCGGCCTGTACGACTTTGGGGTGGTGTAGGAGTCCTTGCCGGGCTTACGGAGTACCACCACTGTGGCCACCTTCCAGGCCCCAGGGAAGTGTCCGTGCTCCAAGCACTTGTTGGCCAGTGCAAGGAACGTCCCTGGGTCCCGGGAAATGGCCTGGGCACAGATATCGGCTGTGAGACCGTCCGCCCCGGGTGCCTTCTTTGGGTTGAAGCTTTCCACCGCCGTTTTCAGCTCCTGAAGTGCAAACGGTGGGTCATGGTATTCATCATGCGCCCATTCGTTTGCACGACTGGCCGCTTCTCGGGTCCGACGGTGGTCTTCAGTTTCTCCCTCTTGAAGGTCCTCGGGGTAGAAAGTCTCGGCTAGCAGCAAAGCCGATTCCTGTGCGCTCAGTGGCATTCCGTCCTTCACCAACGGCAAGTCCTCTTGTCTTTTGGCGGTCCGTCCTATGACCCTGTAAATCCCCTCCCACATTCCTTCTCTATCTTGTTTTTGGCAGAAGCCCTTCCAACCCTCCGTCTGCGCCTTTTTGGCTAGGGACTCATAGTGTGCTTGTGCCTGCAGGTACTCATTGATGACTCTCTGCCTTCGCACTGGTGCAGCGCAACGAATGCGGCGTCTCCGAGTGTTCACCTCCGACATCAGCTCAGCGAGCTCTTTGGACCACCACGGTATGGTAAGTGTTTCTTTGTGCCTAATTTTAGCCAGGGTTTCATCACAGGTTTCTGTGATGCTCGAAATGTATTTGTTTATTTTATTTTCTAAATCTATTTTGTTATTTATTTTTGCTATTTCTATTGGGTTTAAATTTTCCTGAGATTTTAATTGGGCCAGTTTCAAATGAAATTGGCTCCAATTGGCTTTTTTACTATTAAAAATTCTAGTAGTTCTAACTATGTTTATTCCCTTGGCTTTTTGGAGGTTAATTTTGAAAACAATACCGTTGTGGTCCGAGCTCGTCATGCCTTCCTCGACCCGCCAGTCCTCCACCAAGTCCAGCAGCTCCGCTGAGCAGAATGTGACATCAACGAAGCTGCTGTACAAGGTGTTACCTCTGACGGTGTCGAAAGTCGGGGTGTTGCCGACGTTGAGTACCTGCATGCCCATGTCTTCCAGGGTTCCCGACAGGTCCTCTCCCTTGCTGTCAGTTACCAGGCTACCCCACCAGGTGCTCTTGGCGTTGGCGTCGCCGCCCATTAGCATCCTAGTGGGGCTTATTTCCTCGCGAATCCGCAAGAGTTGCTCCAGGTATGGCTGTATGGGGCGGTCTGGTTCAAAATAGAAGGAGACTACTGCGATTTCCCAGGCGCTGGTACGGATCCTCACCACCACGATGTTGTTGGTGGTGAGTTTCGGACACTGTGTGACGTCAAGGTCGTGATCAAAGACGGCTATTGCCGCCTTCACAGTTCCATCTCCTTGTTCAGCGCACTGGTAGACTCTCGCTCCCCGGTAGTCTCGCATCCTTTTTACCCCACCCACATACGGCTCCTGAAGCAATGCGAACGCAACCCTCCGCTCACTAGCCACTAACATGAGTTCTTGGGTTGCTAGGTTCTTTCTCTGCAGATTCGCTTGGATCACCTGGTAGCTCTTGTGAGCACTCGGGTGTGTTCGGGAATCCCTGGATGAGTCCCTGCTGGCTGTTTCCGCTGGCTGGCCCTTAGCAATACGCCACCGACAGCCGCGCCAATGCGTCCCACTTAACGCGAATTGGGCACGTGCTGTCGAAGGCGTTGTGCTCGGTGCCGCTCAGCTTTGCCAAGGCGCAGTTCTTGCATTTAGGTGGTTCAGCAGCCAGCCGCAAGGGGCAGTCGACTCTCAGATGAGGGTCACCACAGTGTGTGCAGAGGTCGGCGGGTTCTGTGCACTGTTTACGGCCGTGGCCGAAACGTAGGCAGCGGGTGCATTGGATCAGCGGTGACTGGTCCTCCACCCGCACCCGCTGCAAGTCAATGTGCACTCGACCCGCCGATGTCAAGTTCTGCCACACTGACGGAGACACCTGCAGAATGATGTGGCTCATGTGGGGGTTCCGTGTCCTGCGACGGTACTTCACCCCCATCCTCACACCATCTGCAGGTAAGTCCCCGATCAGATGGGCATTCTGACGCTTTAGCGCGTCGGTGACCTCCTCATCTGAGTGGCAGGAGAGGACGTCCTTGAGGATGATAAGCGGATCTTTGTTTTTTACCTCTTCCACCACGAGGTTTCCTGCTTTTCTTATCCTCTCCGCCACCCGGGTCAGTTCCTCCTTGGTCCTGAAGCCGACGACCACCTTCTGGTCCCTCACTTTTCGCAACCTCGGTTAGGTTAGGTTAGGTTAGGTTAGGTTAGGTTAGGTTAGGTTAGGTTAGGTTAGGTTAGGTTAGGTTAGGTTAGGTTAGGTTAGGTTAGGTTAGGTTAGGTTAGGTTAGGTTTTTTTTTTTTTTTTTTTTTTTTTTTTTTTTTTTTTTTTTTTTTTTTTTTTTGATATACTTCTACCTCCAACATAATCGGAGCCTATGCTAGGCTTATCGTTCATACCAGTTCTCGCTATTTTTCCTCTCGTACTTTTATTCTACATACTTTATCTTTCTATCATTCATCGTCTTTTGCATCTAACATGGGTGGGATTCCCAACCAACTTTTTTTTTTTTTTTTTTTTTTTTTTTTTTTTTGGGTTTAACGGGAAAGAACAGGGACACAGTTTTTACTAATATAACTTTTCTTGTACATTTTCACTTAGTTCTAACTTATTTCTTATGTCTATTTTACATTTTAATTTGTTATCTTTCTTTATCTGATCCTATACTATTTTACGATTTCTTATCTCTTTTATTAATCTTAGACGATAATGAATATTCTTATTTCTATTACATATTTATGAACACTACTCTATTTCTATTACACTATTACATTTATGGGTTTTGGTTCAAAATCCTCTTATTTCTAGGACAGTTTCTTACGACTACTTACACTAGTTTAGAATTATGCGCTACATATTATTATTTAACATTTTTCTGGCGTTTCTTAGCTACTTTATATCGTCCGCTTTCAATGCTTGACCCTAATATTCTATATAATATTAAGTAAAAATTTTTACTTAAGCTGTCTTGTTTCTTTTTATTACACTTTCGCAAATTTTAATACAAAATTCTAGGAACACCTTTCGCCTTTTTCCCTTCATTATTTGCCACGTTGTTTCAGCATCTAGTTTGGTGTCGAGTACATGTTCGGCCTCAAGTCTTTCGCGATCAAATACGGGACAGCTGAATAAAATATGTGGCACCGTCTCGGCAGTGTCGGGATCGCAAATACACGATGGGCTCTCCTTGCACTTGAAGCGATTCAAGTATTCCGAGAACCCACCATGCCCCGTCATGATCTGGGTGGTGACGCTGCTGATTTTCATCTTCCTTGCTATCTTGTACGCCGCCACCGCATCCGGGAAAAACAATTTCGTCCCTGAAGCAGTATCTCCAGAGCAGTATCTCCGGTTCCACACGTCAAGAGTTGCCGTTCGGATGCATCGCTTGACGTATGAGATCGGACACAGGTCGTAGTCGGGCTTTCGTTTGGAACCTTCAGCGGCTCTTTTAGCTAGTTCATCGGCCCTCTCATTTCCTTCCAACCCCACATGAGCTTTGATCCAAAACAAGGTGACTACCTTGTTTTGGTTCGACAGGGACCTAAGGTTGGCCCTTGTCTCTACTGCCAGGGGGTGGTGTCGGTTATAGTTTTGGACAGTTTGAAGGGCCGCCATGGAGTCACTGAAGATTCCAAACGACTGCGCACTGTTCTTTAGGATCTCCCTAGTTGCGACGCATATCGCCAGAAGCTCAGCCTGGTAAACGGTGGAGTAGTGTGGGAGAGCAAGCTTGCGAGTTTTGGTCTCGACGTCACCATTCCACACGGATAGTGCCGCCCCAACCTTGCCCCCAATCTTGCTCCCGTCCGTGTAGATGTGAACTTCATATTCACTCTGGGCATTTAGTTGCTCTTGGTTTACCAGGCTTACGAGCTCTAGCTCAGCGCGTTCTGCAGGGTGAGGAGCCTCCATTGCCGAGGCGGTCTGTTCGACCTTCCTGTCGCCAAGTGCCGGCTGGGGCACCCCTCTCCTGGCCTCGTATAACGACGCCGCTTCACGGACTCGCAGGTCGAGGGGTAGTATCCCAGCCAGCACTAGCGCTGAGTTCAAGGAGACCGTCCGGTATCCCTTGCACAGCTTTTGCGCAATGCCACGCTGAACTGCTCCCAGCTGCTTCTGGATGCCCAGCTTTTCGACGGCCGGGGCCCATACGCTGGCGGCGTACAGGATGACTGGTTCGACGGTGGCCACATAAATTATCCTAATGACTTCAGGGTGAAGTCCCCAGCTGGTCTTTGCTGCCTTGGTGAGCTGTTTGTGGATTCCTATTGCCTTCCTGCACACATTTGCGACGTGTGCGTTGAAGGTAAGCTGTTTGTCGATGGTGACACCTAGGATTTTGATCTCGTTGGACATGGCAATGTCGATCCCGCCCATGCTCAGGCGCGGGGTGTCGTATTTTAATTTGCGGGTTATAACCATTGCGTTGGTTTTCTGCGGGGCAAATTTTAGTTTGTTTTGTACACCCCACGCCTGAACGTGTTCGAGAGCGGCACTGGCCCGTCCCTCGATCTCCAACGATGTGTCACCATCGAAAATCAGCACAACGTCGTCTGCAAAAGCCTGGCAATAGTCCTCCCTGGATTCCAAGCTCTTTAAAAGCGGGTCCAGCAATAGGTTCCAAAGTATTGGTCCCCCAATGGAACCCTGGACGCAACCCTTGCTTGTGGCCTTACAGCACTCTTCACCTGCGTACCTGACCCTGACCCTTCGGTTCTCGAGATAGCTGTCGATGACCCTCCTCAAGCCTACTGGACACTGTTCCTCGGCCAGACGGACTCTTATGGCTGGCCACCATGCACTGTCGAAGGCTCCCTCTATGTCCAATGATACTAGTACTACAATTTTCTTTTGGTCCAGCTTTCCGCGTATATGCTGCATTAGTGCATAGAGGGAGTCCTCGGTGCTTCTTTGGGGCATGAATCCATACTGGCGAGTACTCATCCTTGGGATCAGATGAAACTTGAGGCGGGCCACCAACATCTTCTCGTAAATTTTCCCGAAAACAGGTAATAGGCCGATTGGTCTGTACGCTTTCGGGGTGCTGTAGTCGGTTTTTCCGGGCTTCTTTAAAATTATGACTGTCGCCTCCTTCCAGATTTCAGGGAAGAGGTGATTTCTCAGGCAGCCGTTGAGGAGAGCCAAGGCTACCTCAGGGGCACTTCTAATAGCCTGGCAACAGATTTCGGCAGTAAGTCCATCCGCTCCTGGCGCTTTTTTGACATTGAAGGACTCGCACGATGCCTTCAGCTCGGCCATTGTGAATGGTGGATCGCATGATTCATCTTGCCCTCCAGCATTCACGACGTCAGCCTTTTCTCTTATAAGGCGGTGGCAGGTGCTATCAGTGCTTGAGAGGTCCTCTGGGTAAAATGTCTTCGCCAGTAGTTAGACTGAACCTTTAGCATCCAGTACCTCCCCGTCCTTCACCAAAGGTTGATCCTCTCCTCTTCCCTTAGTCCTTCCTATCACCCGGTAGATTCCTTCCCAAACCCCTTCCCTATCCTGTCTCGCGCAGAAGTTTTTCCAACTCTCGATCTCGTCTTTTGCTGCTTCCTTCTCATACTCAACTTTCTGTTTCAGGTACTCTTCGACGACTTTCGATCTTCGGGCTGGTGCAGCACTCCTAACTCTGCGTTTCCTAGTGGCAACCTCTTTTTTCATCCCCACGAGTTTCTCGGACCACCACGGCATAGTGAGCACTTCATTAACTTTTTTAATTGGCATTGATGAAGTGCATGCATCTTTAATGGCGTTACTGTAGGTTTTGGCAATTGAATTTACTTGGTCAGCTGTATATAAGTTGTCTATGACTGTTTTGTTAATTTGGTTGTCCTGCATTAATTGGCCGAGTTTCTCACGAAACTCAGGCCAATTTGCTTTTTTGGTATTAAAAATTCTTGTATTTCTGTGGATTTGGATGCCCTTAGATCTCTTTAAATTTATGTTGAAAACAATGCCGTTGTGATCCGAGCTCGTGAGGCCTTCGTCTACCTTCCAGTCGTCCACCAGGTCCAGGATATCTGTGGAGCATGCTGTGATGTCGACATGGCTGCAGTATCGAATTCCCCCTCTGATCGTGTCGAAAGTCGGAATTTCCCCTCTGTTAAGTATGTTCAGGTCCAGCTCGTCGAGAAATCCGGAAACTTCTTCGCCTCTACGGTCGATGGACAGGCTTCCCCACCAGGTACTTTTGGCGTTTGCATCTCCCCCAAGAACCAACATTCTGGAACCTACCTCTTCCTCAACGCGTTTGAGGTGGTCGAGATACGGTCCGATTGGCTGGTCTGGCTCGAAGTAAAAAGAGACCAGCGTAATCCTCCAGGCACTGGTTCGGATCCCCACCACGGTGATGTTGTTCGTGGTGAGTTTTGGGTACTGCTCTACAATTAGATCTTGATTGAAGACCGCTATTGCGGTCTTAACAGTCCCATCTCCGGTGTCAGTGCTCTGGAAGATCCGCATGCCCCCTCGACTCCCCATCACTTTAGCCCCGCCCACGTATGGTTCTTGGAGGAGAGCAACAGCGACTCCACGCTTTACCGCCTCTATTAGGAGTTCGTTCGTCGCCAGTCTTTTCCTCTGGAGGTTGGCCTGTATCAGTCTGTAGGGGTTTGGGTTGCCCAGGGTGCCCTTAGCAATAAGCCACCGTTGACCTAGCTATCTCGTCCCATTTCCCACGTATCGGACATTCAGAGCTGAAGGCGTTGTGGCCAACGTCCCCGAGCTTGGCTCTCGTGCAGTTCTGACATTTGGCCGGAGTACCCGTTATAAAGTCGGCACATTCCGACTTCAGGTGCGGGCCACCACAGTGACTGCACAAGTCAGCCGGCTCTTTACAAAATCGTCTGCCGTGCCCATAGCCTAGGCAGCGCGTACACTGCACCAGTGGGGTCTGGTCTTCGACCCTTACACGTTGAAGGTCTACGTGCATGCATCCGAGTTCCGTTGCCCGTCTCCAGATGGTTGGCGAGACGCTGACCACAACGTGGCAGGTGTGTGGGTTCCTGGTCCTCCGCCGGAACTTCACCTCCACCCGGTCCTCCTCCTTGTCGAGGTTGTGGAAAACACCTCGGTTCTGATTTCTCATCGCCTTTAGAATGTCCTCGTCTGAGTTTGCAGAGAGGACGCTCCTGAGGATCAGCATCGGGTCCTTATTCTTCACCTCCTCGACATGGAGGTCCTGTCCGTCAGTGGCCAATTTTGCCTTTATTTTGTCTCTCTCCTCAGTACTTTGGAATCCCATTATAATCTTCCTGTCCTTCGCCTTCCTCACCCTTTCTACCTTCACCCAGCCCTCCTTTGCGTCCACTGCCTTCCGCAGTTTTCCCAGGACTTCGTCCCCAGTCTCCGTTTCGTCTTTTGAGGTTACTACTATGGAGTGAAGCGTACTTCGCCTAGAGATCTCTTTTCCGCTATTGGTCGCAGTAACACTCGCGTAAGTCGTGGCAGCGCCGCTCTTTATGTTCTCTTGGTGCTCCTCGATTGCTACTTTCAGCTCTTCCATCTTCCTTGTGTGGATCTCCAGCAGCAATGAGTGACTCTTTATCTGAGCCTCGAGTAGGTTCTTTTCTGGGCTTGGCTCGTGTAGCTTTGTGTATGTGAGGTCAGCGGTAGCGCTTCCGGCCCGTGTATTTTCGACCCCCACTCCCTTGATTTTGGCGGACTTTTCAGCCTCCTTAACCAGCTGGAAAAGTCGGTCCAGAGCCTCAGTGATGCCGTTTTTGATTTCGGTCTTCAGGTTTCTGGAGCTGCTTAGGTTAAGTTTGCCTTTGTTGAGACAAGCCCTGGCTTCAGTAGTCCGATCCGCGTATTGTGTTTGTGGAGTATGGAGCTCTGTCAGTTTTGTCCTCGCTGGAACAGTTTTATTGTCCTGCGGTTGTGCTAGTTTCGGTCCTACCTTTGCAGGGCCTGCCTGCTTTGTCTGGGCGGTAAAAAGAGGTGACAATTCCGTGCTTACGGACTTGGCCGCATCCGAGTCACCGACGCTACTTCGTACATTAGGAGGTGAGGTTCGTGTTTTTTCCGCATCTATCTTTTTTGCTGGGGTTCTAATTCCGATCATTTTGGAGGTTTGCGTCAAGGTAAAAGTGTAAATATAAAAAGTGCAAAGATAAAACTGAACAAAACTTTCCTCCGTCCCAAAACTGTCAAATATGCCTCATAGGCTTGTCAAAATAAGAAATTTAATGTCAGAACCCTGCAATTATAAGATATATAAGTTAATACTAAAATAAAAAATTTTGCCGTCTGTTTGGTTCTTCCTCCCTATATACCAATGGGTGGGTGGGCGGGGATTTTTTATTTCGAGCTAGACCCTCGACCGAGGTGTCCAGGGAAGCGTCTCCGCGTGGGCCAGCCGATGGTGAAATAAAACTTACTGTCGTATGAACAAAAATTTGAAGTTTTGATCGAAAAACCAGGTTTTTAAGGAAAAAATTAAGGTTTTCAACCCCCAACCTGAATCTGGGTACACGGAACGCGGTCCAGATCTCAGGGATGAAGGATGAGTACTATTGCCACTATAATTTACTGCAGTAACAAAAGAATTTTCGAAAACGATGTATTTTTTTTTGATATTTTATAAAGAAAAAACAAAAATTGAGGGTATCTGAGGTAAGTTTTTTAGAGACGGTGCAATACGGTCAGTGACCGAGCATGAGCCTAGTCAGGTCAGGCCTAAAGTTGAAAACTACGTCCAAATCGAACCATAAACAAAGAAGTTATCGTCGTTTTTATATATATTTGCGTGTTCCCTTATTAAAGTCGTGGGTACGAACAGAAGTTACTTACGATTTGACAATTTTGATGAGTACGACTGTTTTATTTCAAGCTAGACCCTCGACCGAGGTGTCCAGGGATGCGTCTCCGCGTGGGCCAGCCGATGGTGAAATAAAACTCACTATGTGAACACCAAAAAAGATGACTTTTGTGCAAAAAAAACAAAACTTTTAGGCAAAAATTTCGATTTTTCAACCCCCAACCCGAGTCCAGGCACACGGGACGCGCACCAACAAAACGGGGATGAAGGCCGAGTACCACTGACACTGCAATCGACTGCTACGACAAAAGAATTTTTTTTTTAAAAACGACGTAGGTAGGTAGATGATTTTGGGTATTTTATGGAAAATTTTGAGAAACAGCAATTCGTGCGATCGCTAGCTCTGTCGGTTGTCAACTGGGTTAGGTTAGGTTAGGTTAGGTTAGGTTAGGTTAGGTTAGGTTGGGGTGCTAAGTCAGAAAACCTCCTCGTGTGCCTGACGGCTGCTTGTCCCTCGCGATGTATCGATAGGTTAGGTTAGCTTAGCTTAGCTTAGCGTAGGTTAGGTATATACATCGTGAGGGAACAGCAGCTGTTGGGCCGGTGCATCCTGGGCGCGGGCAGTAGTCTTCCTCGAGGAATGGGAAGAGATTCTTATTCTTTGGGGAATGCTACTGTCTGTGGCAAATATTCTGACAGGGGGGGATGGGGGGAGGGCTGTTCTGCGTGACTCTCTGCAAAGCAGAGAGCACTGCGGAGGAGCCTACCCTAGTGCGGCGGATCGGTTCGAACTCCGGATCACCGTCGGACAACCCGGTTTCCTCATTGAGAGGGACTGGGGGCTCTGCCTGCGTGCTTGCATGCTGGCGGGGCCGCGAGGAAGAAAACCTCTCTAAAAAATTACCCTGTTGCGTGCCATCTGTTGTTTTTGCAGCAGGCTGGCGCGTGGCAATGTAGGAGTGTAAGGAGAAGAAAAAAGAACAATATGGCAAGCGTAAATAGTGATGATTTACCCCAGGAAGGTACCCACCATGTGGGAGAATCCTTCCCAGAGCCGTTCGTGCCATCAGCTGGCACTAGCGGCTCTGGCTGTCCCTCGTATTCTGGGGGGGACAACGATTGCTATACCCACACTACCGACGAAACAAGCTACCCTAAACGGACACCGAAAAACGACGACGAGAACGGAGGAGTTAGGCGAGAGGAAGACGTATCTTCTGACGAGGAAGAGGCGCCAGCGCTCGCGGTGTCAGACTCTGACACTGCAGGCTCACTCGAAACTGTCCGGTCCGGTTCATCCGGACCGGTGGATGTATCTCGATGGCTCAAACGAGCGAACACCCAACCGGTGGTCGTTCTCGAGAGGAGCCTCGAGGAAAGCAACGAAGCGGCGCCGCCTCTCATACGTGGTGCTGCCATCGGCAAACGTGGCAAAGGCAGACCCGTAACAACCGGCCAATATGTTGGCCTGTCGAAGGCGCGAAAAGAGCTAGCGGAGGCTCGAAAGGCGGCAGAAAAAGAGGACCATTGCGCAGCGGAGGAACGAAGAGTGGCCAGACTGGCTCAGAAGGTTAGCGCCGGACGAGTCAGTCGGCTATCTGAGTCGTCCTCGGCCGCTGAATCAATGGAGGTCGAAGACCTTCGGGCCACGCAGCTAGGCGAGAGGCTCCGAGATGCTGTGGCGACCATTCGCGAGGTCTCCAGGGTATCCAGTGGTCTAAAGGGGACCTGCCAGAAGGCTCTGAAGATAGCGGCGGCCTCGATCACCGAAGCCGCTGGAGAGCTTTTGGAGAGGTCCTCCAGTGACGAGACACGCCGGCTGGTAGCAGCGAATGCTCGCCTGACTGCGCAGGTTGATGGGCTCCGTAAGGAGCAGGATGAGCTCCGTGCGGAGCTCCTCAACCTAAAACGAGGTAGGAACGTTGACGTACCGGGGTCACTGGAGCCACAATTTGGTTCTCGGCCCTCGTCTGAGGATTCGGAGATGTTCCGGCTCTTCAAGACAGAGTTTGCGGCGCTTTCAGCCCGCTTCTCCGTCATTGAGGGCCGAGTGTTGCGGCCTCCATTGGCCCACGAGAAAACGCCCGCTTTGACTCAGGGGCCGGCGCAGACGTATGCTTCAACAGCTGCTGCCCCGCCTCCTGTTCAAAGCGCACAGACTGGAAAAGGGAAAAAAGTGAAGCCCACGGCCGCTGCACCGGCTGCTCCAGCGGCCCAGGCGGCATCTACTGCATTGGCTGCTCCGGCGGCCCAGGTGGCATCTGCTGCACCGGCTGCTCCGGCGGCCCAGGCGGCATCCGCCGCACCCGTTGCTCCGGCGGCCCAGTTGCCTACCCAGAAATGGGTTACAGTCGGGGCAAAAGAGAAAAAGAAGAAAAAGAAGAAAAAGAAGAAGAGGAAAAAGAAGAGCAGTAAAAACCGGCTCCGCGCCCCTAATTCTTCGGCGGTAGTTATAACGCTATCGCCGGAGGCTAAGGAGAGGGGCGTGTCGTACGCGTCGGTCTTGGCGAAAGCCAAGGCCGACATAAAACTGGACGAGCTCGGCATAACGGGCATTCGCTGCAAACAAGCGGCCACGGGTGCCCGTTTGCTCGAGCTGCCTGGTGCAACCAGTGGCGCCAAGGCCGATGCACTTGCGGAGCGGCTTAAAGCCTCTCTGCAGGCGCAATTCCCGGATGTGAAAATTGGCAGGCCCTGCAAAACCGTCAACATACGGGTGTCGGGACTGGACGATTCCGTGACGGCGGACGAACTGAAGGCAGCCGTCGCGAGGGCGGGCGAGTGCCCCTTGGACCAGGTGCGGCCCGGTGAAATCGGGCCGGGCCTCCGAGGGCTCTGGTCCGCGATTGTTACCTGCCCAGTTGCGGTGGGCCAAAGAATTGCGGCAAGCGGACGCAAGATACTTGTTGGGTGGGTGTCGGCGCAGGTGAAGCTCCTCTCGCCTCTACCGCAGAAGTGCTTCCGGTGTCTCCAGACGGGACATCTTGGAGTGCAGTGCTCGTCGACCGTCCAGGTCGGCTCGCTCTGCTTTCGTTGCGGCCAGCCCGGCCACAAAGCCGGCTCGTGCAGCGCCCCGCCGCACTGCCCTAGGTGTGCGGCGTTGGGCGCGCCGGCCGACCACCGGGTCGGCAGCAAGGCCTGTGCTGACACCCAGAGAAAGAAGCAGAAAACAAAGAAGAGTGGGCCTGCTGCCCCGGGCGCCACGGCACCCATCGCGCAGCAGACCCAATCTTCCGAGGCAGCCGAGCCGCTGCTGGAGGGGGCGCAGATTATGGACACTCAGTGATGTCTGTGTCTCTGCGCTTCCTCCAGGGCAACATCAACCATTGCGCCCGTGCTCAGGATCTTCTCCTCCAGAGCATGGCGCAGTGGTCGATCGACGTTGCGGTGGTCGCCGAGCCGTGGTTCGTGCCGCCCAGGGATGACTGGGTGAGCGACGTCCACGACTCGGTGGCTTTAATCACGCGAAGCTCGGCTGGGACTCCGTCCTTTGAAGCTGTCGCCAAGGGACGGAGCTACGTATCGGCTCTGTTCGGGGAGATGGTGATTGTGGGGATCTACTTCTCTCCGAACAGGTCTCTCGCCGAATTCGAAGCATGGCTAGAGGAGTTGGGCACCGTCGTAGGTCGCAACCACCCTCGCCCCGTGGTCGTGCTCGGGGACTTCAACGCCAAGTCTGGCGCCTGGGGTTCCCCGACCACTGACGCTCGTGGCGAGGTGTTAGAGGAATGGGCGGTTGAGAACGGTCTCGCCGTCCTCAACCAGGGCTCGGTGAACACGTGCGTGCGTCAGCGGGGCGGTTCAATAGTGGACCTTGCGTTCGCTAGCTCTGCTCTAGCGCGCCGTGTCCAGGGCTGGCGTGTTATGGAGGAGGTGGAGACGTTGTCGGATCACCGTTATATTCGTTTCGACGTCTCCGCCCAGACCTCCGCACCTGCGCTGACCCTGCCGACCCCTGGTTCGATAGGTCCGCGTTGGGCGTTGAAGAAGCTGGATCGGGAGCTGCTCCTCGAAGCCGCGATCGTCCAGGCCTGGGTGACATCACCGGACAGGCCTGACGACATCGACGAGGAGGCTGAGCGGCTACGACAGGCCATGACCAGCATTTGCGATGCGGCGATGCCTAGACAGCGCCAACAACCGTCTAGGCGCCAGGTGTACTGGTGGTCGGCGGTCATAGAACGGCTCCGCGCTGCCTGTGTGGCCGCTAGACGCCGGTACGCCAGGCACAGAAGAAGGCGGCGCCGCACGCAAGAAGATGCTGAGGCCAGAGAGGCGGAACTGTACGAGGCCTACAGAGAGGCAAGGAGAGCACTAAAGGGGGCCATCGCTAGAGCGAAGGCGGAGGCCCGCGAGCAGCAACTCGCGACCCTGGACCGCGATCCGTGGGGGCGTCCATATCGCGCAGTGCGTGGCAAACTGCGCGCCTGGGCGCCTCCGCTCACTCAAAGTTTGCGGCCCGAGTTGCTGCAAGAGGTGGTGGGTGCGCTCTTTCCATCCAGGGCGGAGCACATCTCGCCGCCCATGGTTCCGCCTCAATCCGCCCTGACGCCTGACGTGGAAGACGACGACGTGCCCGAGGTGACCCGGGCAGAGTTGGGAGCGGCGATGTTGCGGCTTCAAGCCAAAAACACCGCCCCTGGGCCCGACGGCATTCCTGGCCGAACGTGGGTCCTGGCCGCGGAGGCTCTCGGACTCCGACTGAGGGGCCTTTTCAGCGCATGCCTGGAGCGGGGCCAATTTCCCGGTCCGTGGAAGACCGGCAAATTGGTCCTGCTGAAGAAGGCGGGGCGCCCGGCAGACTCGCCGTCTGCATACCGGCCCATAGTGCTGCTGGACGAGGTGGGCAAGCTCTTTGAAAGAGTCGTCGCAGACCGCCTCGTCCGGCACTTGCGAACGATCGGGCCGGACTTAGCGGACAGCCAGTATGGCTTTCGCCATGGGCGTTCTACGGTCGACGCGATCATGCGCGCCAAGGCCTTGGCGGAAGGTGCAGTCTCTCGGGGTGAGGTGGTGCTGGCGGTGTCCTTGGACATCGCAAATGCGTTCAACACCTTGCCCTGGAGCTGTATTAAGGAGGCGCTCCGTTACCACGGGGTGCCGTCTTACCTCCGCCGCGCGATCGAGGCTTACCTGGCCGAAAGGCGGGTCATCTACCCGGGTCACGGTGGTTGGAATCGGCGAGAGACGACGTGCGGTGTTCCGCAGGGGTCAGTACTAGGACCACTCCTGTGGAACATCGGGTACGACTGGGTGCTGCGTGGCGTGTTCCTCCACGGCGTCGTCGTCATTTGTTACGCTGACGACACGCTGGTTACAGCGCGAGGGAGGACGTATCGCGACGCAGCCATCCTAGCGACGGCAGGGGTTGCGCAAGTGGTCCGAAGGATCCGGAGTCTGGGCCTCGAGGTGGCCCTTAACAAGTCTGAGGCCCTGTGTTTCCATGGGGCTCGGCGGGGACCACCTGCGGGCTCACACATCGTGGTAGGAGGCGTTCGCATCGCCATCGGGGCGACGATGAGGTATCTCGGTCTCGTCCTCGACGGCAGATGGAACTTCGGGCCACACTTCCGGCAACTGGCCCCCAAACTGAGGACGGCCGCGGCTGCGTTATCGCGGCTGCTGCCCAATTTGGGGGGGCCCGACACATCGTGCCGGAGGTTGTACGTGGGAGTAGTGAGGTCGATGGCCCTGTACGGGGCCCCAGTGTGGGCGGATCACCTGACGGCTCGCAATTTCGCGGTCCTTCATGGGCCACAGAGAGCGATGGCCGTCAGAGTGATAAGAGGGTACCGCACGGTCTCCTATGAGGCGGCCTGCCTCTTAGCCGGATCAGCGCCTTGGGACCTCGAGGCCGAAGCCCTCGCGTCGCTTTACGAGTGGCGCAAGGAGGCCCGAGAGCGGGGCGAAAGACCGCCGCCGCCGAGAGTAATCGAGGCTAGGCGGTCTGAACTCCGCCGAGTCCTGGTAGCGGAGTGGAGGACGCGACTTGCGCAACCCAGCGCGGGGCACGCCGTCATAGCGGCGGTAAGTCCTCACATGGAGGATTGGATCGGCCGGAAGCACGGAGTGTTGACCTTCCGTGCGACGCAGGTGCTGACCGGACACGGTTGTTTCGGCAAGTACCTGTGTCGCATCGGTCGGGAGCCGACACCAGAGTGCCACCATTGCGGTGGTGGAGTGGAGGACACGGCGCGGCACACACTGGAGGAGTGTTCCGCTTGGGATGAGCCGCGCCGTGCGCTCACCGCAATTGTCGGTGGGAATGATCTCTCGCTGTCGGCCGTAGTTTCGGCCATGGTCGACAGCGCAGCATCATGGGACGGGGTCGTCTCCTTCTGCGAAGAAGTCATCCTCGCGAAGGAGACGGCCGAACGGGAGAGAGAAGCACTGAGCCTTCTCCCGTCCCGCCGACAGCGCACTGGCCGTAGGAGGAGGGAGGCTGCGGCCGATCCACTACCTCCATAACGACGAGGCCGACGGGCTGAGGACTGGGGGAGTCCGATGCCCGTCAATTATGGCCGGAGTAGGCGTGTAGTGGCAGTTCCTGCACGTCTACGGATGGACGAGGGGCTCCCTCAGGAGCCGCCCTGGGAGAAGAGACCTGCCGACCTCGCGCGGCGGGTCAAGGCCTGTCGGTGTCGCGGTGAATGCGAAAGCGAACCCCGTGTCACCGACTATAGGCAGGTGTGGACGCTCCAGTGGTTTTAGCCAATAGTAAAAGTCTGGCACACCCCCCCGTCGTCCCCACGACGGGGGATAGTCCATGAGGATTTCCACTGGGTTAAAAAAAAAAAAAAAAAAAAGGTTAGGTTAGGTTAGGTTAGGTTAGGTTAGGTTAGGTTAGGTTAGGTTAGGTTAGGTTAGGTTAGGTTAGGTTAGGTTAGGTTAGGTTAGGTTAGGTTAGGTTAGGTTAGGTTAGGTTAGGTTAGGTTAGGTTAGGTTAGGTTAGGTTAGGTTAGGTTAGGTTAGGTTAGGTTAGGTTAGGTTAGGTTAGGTTAGGTTAGGTTAGGTTAGGTTAGGTTAGGTTAGGTTAGGTTAGGTTAGGTTAGGTTAGGTTAGGTTAGGTTAGGTTAGGTTAGGTTAGGTTAGGTTAGGTTAGGTTAGGTTAGGTTAGGTTAGGTTAGGTTAGGTTAGGTTAGGTTAGGTTAGGTTAGGTTAGGTTAGGTTAGGTTAGGTTAGGTTAGGTTAGGTTAGGTTAGGTTAGGTTTTTTTTTTTTTTTTTTTTTCTTTTTTTTTTTTTTTTTTTTTTTTTTTTTTTTTTTGGGCTTTTCCCCTTTCATGGTAAAAAAGGATCTTTTTGTTCTAGTTTTCTCTTTCATTCCAGTTCTCGCTTTTATTCCTCTCGCACTTTTATACTGCATACTTGTTCTTCTTGCATACTACTCTTTTATTCTTTGCCGGGTGGGACTCCCGCTATTCTAACTATCTATTCCTACTTTTATTTTTATTTTTCTTTATTTAGGGTTTTCAACACGAAACATTTTCTTTTTATTTACATGTTTTACATAAGTTCTTATGACTAATTTCCTAATTACATTTTCCTTATTGACTATTTTCCTACTAACATTTTCCTTATTGACTAATTTCTTAATAGCTTATTTTCTAACAGTTTGTTTCCTATAAAGTACCTTATTGTTTTCTACTTAAGTTATCTATTCTAATTCTTATGCTATTTATTTTACATGTCTTTATGTCCTACGTTTATACTACTTCTTAATTTTCTAATATGCTTCTTTATAAAGATACAAAGTAATTTCAGTACAAGTTTCGGTTTGAAGTTTAAGGTGTTTTTACATGCCCATATGCGGTTTTAACTTTGCTTTTGCGTCTTATTTATTTCGACTTCAATGCTAGACAAGGGTACGGAGGGGGGGTGGGAGGAAGAGGGAGTGGTAGGAGGGGAGAGGTGGGGGGGGGGAGGGGGTTGGTTCCTAACTTATTGTTGTGTTTGTTTTAGACTTCTATGGTTGGCAATAATATATATATTTATACTTATGTATAACATATTTATTGACTTTCTTGTTCTTGGTTATTTAGTTCTAAAATTTTTTAGGAGGTTGGGGATACATGATTGATATATTTCTATATATTCAATATATATTTGTATATCTAGGGGAGGGGGGGGATGTTTTACGCGTATGCTGTCGTCGTCCGAGCCAGATAGTCCCATTTTTTGCGAGCCGGGCACTCCGCACTGAAGGCGTTGTGGTCGGTTCTTTGGAGCTTTGAGTGCAGACAGTTACAGCACTGCGGTTCGTTTCCAGCGACGAATTCCACGCACTTCTCGCGAAGATGCGGTCCTCCGCAGTGGCTGCATCTGTCCACACTCTCCGTGCAGAACTTGCGACCGTGACCAAATGCCAAGCATTTGGTGCATTGGATGAGCGGTGACTGGTCCTCTACCCTGACCCTTTGCATGTCCAGGTAGAGAGCACCAGCCTCCGTCATCCTCTGCCATACACGGGGTCTGACTTGGACGACGACGTGCACCGTGTTGGGGTTCCTCGTTCTTTTTTTGTATTTAATCTCTATTTTTGTCTCTTCTTCGTCTAGGTCCCTAAAATGCTTTTATTTTGGCTGTGTAGCGCGTGCACCATCTCGTCGTCTTCTCCGTCTAAGAAGACGTCTTTTAGGACGACGAGTGGGTTTTTGTTTTTCATGCACGCTACAATCAGCCCTGTCCCTCGGCTCTCTATCCTATCCTTTACCCTTTTGAGTTCGGCCTCCGAGTCGCAACCCAGTATTACCGTCTGGTTCTTGGCTTTGCGGCATTTGTTGATTTTTAGGCCAGCTCCCCTGGCATCGACCGCCTTCTTCACTCTGGCGAGCACCTCGTCGGCGGTATCCAAACCGCTCTCGTAGGTGACCGCCATCGAGTGAAGTGCCGGTCGGTACGCAGGTTTGGCTGCCGCAGCGCTGGCATATGTTTCTGCGCTAGCTGCTTTCACGTTCTCGCTAATCACTCGCATCAGGGTCTCCTTTATCCTTTCGGTGCCGGCAGTCATCCCTTCGACGACGAGGTCAAGCTTGCCCCCGAGTTCGGCCCCGACACGACTGTTGAGTGCCACTCCGTTGGTCACGTGACTTACGGCCTCACTGACCTCGGCCACCTTGTCGCCGACCTCGAAGACCTTCTCGACGACGTCGGCGCCGCTTTCTGAACAGTAATTTTCAACCTCCTTGAAACATTCTGTCATCTTGTTTCCCAGGTCGCTGAGCCGCGTCTCAATGTTAGCCTCCACCTCAGCCAGCCTCTTTATTATGTTCTCCGACTGTTCGGGTAGCGTAGGCATGGTGGCTGTGGCGGGTGGGGCTGTTTTGGGTGCTAGTTCCAGGTCCTTCATCCGTCTGCTTAGCTCAAACAGGGATCGTAGGCCCTTGTCCGATTCACTCTCCAGGAAGGTCTTGATATCACGCCTCATTTGAGGGTACTCCTTGACCTTGTTCGGGATGTCCTCGAACGTTTTCATTACCTCCTGGAGGAGTTTGTCGCTTGGCACGGAGGTGTAGTCCTGCTTCCTGTAGACCACCATGTTGTCCAAGGACCTACGTTTTCGCTCTGGCCTACGGATGAAGGTCCTGGCGGCGTCCTGCGCCTGTCCAGACGGTACCACCGGGCTGGGGTGCGAGTGGGAGCGGTAGTGCCAGAAGCCCCCGTCATCGTGGACTGTGGAGTCGACGTCGACCCCTGGAGTCCGCTGGCACCAGCCCCAACTCCCTGCCCTTTTGCGGGAGTGCGGAGTCCTCCAAACATTTTACTGCTTTTAGATCTTCCTTCACTCGTGTGTAAAGGCACGGTGAAGGGAAGGGGGAAAAGTCAAGTCAACGAAGTCAGGTAAATCTTAAACTAATACACAATAAAATAAAATAAAATTAATAAAAAATAAATTTTTTTTTTAAAATAGTCTTAAAAATAAAAGAAAGAAGAGCCTTGCTCTGTTAGTTTTAACGTGTACTAGGTTCGAGACCTGAATACGGTGTCAGGGAGCCCTCAGGACTCTACTGCGTAAAGAAAAAGAAAAAATTTAAAATGTAGAGTCGACAAAAAAATTTTTGACTCTACGTAGAGTCAATATTTGCCCACCACGAGAAAGGCTTCCCAAAGCCCTTCCAAATGAACCCAAACACGGGTACCCTAGCCCAAAGGGTTCCCGAGAAAACCCGGTCCGAAACTTCGGTAACCAAAACAAGATGGCGACCGAAATTCAGTAACCAATGGTTTTCTCCGGAGCCGTTTGCCCGAATATGACCGTGCCTGGGCTTTTCTGAATGGGCTCGGCGAGACCCATCAAGTAGGCTAGGTTTCAGGCGAAAAAAGTTTCAGGTCCTGAAAACTCCCGAAAACACAAAACCCGGCCACAGAAGGTCCGAGCGATGCCCGGAAAGAAAATCCGGTCGTTCTACGACCCACGGTTCAGGAGTAAACCTAAGTCGAAAAATGTTTTGACAGTTCTAGAACTGTCAAAGTCGAACTTTGAACCGGTATATCTTCCCTTCCCGAAGTCGCAGAGCGCCCGAATTTGGGCTCTTTCGTCTCGCCTCGGTCCGTCCTAACGTGCACAGTGGCTTTCAGGTGCCTGAAAATTTTCAGCGCCAATCGGCCTGAAACTGATTGGACACGATAGGTATCGTCTTTCCAAACGCCACTACGAAGTCCGCAACTCTCTACGACCACTGGATCCGGAGCTATAAAGGCGCAAAGTTTTTCAAAATGGCCGCCCAGCTGTCAAATGCCTACTTTGGTTGGCTACAGCTCCGCAACCGTTTGTCACAGAGAAGTGCGGTTTCGATTATAGTGCTTGGCACAACTACCTCTATCCGTCAAAACTGATTTCAGTGCTGAAAATTTTCAGGTCCTGAAAACTCCTGAAAATAAATTCAAATTTATCCACTATCCTTTCTCTTTCCAGCTGTGGAAACCCGAGCTCTCTGAGCCCAATAGGTGTGGAGATATTACTTAAAGTCTATGGTGACCTAAAAAACCAAAATGGCGGAAAATAGCGATTTTCGCCGTTTTTAACGCTAGAATATCACTCTTTGGGCTCAGACAGTTAGGGTAAACGTAAAGAACACTATCCCGTTGTCCAAATAATTTTAAAACAATTAGATTTATAATAATTTATAAAAATGACTAAAAATTGAATAACTTTAAAACTAAAACAGCTAAAATTTTGCAAAAAATACCTAAATTTGTATAAATTACAGTTCTAAAAGAATACAAACTAAAATTTAAAGATTTTAAAATTTTTCATAGGATTTTATGTGAAAAACTGAAAA
>FR997751.1:1200000-1649355 GCA_905475445.1 Ochropleura plecta
TTTGTAAACGCACCCACGATACAGGAGAAATTTCTAGTGTGAGGCAAAGATTTTTTTTAAAAAAGAAAAGAAAAAAAACCGTCCCTTTTCAATTCAATATCTTTATTGTGGATCATAGGTTTGTACATAATACAGGTCTTAAATTATTAAATAGATCAGCTATGTCCCGCTCTTTGGGCATACAATACTATGTAACGAATTATTATTCATCATCATTTTCCTGCCCTTGTCCCATTTGAATTGGGGTCGGCGCAACACGTTTTCTTCTTCCATTCTTTCCTATCAGACGTCACGGCATCATTTACTCCTTTCTCCTTCATATCATTCCTTACACAATCCATTCATCTTTTCTTTGGCCTTCCTCTTGCTGGTAATTGCGACTACTAAATAGTTTTTCTTTTTTCTGTCTAGTCGAGGAGAAAATAAGAGAATACGAAATGTCGATCTCTTGAAATAATCGTTCTCTCTCTTTAGCCATCTACATTCACTGTTCAGGCGCAGCGCGTCGGCAATAGTTCATACGAATACCTAGTTTTCAAATTCCTCCCCATACCCTCTTGATCCCTCTGTGACTACAAGTAAAGTGTAAGTGGGTGTACAAGAAGAAGTTAAATAGTGATAATTCAGTGAGGTTTAGAGCCAGACTAGTCGCTAAAGGTTTTACCCAGTTAGAAGGGATTGACTATAAGGAAACCTTTTCGCCGGTTCTTAAGTATTCTACTTTGAAACTGTTGTTTGCTATTAGTGTTAACTTAGATTTGAGTATTAGACATTTTGATGTAACAACCGCTTTTTCAAATGGCCATCTCGATGAAGTAGTCTATATGCAATTGCCCCAGAATTTAAAAAATGAAAATAGTATGTATAAAGTACTCAAGTTAAAAAAGGCCATTTATGGACTAAAGCAGTCAGCAAGAGCTTGGTACAAAAAGGCTGAAAATTCTTTACTTGAGCTAGGTTATAAAAAGTCAGCCTATGAACCATGTTTGTTTATAAAGCTAAGTGGTAACATAAAAACTTTTATAGCTATATTTGTTGACGATTTTTTCGTTTTTTCTAATTGTACCAAAGAATTTGATTACCTAAAAAGCCAGTTAAGTACCAGTTTTAAGTTGAAAGACTTAGGTGAACTAAGGCAGTGCTTAGGCATGAATGTTAAAATAGAAAATGGCAAGATCTTTGTTGATCAGAAACTATTTATTGAAAAATTGTTGTCTAAATTTTATATGAATAATTGTAAAAGTGCAGAAACGCCTATGGAGGTTAACTTAAAGCTTGAGAAAAGTGAGAATTTATGTATGTAAAAAACAAAGCAGATATAGTTGGATACGTTGATGCAGATTGGGCATCGGACACTATAGACAGGCGATCCTATACAGGGTTTTGTTTTATTTATTCAGGGTGTGTAGTTTCTCATGAGTGTAGAAAGCAGCAAACAGTTGCATTATCAAGCACTGAAGCCGAATACATGGCAATCTGTGAAGCCAGTAAAGAGGCTATATTCCTTAAGAATCTGTTACATGAACTTGTTGATAGAGATTGTGGGCCTATATTATTGTATAATGATAACCAAAGCGCCCAAAAACTTTCTGAAAACTGTATGTATCATAGAAGAAGCAAACATATAGATGTCAAATTCCATTTCATTAGAGAAGCTGTGGAAAAGAAATTAGAGATTAATTATTTGAGCACTGTAGACATGCCAGCTGATCTATTTACAAAAAGTTTATGTAAGGTTAAGCATTATAATTTTGTAGAGAAAATAGGTATTGCTAAAATTAAGAAGTAACTATGTTTGGATTATTTTAATAAGTGGTGGTGTTGTTATTGTATTAAAATAATAGTTATGTGTTAAGTGGCGCCATCTAGTTACAAGAATGTATAACTTATACTTCCTATATGTAAAACTTCTAATAAACGTCAGTCTGTTGAAAGCTACCGATCTCGTTTTAATAAAAGAGTGATGGATCTGAATGTTGATAGACGGAGAGCGAGAGAAAGGCCAAAGAAAAGATGGATGGATTGTGTAAGGAATGATATGAAGGAGAAAAGAGTGAATGATGCCGTGACGTCTGATAGGGGAGAATGGAAGAAGAAAACGTGTTGCGCCGACCCCAAATAGAATGGTACAAGGACAGGGAAATGATGACCCTCTTGAGCCCTCCTCAGTGTACGTACATTTGGGACCCTCCAGCACTTAGGACATGAGAGCAGCGCACTCCCACTGCGTGTCGGCAGGATCCTAAATGCTCCATTTTGCCAAATTACATCAAAACCCATCTTTCTTCTCAGATCGGCTGCCTTACTCAGTACGTGTGCTTCTGGAGTCGTGTGTGAGGAACTGCGACGGCTTCCAGGTCTTGGATAAGGATGTGCAGAATGTTCTGGATTGGGAGAAGAACCAGGCGGGTGATGCTGTGGAGATCGCCTTTAAACCTGCCAGAGTTATACTGCAGGTGAGAATACACACATACGCTCGCGAAGTCTCGTCTTTACATTCTATACAAGAACAGAACACAGCTATAGGAAACCGGTCGCATATACTTTGTCGCCTTTTTTTGTTGCTTTGTTCTTATTTTTAAATCTGCGAGTAAAATAGAATATCTTAATCTAATATAGTCTTAGTAACAATGGAGAATGAAAACTCGATAAGAATTTGTGTGATATACCATCATACCACGACAAAAATGGCTGAAATAAAATACTTCTTTGCAAGAAAAGACCGAATTAAAAAAAACACTAATAAGATGGAAAATAAATATACTTCCGGAAGACGGCAGCAAAAAAATGAGAAGAATGAAACAAAAGTCATCAATATAAGTCTTTAAACTGACATGGTAAATATCCCGTTACAAGTTTTAATAATAAAACTCATCGGCTTCCGGAAGTAAACTTTTAAGTCTTTTTTTAGTTTGGATACCAAAGCATGGCAAACAAAGATGGCTGTCTAGTTATTGTTTAAGCAAGTAAAAGAGAAGACGCGTACAGAACAAATACACGCGATGGGGTATATCCGTTTAACCCATTGACTGGCCCTGTCAGAATACCAGCGCTGTGTTATTTTTATCCTGAAATATTGCAGCATATGCTGAGACAGGGACCTTTTTGGCCTCGCACAGACAATAACCTTGTCTGTACTATTTTATTTCATTTTGTTACTGTTTTACTTGTTTTGTGCGCTTCTATCGCGGGCCTTAAGCGTGGAGACCGAATCCAGAAATTTCGTAACGAAAAAACCTAACACTTTCATTACGAATACGGTCCGGTCAGTTATTTCAGTTACGATCCCAATGATCTATTAGCGTGTTTGGTAGAGAATCGGATAGTCAATCGACATTACGCTGGATCAAACCCAATGTCTTGTTTTTCTTTTTGCGACTTCTTTTCATTGGAAGTACTTTATATTATATTTAGATTTTTATTTATTGCATAAGTTGATAAAAAATGCTATGCAATAGCATTACCGCGGCAGTCCCCGAGTGCCACAGGTATTTTTTCTTTCTTTGATGTATCCCCTGTTTGTGCTCGGTATGGTCGGGTACAACCAAAATAAATAAATAAGAATATGACAACAGCGATTTTGTTTTCCTCACAGGATCTGACAGGAGTTCCAGCTGTGGTGGACTTCGCAGCCATGCGAGATGCTGTGAAGAACTTAGGTGGTGACCCTCAGAAGATCAACCCTATATGTCCTGCTGATCTGGTCATTGATCACTCTGTGCAGGTGGACTTCGCTAGGAGGTAAGTTTCTTTGATGCTAAGGGCTGAAACTGCGTTAAACGGGCACCCGCGACAGACACCCGCCGCGTGTCTGCAAGCGTGAGCTCTGTGGGTATGTGAAGGACCTTGTCACAGGTGCCTAAATAGTTCATTAGCTTGATCTCATATGACAGAGCGACACTGTAGTTTCACAATAACTCTTTCTCTGTCAAAAGACATTTTCACAAGCTTTTCATCAAGCGTTATTGACTGAACAAGCACGCGTGTTACCGCTGGCGGGCCCCGCGCGTGTTACCGCTGGCGGGCCCCGCGCGTGTTACCGCTGGCGGGCCCCGCGCGTGTTACCGCTGGCGGGACCCGCGCGAATGTCCGCGTCGGTTTACTTTTGTATGAAACTGCGCGGGTGTCCGTTTAACGCAGTTTTAGCCTTAATAGGGTCGTCCTTATCTTTGATCTTGACAGAGAAACGGTAGCGCAGTGGTAACAGCCTTGATTTGGGCGTTGAAGGTCGTAGCTTCGAACTTGTGTGATTATTTGGATTTTGCTTTTACCCTGGACGCTCTTAATGTGCACGTCTTTTTACATCGTTCTCACATATTTGTGTAATCTCAACATGAATGATGTAAACGCGATTTTGTAATCCTTATTATATTATATTATATATTATAAAAGCGAAAGTGAGTTTGTTTGTTACGTCTTCACGCCCAAATGGCTTAACCGATATTGAAGAATTTTGGTACAGAGATAGTTAGGACCCTGGATACGGACATAGGCTAACATTTTTTTTTAAAGTGGGAAATAAGGGAGAAAGAGGGAAGAAAAGGAAATGCTTAGCATTGCTATTACAATAAATAAGGCGCAAGGGCAAAAACTACAGGTAGCAAGTACCTACAAATCAGGAAAGGGGAACTGTGTTACCCCGAATTTAACGCGAGCGAAGCCGCGGGCAAAAGCTAGTAATATTATAATTTAAAAGAGCGTCCATGGAGTTTCTTCAAACATCAACATTCAAAAGTGCCTGTAATGGTCTAATTGATCCTGCCGGGGTTGCGGGTTGTTCGAAAGAGATACCGCGGCCCCGGAACGTAAAGGGCAATAGAAGGAACATGGGTGGGTTTTAGTCAGTACAAGTCTGACACTCCCCCCGCTCCGCCCAGAGCGGGGGAAGTTATTTGATGATTTCCCACTCCAAAAAAAAGGGTCTAATTGAAATAAATGCTATTGAATTTTTTCGAGTTTACGCAATCAAAAGATACGGCCGTTTATATCGCAAGTTTGTACGAAACCTTTGGTCATTTATCCTGTAAACTTTCATTTCCAGCCCAGACGCACTGAATAAGAACCAGGAGCTGGAGTTCGAGAGGAACAAGGAGCGGTTCCAATTCCTGAAGTGGGGCGCGCAGGCCTTCGACAATATGCTGATCGTGCCTCCTGGCTCCGGGATTGTACATCAGGTATGTAACTCTCCTGCCGGGCTTGTTGAGAAGAGAAATTCAAATAATTTATTTCGGATAAATCCATATAATAAATAATAAATAAATATCTTGGGACAACTCACACACGGCTATCTGATCCCAAGCTAAGCAGAGCTTGTGTTATGGTAACCAGACAACTGATATACATACTTATATAATTTATAAATACATACATATTATAGATAAAATATATTGTTAGTAGTAAAGTAACTTAGCCTAATGTTAGTATTACAATTAAATTTATAAGCACACTCGTTATGTGGATAAGTTTGTCTGTACACTTATCCACGTTCGTAAGAGGGGAGAGTCCCACCGATCTGAAAACACATTCAGGATGCCATTGGAGGACGAGCGCAAGCGCGGCAACATGGAAGCGCATCGCTTGCGCATGATCGCGGCGAACCCGTCGACACCCGCGCATGCGAACATCCCTGACGCGCTACATCGCCTCGACAACTCCAAAAGCACCCTGAATGCATTATTGTACTGGACGCGCACGCGCAGGTCACTGTATGCCCGCTGGGTGTACTTGGTCCACAGGTTGCACGTGTAAAACGACTGGCAGAAGGCCTTAAACAGCGTTATCTAAACCTGCGCGCCAGCATGTTGCAACGGACAGCCAGCGACCTGCGTTCCCTGTCTATATTATATTAGGTCCTTACATATGAAATTGGCGTTTTTCGTACTGGCCACTTTAATCACGAATTTCTCCTCTTTGGTAAGGAATTCCAAATTCAAATTTGTACAGCTATTTACTCATGTATTTGTGCTTCGATGACCGTCATTCATTTGTTTTTTTTCTTCTGTTTTTTCTGTTTGCGTCACTCATTTTACAAAATGGAAAATTTAAAATATCGCATTATTTACGAGTACGAGTTCCGCCGTGGCACTAGTGCTGCGGAAACGACTCGAAGGGTGAATGATGTGTATGGCGGTCATGTTGCAAAAGAAAACACAGTTCGTTTTTGGTTCCAACGTTTTCGTTCTGGAAATTTCGACCTGCAGAACAAGCCCCGTGGACGGCCTGAGACCCAAGTTGATAATGGAGAATTGAAGGCTATTGTGGAAGCGGACCCATCGCAAACCACGTCCGAGTTAGCTGCAGGCTTCGATGTTAGTGATAAAACTGTTTTAATTCACTTGAAGCAAATTGGGAAGATTAAAAAGCTTGAAAGGTGGGTACCTCACGAATTGACTGAAGCAAACCGGCAAACGCGCGTCGACTGCTGCGTTACATTACTGAACCGGCACAACAATGAAGGTATTTTAAACCGAATCATTACCTGTGATGAAAAATGGATTCTTTACGATAATCGGAAGCGCTCAGCGCAATGGTTGGATCCTGGCCAGCCAGCCAAATCCTGCCCCAAGCGAAAATTAACCCCAAAAAAGTTACTTGTAACCCAAGTAACACAGACGTGCTGAATAATGATTGAGTAGAGCAATCATCAAGAGCATTAAGCTGAATACTAAGCTGAATAACGTCTGAGTACCGTCTATTCAGCTGTTATTCAAGCAAAAAGGGCCCCAATTTTGAATGCTTAACGCTGAATAACATCTGAGCAACAGCTAAATAACATCTGAACACCATCTGAGTAGTAGCTTAATAACTTTTGAATAACAGCTCACATTGTTTTTATTAAGCTCTTACAACTGAGTTATTCAGTTTAGTCGAATTGGTTATTGTATTCAGAATTTATTAAGATTGTTCACATTTTTGCAAACTTTATTCATACAAATTGTGAAAATAATTCAATATTGGATTTTAATGTCGATATGTTGAATTTAATGTTGATTTGACATCCGCCGGCGAACTTATAAAATCGAAAACTTATAAATTTAAATTTACTAAGTTAGAGGTCTGCTAGTATGTTAATTGTTAGTGCGCAAGTAATTTTGTCGTGAATATAATGTTTTTTTTTTCATTACACGACGCGCCGCGTGAATAATCAAGATAACAGATAGTAAATAGTATTTTCATACAAACATACTAGGTCTGACAAAAGTACTTGTGACGAAATAGCTAATACTAGCAATTTTAACCCATAAAATAAGCCATAAATGAGTTGAAAATGTTGTAGTTGTGAGATTAAGCATTTTGGTGATTCGTAAATTCCTTTTAAGTATAGGTTACAAAGATTTTTAATGGCGATCGATAGTTTTTGCTTTATAATGCTGAATAAAAGTGCACACATGTCTTGTTACTAAGCTATAACTTTAAAAAGAGGTAGTCTCGTTACACTAACTTCTGAATAACAATTATATAGGTAGTTTGATCACATTTCTACATTCAGATTTTTAGGGTTCTCTTATCGAACGAACAAAAACCTTTTATAATGTGGAATTTTCCCGCCCGGGTTTCACTAAATAGAACTATTGAAAATTGGAAGACCACCCATGTATATATTCAGTGATAACTTTTCTGGCACAACGTTTGTGTTAATGAATATGTTTTTAAGTATCTCAATGACGCCATTGTGCCAGTATTCACCTTGCTCAATAGACTTTATGTGAACTTGTCTCGGTGTATTTAAAATTGTCCTTGGATCATTGGGTACAATGTCTGGGAATCTTTGATTTAATATTTCTGCCAAATCCTTTAGTGCTACTATTACTATTTTTTTCGACAGCCCATTTTCTGATTTTTTCTCGAAATATCAAATTTTTCATGTGTTCGGTACATTGTTCTTCTTCGATATCTGTACAGCTACCATCAGATGCACTCTCTTCTTGCGTAAATCGCAATGCTGTTTGACTTATTTGGGGGACGGAACCCTCATCATTGCACGACAAACACGCATGATGGCTGGGACTGGGTTCAGTTTTGTTCAAACTATTTTCACTTGGACAATTACTACTTCTGATATTTAAATATTGTTTATTCAGCAGCTGAATAATTAGTAAAACAAAGAATCTTATCCAATTTAAAGATAAAATAAAGACTATTATTCAGTATCAAGCTGTATAATAGAATTATGTAACAATATTATTCAGAAGGTGATACTTTATTCAGCAAATAGCTATTTCAAACGCTACTAGCTTAGTACTGCTTTAATAATAGCAGGACAGGTTATGGTTATTCAGATAAATGCTGCCGACGGGGCTGTTTTTCAGCTTTAAGCCACCTGGAATGCGTAATGCTAAATAACGTCTGTATAATAATTTTACGGTGATTGGTTATTAAGCCTAAAGAAGGGAAGGGCAGAAATACAGAATTTATTAAGCGTTAAGAATTTTAAGGCTCCGAACTCAACCTAATTCAGCATTTGGCTATTCCCAAAGCTCTTATACAAACTATATTCATCTTTGAACTGTAAAATGTTCTTAATGCGTACTGTTATCTTGCTTATGTGTTACTTGGGAAGCGTTTGGTGGACTAGTGCCGGTATTGTTCATTACAGTTTTCTCAAATCTGGCCAGACTATTACAGCTGATGTCTATTGTCAGCAATTACAAACCATGATGGAAAAGCTAGCGGCTAAACAACCAAGGCTGGTCAATCGCTCCACGCCACTGCTGCTTCACGACAACGCCAGACCACACACTGCGCAACAGACGGCTACCAAATTAGAAGAGCTTGAATTGGAATGTCTTAGACATCCTCCGTACTCCCCGGACCTTGCTCCAACAGATTACCATTTTTTTCGCAATTTGGATAACTTTTTGCAAGGGAAAAAATTCAACTCCGATGGGGCAGTCCAAATCGCCTTCAAAGATTTTATTGATTCCCGTCCAACTGGTTTTTTTAGTAAAGGGATCAATGAACTACCTATAAGATGGCAAAAGTGCATTGAAAACAATGGTTCATACTTTGATTAATTAAATATATTATATTAAAAAATATTCGACTTTTTGTTCCTTCCATACAAAACGCCAATTTCATATGTAAGGACCTAATATATAGACAGGGAACGCAATAAGTGTATTATTATTATTTGTGACATTTTATTTTCCTTATTATTTTAATTTATGACATTTTATGATTTCATTATGATCTCATTAATTTAATTTTGTATTTTTTTATTTGTTTATTGTGAATGTGAAGACCATGTGGATCATTTCTTTTATTTACTTTGTTTTTTGACGATAGTCTTGCAGTTTAAGTACTATAAGCGACCTACACAAATGTCCTTTTTTTAGTATTGTTCGTCGTGTCGTTGAGCTCCTTGGGTTATGAGTTGAGCTACACGATAACTGACAAATGCTTGCACTGACTGGACAGGTCCACTCAATCTGTGTGGTGCTTTCTTAAAAAGACCATTTCAGACACTATCTGCATAGTCCTCATGTAAGTTGACCAAGATTATTTTGTCTGGACCTTAAAAGAGACTATGACCTCTGAGTTTGTTTCGGCTGTTTCTTCTCAGAGTAGTCGGGTACGAAACACCGGCCTCATCTAGTTTAAAAAAAAATGACGTGTAAAAGTGTTTGTGAAAACCTACTTGCAAAATAAACATCATTTATCATTCATTTATCATTTATATCTACATTGTCCTTTAAGTCATCGGTGACCCAGTGACCCAAATACTTAAACTTCGACACGCGACCTAAAAGAGACCCAGAGATATGGGTGGGGTTATAGTCAGAAAAAGCCTGGCTGATATACATCAGTCGTAGACATACATATACATGTATGTAACTCTCGCTGGTTGCTCTTCGAGCGAGGACGTAGTTTTCAGGTGTTAGAGGTGGGACAGGTGTACAAATGATAGCCACTACAGGTTTTTAAATAACTTTAATCCCGAGGGAGGACTCTTTTATCAAGGGAGAAACACTATTGTGTATTTTTGGTTTAGTGAAATATGACAAACTGAACAAAACTAAAACTTCACAAAAACTTCACAAACTGATTTTATATTTAACTAGCTTTTGTCCGCGGCTTCGCTTGCGTTAAATTCGGGGTAACACAGTTCCCCTTGCGCCTTATTGATTTGTAATAGCAACGCTAAGTTTTCCCTTTTCTTCCCTCTTTATCCCTCACATCCCACTTTTTTTTAAAAAAAAATAGCCTATGTCCGTCTTCTGGTTCCCAACTATCTCTGTACTGTATAAAAGCGTGAAGAGGTAACAAACTCACTTTCGCTTTTATAATATTAGTAAGGATTTGTTTGTTTGTTTGTTACCTCTTCACGTTTTAATGGCTAAACCGATTTTGATCAATTTTGGTACAGAGATAGTTGGGAACCAGGAGACGGACATATGCTATTTTTTGTATTAAAAAAAAGTGGGATATGAGGGAGAACGAGGGTAGAAAAGGGAAAACTTAGCGTTGCTATTACGAATCAATAAGGCGCAAGGGCAAAAACTGCAGGTACTGTGTTATACCGAATTAAACGCGAGCGAAGCCGCGGGCAAAAGCTAGTTTAGTATAAAAACACAATCACTAGCACAAGTGGCTGCTAGCCGAGATCCAAAAAACGTAATGAGCGAAAAAATTACTGTTGAAGATGAATATTGACAGAATGAAATTCGAAATATGAATATTTAAAAATCAATGTTGGTCCAAAAGGAAAGAGCTTGAGGCAACAGAGAGGGTGGAATACCCACTCTGTTACATGTATGTACGTACGCGCATCGCGCACGCACGCAGTCGCAAGCGCAGCGCGGTGGTGGGGGGCAGTAATAAACTAGCGTTTCCGAAAGTACGGCGTTTTATTTAAGTCAACAACTATATCTCACTGACACTCCCTCCCCCGCTCTGGGCGGAGCGGAGGGGAGTGTCAGATTTTTACCCCTGTTTCAATAATGTTCTGTTATAAAAATGCTACATGCATGTTTTGCTATTTTAACTTTAATTTTGGACGTTTGTAATTAAATATGATTTTTGTTTGTTTTGTTTAGATTAGAAGTGATTAGTATTCATTTATTGATTTAATTTAATTTATTAACATTTGAGATTAAGCCTTGTGCATTTAATGTGTTGACATTTGTAGTTTAATTTGTTGTTATTTTAATTTGATTTGTTTGTCTACTAAATGCATATTTAAATAATTTCGCATGCCGTAAAGCAAAATATATCGAGACGTCGGCGTCGTGAAACTTACCAGCATTATATGTATACCTACATTTTAGCAAATTAATGATTTCTATTTCCTTCTTTTGCCCTTATGTTCCGGGGCGGCAGTATCTCTTTCGAACAACCCGCGACAACCGAATAGGAATAGGCTTCCCATCTATAACATAGGATTTAAACATGACTGGCAAAATATGGCTGCATTTCTTTATTCGTGGATTCCAGGCGTGATGTGCTGATGATGACAATGACTGTGTTCTTCTCCAGGTGAACCTGGAGTACTTAGCGCGCGTGGTGTTCAGCGGGGACGTGCTTCACCCCGACTCCGTGGTGGGGACCGACAGTCACACTACCATGATCAACGGGCTTGGAGTCGTCGGCTGGGGCGTGGGCGGTGAGTTAACTAACGATTACAAAGAAGGAGATCGAAATCTGACACAAACAGACTAACCCGAGCACTTCTTGTTTTATAAACTTCATCATAATCTCGCTAGCTGGCCATGACATAAACTGTCATTCTCACAAACGGTCAATCTCACAAACTGACAATCTAATAAACTGACGATGTCACAAACTGTCATTCTCACAAACGGTCAATCTCACGAACTGACAATCTGACAATGTCACAAACTGACATTCTCACAAACAGTCAATCTCACGAACTGACAATCTGACGATGTCACAAACTGACATTTTCACAAACGGTCAATCTCACGAACTGACAGTATATCAAACTAACAATCTCACGAACTGAAATTTTCACATCTGACTATATCTCAAAATGGCAGTGTCAAAACATGGGAGAACAAAAGCACGGGGGGAAAATACAAATCATTGTTTGATAGTGGTTAATGACAAAAATATTTGTCGTTTTGTAAGAGGTTCGTTTTTTTTTGCAACAAGTAGTAGTAGAAATTAACTTTTAATACTTTTCTTGGATTGTTAGTACCGTTTTTCATTGAAAAAGTAAAGAAAAAAAATGACATGTATGTTTCCTATTGTAAATAAGTTTATTTTTCTCCCCGCCTAGGAATCGAAGCGGAAGCGGTGATGCTGGGTCAAGCCATCAGCATGTTACTGCCCAAGGTGGTCGGGTACAAGCTGATCGGCGAGCTGGACCCGCTCGCTACCTCCACTGACTTGGTGCTCACTATCACTAAGGTAACACAAAATCCTTACTTCCTTACTAATATTATTTATTTATTTATGCACACACAAAATACTTGACAGGACATTACATTAAGACAGAAGAGCACAAAGGTACAGCTTATTTCATAAGAAATTTCTTCCAGCAGACCTGCGAGAGGAAAGTTGGATGAGATATGTAGACACAGTGTGTGGAAAAGATAAAACAGAAAGTTTTAAATTATCAATCATAAAATAAACTTACGGACAAATAATACACATAAAAAAATAAATACTGAGATAGTAAATATATACCTTAAATATATAATTATGCAGCGAATTAATTATTATTATTGAATTTCAGTTTATTATAAAAGCGAAAGTGAGTTTGTTTGTTGGTTTGTTTTTTTATTGTTTGATTTTGGTACAGAGATAGCTGGGACCCTGGAGACATGGACATAGACTACTTTTAAAAAAAAAAGTGAGATATGAGGGAGAAAAAGGGAAGAAAAGGGAAAACTTATCTTTGCAATAAATAAGGCGCAAGGGCAAAGTTACAGGTAGTAAGTACCTGCAAATCAGGAAATGGGAACTGTGTTACCCCGAATTTAACGCAAGCGAAGCCGCGGGCAAAATCAAATCAAATCATTTATTTCAATTAGACCATTACAGGCACTTTTGAATGTCAAGAAACACAATGAATCTACAGTCCCGGTCACAAGGCATAATAACTTGTGAAAGTACTGTAGTTGCCCATTCCAAAGCGTAGATCTCTATGGAGAAGAATGGGCAAGAAACTCCATGGAAACTCTTTTAAATTACAATTTTTTTACAAAAATCGTATTTACATCATTTATGTTGAGATTATACAAATATGTGAAAAAAGCTAGTAGTATTTATAATCATCTATCTATCTAAATAACGCTATCAGCGATAAGACTGCCATTGTAACCATAGAATTGGCAATTTCTCTAAAAACAGTTATGTTGAACTTTTGATGAGCAATAAAGTATATTCTATTATTTATTTATTTAAACTTCATGTACAATAGTGGTACATAGGCGGACTTAATGTCATAAGGCATTCTCTACCAGTCAACCTTTGGGTAAAATACGACAACATTGTGATAGGGTACAAAAAAAATACATAAAATATCTAAAACTAAATTCAATCAATCAAATCAATTCAATTTTTAACCGACTTCAAAAAAAATAGTGGTTCTCAATTCGGTTGAATATTTTTTGTTTGTTTGTTACGCGATTTCTCTGTCAATTTTAAGCTGATTTTCAAATGATTTTTTTATAATCAAAGGGTGAATGAATTTTAGTTTTATTACTTTGGTAGTTGGTAGCGTACTTTTTTCTTGAAAATACTTTGCCCCACACTAGGAATTTCTCCTGTATCGTGGGTGCGTTTACAAACATTTAAACTCACATATACAAACAGCCACACCCGGAACAACTACCTGAAGGTCATATAGTGAAGATGATCAGCACTTTTTGAACGACATGATACAAGACCGTCCCCCAAAACGCCTACCCCTCGCCACTTCCCGGGGAACCTACGTCACGCAGCGCTGAAGTCGATCGCTCAGCCATTGCGCCAACCGAGCTTTCAAAAATTCTTATGCCACTGCCAAATAATCATCATCTGTCTAGCCTTTTCCCAACTATGTTGGGGTCGGCTTGCAGTCTAACCGGATGCAGCTGAATATCAGTATTTTACATGGAGCGACTGCCTATCTGACCTCCACAACCCAGTTAATACTGGGAATACGATACCTCTTGGTAAGAGTGGTTGTCAGACTTTCGGAACACTGACTACATGTAACGACTGTCAAAGATCTACAAATGACAGCCGGGACCAACAGCTTACCGTGCTTTCCGAGGCACGGAGGAAACTCGTGGTCGTGTATGTAACGGGTGGTCACCCATCCACAGACCAACCTAGGCAAGCACGGCTTAACCTAAAGATCGACCTGAGCGGCTACTATTTATTTAGCCACGAGCTCCTCCACTGCCAAATAATATTAAACGTTAACCCTTTGTCCACAGCACCTCCGCTCCTTAGGCGTTGTCGGCAAATTTGTGGAGTTCTACGGCCCCGGAGTGTCCGCGCTCAGCATAGCGGACAGAGCCACGGTCGCCAACATGTGTCCCGAGTTCGGTGCTACGGTCGCGCACTTCCCCGTCGACCACAGGTCGCTACAGTACCTCAGTCAGACGAGTAAGTCATTAAAATCTGTATTTAACCGACTTCAAAAACAGAGGAGGTTCTCAATTCGTCCTCATGTAAGTTGACCAAGATTTTTGTGTGGACCTTAAAAGAGACTATGACCTCTGAGTTTGTTTCGGCTGTTTCTTCTCAGAGTAGTCGGATACGAAACACCGGCCTCGTCTAGTTTAAAAAAAAGACGTGTAAAAGTGTTTGTAGAAACCTACTTGCAAAATAAACAAAATTAATGATACTATTTTTACAATAAAAAAAAAATAGGTTATTTTGATTTGTGGTCCTTTTGAATTTAACCTCTCAAGGACCGCCATTATTTAGGTCAACTATCCGCCAAGCACCGCCGGGCGGGCTCTTATCGTAAGCGTAATCTGATTTTAAGACTTATCTTTACTACAAATACAGTTTTAAATCGGTCGGGGTTTGGTGGCACTTTGTGCCAGCGGGGCTCAACGGTAATACTTGTTTACTGGCACGTTTTTGTGCCGCTGGGGCTCTAGAGGTTAAGCAGCGAATTGTAAAATGTGCTGTCTATTCTTTTCAGATCGTTCGAAGGAGAAGATCGCCATCATCGAAGCTTACCTGCGCGCCACCAAGCAGTTCAGGGACTACAATAATGCTGACCAGGATCCCATCTTCTCTGAAGTAAGATACCGTCCATACAGCATGCACAATTGGTAAAAGGTCGGGAGTCTATACATCATCATTCTCCTGCCGTTATAATACCAGTTTTTATTTTATTTTTTCTCTTCTACAAATAAAGAAAATCAGTACTTAAGATGTAACATATATGCAGGATAAATTTGTGGCAGACTGGCGCCTAAACTAAGTCAAGGCCTATATTTTAGGACACCAGGACCCCACTAAAATATTTATTAGCATAAGTAGTGCCTAAAATTTGCAATATCTTAATGAATCAGTTTCAGGTCAAAACCACATAGGCAGACTATTTACAAAATCTAGTACTTATTCAAGGGAGGAATTGAGTGTGTGTTTGCGTGTCAGTGTTTTAGAGTGTGTTTATTTAAGAGTGTACTGTGTGTGTGATATGTGCATGTATGTGTGTGGGTGTGTATGTGTGTATGTGGGTGGGTGTGAATGTGTGTGGGTGTGTGGGTGTGTATGTGTGTAGGTGTGTATGTGTGTGGGTGTGTATGTGTATGGGTGTGTATGAGTATGGGTGTGTGTGGGTGTGTATGTGTATGGGTGTGTATCAGTATGGGTGTGTATGGGTGTGTGTGGGTGTGTATGTGTATGGGTGTGTGTGGGTGTGTATGAGTATGGGTGTGTGTGGGTGTGTATGAGTATGGGTGTGTGTGGGTGTGTATGAGTATGGGTGTGTGTGTATGTGTGTGGGTGATGATGATGTGTGTGTACAAATACTTCTATAAGTGTCCCATTGCCGGACAAAGAACTCTTTTCATACAAAGAAGGAGACAGAGTAGGAAGGCACCAGCATTGTACACCACGCTTGCTTAACAACGAAAATAAATGAAATTAAAATTAAATGTCTCGCTGTTGGTGGCGTATGAGTCAGGTCATTTAGTTCCCTTCAAAATGGTTGAGCTGAATGATGCTGATCCATGCGTCATCAGAGTTTCAACCCAAAACAGCTCAAAAATATAGTTACCAATAAGGTTACTATATTTACGCCGCTTGAGGTTCTCTGCAGCCACAGCAGCATCGCCAGCGCAGCACCAAAACTCAACTTAACTGCTTTTAAACTGTCTTGACTTAAAACTATGCTTATAATAAAATTTTCCAGGTGGTAGAGCTAGACCTCTCAACGGTCGTGACGTCAGTGAGCGGACCGAAGCGCCCGCAGGACAGAGTCTCCGTTTCGGTCATGAAGAAAGACTTCCAGGATTGCTTGACTAACAAGGTAAGTTTAACAAATACTTGTAGGGCTAGCACTAACTTATCAAAAGCAAACTTTTTAAGATACACAATATATTATACTAGCTTTTGCCCGCGGCTTCGTTTGCGTTAAATTCGGGCTAACACAGTTCCCCTTTCCTGATTGATTACCTGCTACATGTAGTTTTTGCTCTTGCACCTTATTTATTGTAATAGCAAAGCTAAGTTTTCCCTTTTCTTCCCTCTTTATCACTTAAAAAAAATAGCCTATGTCCGTCTACAGGGTCCCAACAATCTCTGTATCAAAATTCATCAAAATCGGTTAAGCCATTTAGGCGTGAAGACGTAACAAACACACTTTCGCTTTTATAATATTACTAGCTTTTGCCCGCGGCTTCGCTCGCGTCAAATTCGGTAGCGCCTTATTGATTTGTAAAAGCAACGCTAAGTTTTCCCGTTTCTTCCCTCTTTCTCCCTCACATCCCACTTTTTTTAAAAAAATATTAGCCTATGTCCGTCTCCTGGTTCCCAACTATCTCTGTACCAAAATTCATCAAAATCGGTGTAGCCATTAAAGCGTGAAGAGGTAACAAACAAACAAACAAACAAACAAACAAACAAACTCACTTTCGCTTTTATAATATTAGTAAGGATTAAGGATTACCAGCCTATAAGTGTCCCACTGCTGGGCAAGTTCCTCTTCTCATACAAAGAAGGCACGAGCGTTGATCACTACACTTGCTCAAGACGGATTGGTGATTACAGAATCCTTACTAATCCTTACTATTCCTTACCAATATTATAAAAACAAAAGTGAGTTTGTTTGTTTGTTACCTCTTCACGCTTTAATGGCTAAACCGATTTTGATGAATTTTGGTACAGAGATAGTTGGGAACCAGGAGACGGACATAGGCTAGGCCCTCACATCCCACTTTTTTGAAAAAAAGTGGGGTGTGAAAGAGGGAAGAAAAGGGAAAACTTAGCGTTGCTATTACAAATCAATAAGGCGCAAGGGGAACTGTGTTACCCCGAATTTAACGCGAGCGAAGCCGCGGGCAAAAGCTAGTCTTATATAATAAAAGAAAGTCGTGTTAGTTACACTATTTATAACTCAAGAACGGATGTAACGTGTAACGATTTGGTTTAAAATTAGTGGAGGCGTAGCTTAGAACTAGGAAACGGACATGGATATTTTTATCCCGTTAGGGCAGATAGGGTAGATGGGGTAGGCAGGGCAAAGTCGTAAAAAGTCCATGGCAACGCATGGCGGGCACAGCTAGTATTATAAAAGCGAAAGTGAGTTTGTTTGTTACGTCTTCACGCCTAAATGGCTAAACCGATTTTGATGAATTTTGGCACAGAGATAGATTGAGACCCTGGAGACGGACATAGGCTATTTTTTTTTAAAGATTGATATGAGGAGAAAGAGGGAAGAAAAGGTAAAACTATTACAATAAATAAGGCGCAAGGGCAAAAACTACAGGTAGCAGGTACCTGTAAATCAGGAAAGGGGAACTGTGTTACCCCGAATTTAACGCGAACGAAGCCGCGGGCAAAAGCTAGTTAATTATAAGTCAAGGTTTCTTTACGATGATTTTCTTCACCGATGTCTATAACAGTACATTTTGAATGGATTTGTTTATCGTTATCCGTCGTGGATTTAGAAAAATTAAAGCTCATTCCAATGAATGAGAAATACGCACCCGTGTGAAATACATTGAATGTTGGACCTAATCGTAGTACAATAAGAGCTATTTAGTGTATTGAAAAGGATATCCAATGTTGTATGTATGTAATGTTTTATATAAATATATCGAGACTTGGCCATCGCACTAAATAATTGAATTTACATGTGTTTTCAGGCGATTGAATTTACACGTGTTCTCAGGCGGTGGCCAAGTCTCAATATATTTATATAAAACATTAAAGAATTTTAATATTGATATGCGTCACTATAAGATGCTGTTAATTATTACGTAACAACTTAATGCTTCGAGTACGGAGATTCCAGACACAATTGATTTTCAATTGTTATGGACCACGATCGTGGTCTTAGAGACTGGACGTATTAAGACAGAAAGTCGCTTAAGTAGAGACTGAATAAATTAATAACCGACTTGGTATTACATAGATCTCACAACTTTTTACCGCAGAACAACTGAGTTGCGAGACTTGGTTTTTTTGACAAGAATTGTTTTTGATGGGATCTCATTTCTTTTTGTACTACTCTGTCAAGAAAGTACCGGGAAAAGATCAATAATACACAAAATGTCTGTTATTCATCCAAATTTATTTTATCACCTTCAAAGTATGCTCCTTTAGAAACGATACACTTGCGCCAACGAATAATCCATTCATCAAAACATTTTTTAAACGCTGCTTCCGGAATTGAGTTCAGTTCTCGCCGCGAATTCTCCTTTATGTCTTCTATCGATTGAAAACGGGTGCCACGAAGTGGTAATTTGAGTTTAGGAAAAAGAAAAAGTCAGCAGGAGCCATATCTGGTAAATATGGTGGTTGCTGGATGGTATTTGTTGAGTGTTTGGTCAAAAATACGTTCACAATGATAGCCTTGTGCGAAGGCGCATTGTCGTGGTGCAAGAATTTTCTTTCCACAAATCTGGCCTTTTTCGTCGAATTTGCTCTCTAAAACGGCGCATAACGCTCAAATAATATTCTTTATTTACCGTTAGACCTTCCGGTAAGAATTCAGAGTGCACAACACCGCGATAGTCAAAGAAAACAGTCAACATGACTTTGACTTTTGATCGACTTTGGCGTGGTTTTTTCGGTTTCGGTTCAGTTGGAAGGCGCCACTCCGAAGCTTGTTGACTAGTTTGCATGTCAAACTCGTAAACCCACGTCTCGTCACCAGTAACAATGCGTTTCATGAATGTTGGGTCCGAACTGACTCGTTCTAGCATGTCCTCAGCGACTTTCATGCGATTGAGTTTTTGGAGAAAATTCAGATCTTTTGGGACTAGCCGAGCAGCAACATGTTTCATACCCAAATGATTAGTTACAATGGTACGGATCGACTCGTGAGATACAGAAAGTTCGGCGGCTATCTCTCTCAGAGTTGAATGGGGATTTTCAGTCACTATTTTCTTCACTTTTGCGATGTCAACTTCAGTTGCAGACGTTGACGGCCTACCAGAGCGAGGCAAATCTTCCATCACATCTCGACCGCTTTTGAACGCTTTGAACCACTCTTAAGCACGAGTTTTTGATAAAGTCGATTCACCGTAAGCCTTCTGTAACATTTTCAGTGACTCCGAACACGAAATTCCATTGGCGATGCAAAATTTAAGACAAACTCTTTGTTCGATATTTTTGTCCATTATGAAATTCGCAATACACACTATATATGATATGACTAAAACCAGCACTGTATTTAATATAAATAACAGATGCAACTCAAACTCCGCGCCAAAATGGAAAACAGTTGTGCCAATCTAACAACTACAAAAAAAACAAAAATTTTAATTTGGAACCATAAACAAATCATCCATTCCCGATACTTTTTTGACTGAATGTATTTTGTAGACAGTTCTACTTTTTTCCTTTTCGGTACCTTCTACTTATTGTATATATGTATATCTACCAGCAACGAATTTTCTTAAAGCCCTCTCTCTGACTTATGAACGTTTCTTATTTTTGTAGGTAGCCTTCCGTTTTCTCTTTTCCGGTACTACTTCTTGAGCTTCAGCTACAGTTTTTCTAAGAGCCCACTCCCTGTCTCTATGCGTTTTTCTGAGAGGCTTTGATGTTACAATTTTTGACAAATCTGGACGGTAAATGCTTCTTAGTCTGTTGTATTCACAAATTGAGGATTCCTGCGCTTTAACACTTCCAAAGTCGACATTAATTAGATGTAAACCGCCCAGACTTGTAACTCTCGAAAGTGCCACGTAAGCTTGACCGGATGTGAATACTGTAGAACCGATATCCATCAGTGCATTATGTAGACTTAGTCCTTGACTTTTATGTATAGTTATAGCATAGGCTATACATATGGGAAACTGTTCGCGATGAACATAAGCTCTATTAATTATTTCAAATTTAGTTTTAACCGGACAAAGTTCGTAAACATGTTCGTTATTAAATGTAATGTATATTTTCTTAATGATTTTTTTGATCCATTGCGACTACCTACAAGTTAGATTGCAAAGTTAGTTTTATGCAGAAATACGATTAGGTAATAAGAAATTTATGAATACTTAGGTACTTAAAGTATCAATATTTAATTTAAATTATTTATCCAAACAACGTCCAAATTGTAAGCAAATAATATAAGTAAACCAATGAGAGTAGTCTTTAGTCGTCAAACTAATATAGCAATCGAAATTATCAATGAAAATCGCAAACTTATAGGTAAGAATTCGGGGCACATCCGAACAGCATTGGGTCGCTCGCGCGTATGAGCGCGGCTGCTGCTCGCTCGGCGACATTCACCTTTCCGCGCGCCCCGCCACTGTCTCCGCCCCGCGCCCTCGCGCTAGCACCGCGCAGCGCGTAGTAACGGCCCGCGCTCACTCGCTAGCATCGCAGCGCGTGGTATAATAATTAATTTACAACCTTACGCACTCGTAATAAGTACGAATCCGCACGTAGGTACGTTTTTTGCATTAAATAATTTAATTTACTCGTGTTTTCATGACGGGAATACCCATTTTTTGCTCGATTTGGCAGGGGCACTACCATGCGCCTATATTTATATGGGACTAGCTTAAACCCGCGGCTTCGCACGCAATAATAATAACTGCCGTAAAACATCGTTACGAATAAAGCCAATATTGAAAAATTTTACTGAAGACTTGGCTGTATTTTCTTTGCGGTCTTTTCTAGTCTAGATTTTTTAGTTTTTCCTTGATTCATACACCAAACACTACTTATATTCCAAATTTGAAGCTTCTAGGTCTGCTAGAAGTGGTTTTAGAATTTTGATGATCGGTGAGTCAGTGAGTGACAAAATTAAGAAATTTGACCCGTTATAATTCTTAAAATACTGGTTCAAATTGAATGAAATTTTAAATATACCGTGTCTTTACAATGCCTGCATGGTTACTGAAAATTTCAGTCTTCTAGTTTTATCCACAACGAAGTTACAGGGGGTCGAAAATGGTCTGAATTGCTTCGAGAAAAGGATGGTACGGCCGTGACGCTTTTTTGCTCGACTTGGTGGGGGCACTGCCGTGCCCCCAGATATCAATTGAAAAGGTAACATTTTACACAACATATAATTGACTTAAAATTAATTACTAATATTCATTGACTTAAAACGTTATAAATTGGAATTAACTTTACTTAACATAAAAAAGTAATAACTTTCCTCTGAAATTCAACAAATTAAAAAATATCTACTGATAAGTGACAACTACTGCTTTCATTTAGCATGACATGTTCACTGGTAATGATTCTTTTATGGCGCGATGATGATAGTATCAGTTAGCAACAGTGATCACTACACCCAGTGACAGAATGATCAACATGTCTACTGCGTGAGTGATAACTACTGCTTTTGTTACTGATGGCATGTTCACTGGTGATGATTCCTTTTAGCGCGATGATGATAGTATCAGTTATCAACAGTGATCACTACACCCAGTGACAGAATAATAATTATAAACATGTCTACTGAGTGAGTGACAACTACTGCTTTTGTTACCGATGACATGTTCACTGGTGATGATTCTTTGTAGCGCGATGATGATAGTATCAGTTAGCAACAGTGATCACTACACCCAGTGACAGAATTATAAACATGTCTACTGAGTGAGTGACAACTACTGCTTTTGTTAGGTACCGATGACATGTTCACTGGTGATGATTCTTTGTAGCGCGATGATGATAGTATCAGTTAGCAACAGTGATCACTACACCCAGTGACAGAATTATAAACATGTCTACTGAGTGAGTGACAACTACTGCTTTTGTTACCGATGACATGTTCACTGGTGATGATTCCTCTTGGCGCGATGATGATAGTATCAGTGAGCAACAGTTATCACTACACCCAGTGACAGAATTATAAACATGCCTACTGATTAAGTGACAACTACTGATTTTGTTACCGGTGTCATATTCATTGGTGATGATTCCTCAACAGTGATCACTACTGAAATAACCATGAACACATCGTTTTCTTCTTCGTTTGTATTTTCCCGAAGGAATTGGCTGTGACGAACGTGTTTATATTGCATTTTAATCCTTACTAATATTATAAAAGCGAAAGTGAGTTTGTTTGTTACCTCTTCACGCTTTAATAGCTACACCGATTTTGATGAATTTTGGTACAGAGATAGTTGGGAACCAGGAGACGGACATATGCTAATTTTTAAAAAAAAGTGGGATGTGAGGGAGAAAGAGGGAAGAAAAGGGAAAACTTAGCGTTGCTATTACAAATCAATAAGGCGCAAGGGGAACTGTGTTACCCTGAATTTTACGCGAGCGAAGCCGCGGGCAAAAGCTAGTATTCATTAAATACATAAAATTGGACATTTTATAGCAATCATATTGGTAACTGATGTTATATTGTGACACTTTTAATATTTTTTTTAATTGTAAAATTAAATATTTGCGAACCATATTTAATAGTAAAATAAAATAGAGGCCACATTTATTTAAGATTCTTATTCATAAAAAAACCAATATTTTTGACGTGATAACGTCTTTAAAATCGTTTTAGTCGGGTGACATGTTCAGAAACTTGTGTCACACCAAAACCTCACAAGCGACATTTCATAAAGATGGTAGCGCCATCTGTTACTTGGCTCGAAAAAAAAACTTTAAATTAGTACTTAATTTCATTTTAGATGTCACTACTGGTGATAACTTATATCACCAATAAGACGTTATCACGTAAACATCTCGATCGTAAACCTACTTTACAAACAACCAATTTTTTTTATCCATAGTGTAAAATTATCTACTTTTAGTATTCACCACTACACCTGGCAGAATATCTGAGATGCCTACGAAGTAAGTGAAGATTTTTACAAAGTGAAAATTACGCGATTTAACCATTAACGATAAAACAGCTTATAAATTAAAGTACACAAAGATACACAGAGAAAAGCAATAGAAACCAAATGTAAAAAACAATGATGAACAAGATACTTCCAGTAGCTATCATCACTACACCCAGTGACAGAATGATCAACATGTCTACTGAGTGAGTGACAACTACTACTGAGGGATGAATGTGTGATACAAATTGACAAATGATGACAAAAATGTGATGATTAGTATCGCTCGGTAGCTATCATCACTACACCCAGTGACAGAATGATCAACATGTCTACTGAGTGAGTGACAACTACTAGCTTTTACCTGCGGCTTCGCTCTATATAATGACAAGAATATGACGATAGGTATCGCTCGGTAGCGATCATCACTACACCCAGTGACAGAATGATCAACATGTCTACTGAGTGAGTGACAACTACTACTGAGAGATGAATGTGTGATACAAATTGACAAATGATGACAAAAATGTGATGATTAGTATCGCTCGGTAGCTATCATCACTACACCCAGTGACAGAATGATCAACATGTCTACTGAGTGAGTGACAACTACTACTGAGAGATGAATGTGTGATACAAATTGACAAATGATAACAAAAATGTGATGATTAGTATCGCTCGGTAGCTATCATCACTACACCCAGTGACAGAATGATCAACATGTCTACTGAGTGAGTGACAACTACTACTGAGAGATGAATGTGTGATACAAATTGACAAATGATGACAAAAATGTGATGATTAGTATCGCTCGGTAGCTATCATCACTACACCCAGTGACAGAATGATCAACATGTCTACTGAGTGAGTGACAACTACTACTGAGAGATGAATGTGTGATACAAATTGACAAATGATGACAAAAATGTGATGATTAGTATCGCTCGGTAGCTATCATCACTACACCCAGTGACAGAATGATCAACATGTCTACTGAGTGAGTGACAACTACTACTGAGAGATGAATGTGTGATACAAATTGACAAATGATGACAAAAATATGATGATTAGTATCGCTCGGTAGCTATCATCACTACACCCAGTGACAGAATGATCAACATGTCTACTGAGCGAGTGACAACTACTAGCTTTTACCTGCGGCTTCGCTCTATATAATGACAAGAATATGACGATAGGTATCGCTCGGTAGCGATCATCACTACACCCAGTGACAGAATGATCAACATGTCTACTAAGTGAGTGACAACTACTACTGAGAGATGAATGTGTGATACAAATTGACAAATGATGACAAAAATGTGATGATTAGTATCGCTCGGTAGCGATCATCACTACACCCAGTGACAGAAATTATAATATTTATTTGCGATACTAATTATAATATTTTTGTTATCATTTGTATAGTTATATCAGATCAACATGTCTACTGAGTGAGTGACAACTACTACTGAGGGATGATGATCTGATATAACTATACAAATGATAACAAAAATATTATAATTAGTATCGCTCGGTAGCTATCATCACTACACCCAGTGACAGAATGATCAACATGTCTACTGAGTGAGTGACAACTGCTACTGAGGGATGACAATGTGATACAAATAGACAAATGATGACAGAAATATGATGATTAGTATCGCTCGGTAGCTATCATCACTACACCCAGTGACAGAATGATCAACATGTCTACTGAGTGAGTGACAACTACTACAGAGAAATGAATGTGTGATACAAAATGACAAATGATGACAAAAATGTGATGATTAGTATCGCTCGGTAGCGATCATCACTATACCCAGTGACAGAAAGATCAACATGTCTACTGAGTGAGTGACAACTACTACTGAGAGATGAATGTGTGATACAAATTGATAAATGATGACAAAAATGTGATGATTAGTATCGCTCGGTAGCGATCATCACTACACCCAGTGACAGAATGATCAACATGTCTACTGAGTGAGTGACAATTACTACTGAGAGATGAATGTGTGATACAAATTGACAAATGATGACAAAAATGTGGTGATTAGTATCGCTCGGTAGCTATCATCACTACACCCAGTGACAGAATGTTCAACCTGTCTACTGAGTGAGTGACAACTACTACTGAGAGATGAATGTGTGATACAAATTGACAAATGATGACAAAAATGTGATTAGTATCGCTCGGTAGCTATCATCACTACACCCAGTGACAGAATGATCAACATGTCTACTGAGTGAGTGACAGCTACTACTGAGAGATGACGGTGTGATACAAATTGACAAATGATGACAGAAATATGATGATTAGTATCGCTCGGTAGCTATCATCACTACACCCAGTGACAGAATGATCAACATGTCTACTGATTGAGTGACAACTACTACTGAGAGATGAATGTGTGATACAAATTGACAAATGATGACAAAAATGTGATGATTAGTATCGCTCGGTAGCGATCATCACTACACCCAGTGACAGAATGATCAACATGTCTACTGAGTGAGTGACAATTACTACTGAGAGATGAATGTGTGATACAAATTGACAAATGATGACAAAAATGTGATGATTAGTATCGCTCGGTAGCTATCATCACTACACCCAGTGACAGAATGTTCAACCTGTCTACTGAGTGAATGACAACTACTACTGAGAGATGAATGTGTGATACAAATTGACAAATGATGACAAAAATGTGATGATTAGTATCGCTCGGTAGCGATCATCACTACACCCAGTGACAGAATGATCAACATGTCTACTGAGTGAGTGACAGCTACTACTGAGAGATGACTGTGTGATACAAATTGACAAATGATGACAGAAATATGATGATTAGTATCGCTCGGTAGCTATCATCACTACACCCAGTGACAGAGTGATCAACATGTCTACTGAGTGAGTGACAACTACTACTGAGAGATCAATGTGTGATACAAATTGACAAATGATGACAAAAATGTGATGATTAGTATCGCTCGGTAGCTATCATCACTACACCCAGTGACAGAATGATCAACATGTCTACTGAGTGAGTGACAACTACTACTGAGGGATGATGATCTGATATAACTGTACAAATGATAACAAAAATATGATAATTAGTATCGCTCTGTAGCTATCATCACTACACCCAGTGACAGAATGATCAACATGTCTACTGAGTGAGTGACAACTGCTACTGAGGGATGACAATGTGATACAAATAGACAAATGATGACAGAAATATGATGATTAGTATCGCTCGGTAGCTATCATCACTACACCCAGTGACAGAATGATCAACATGTCTACCAAGTGAGTGACAACTACTACTGAGGGATGATAGATGTGACACAAATAGTTCAATAACTAAAACAATAAGATTATTATCGGTCGGTAGCTATCATCACTACACCCAGTGACAGAATGATCAGCATGTCTACTGAGTGAGTGACAACTACTACTGAGGGATGATGATCTGATATAACTGTACAAATGATAACAAAAATATGATGATTAGTATCGCTCGGTAGGTATCATCACGACACCTATTGACGTAATATTTTAATCATGTCTACTGAATGCTTGGTGAGTCCAAAACACACGTAACAAAATCAATGCACTTCCTATTATTCGTATTAAACAATAATAAAAAAAAACGGTCTATCGGTATCACTGGATCACTCACAAGTACGGCAGCAAACTTGTCTAAGTTTGCTACAAACACATTCAATTGCACTGCTAGTTATTGTTGCTAGAGCAAGCTCCGAATAGGAACTGATTTATATTCGGACACATCGTAGCTATTTATGTTAAAACACTAATGAGATTTTCTGTTGACGATAAGTGTAAATACATTTGACTGTTCACATTAAATAATAAAGCGACATATTTTGCAATTGTTATTAATAATAATTAAGAAACTAGAAATAAATAACTTTATATGACTCAGTACAGAAATTAAACAGCACAAAAATCGCAAGAAATTCACTGCAACTGACCTGATTTTACATGGAAATGGCTGGAGTACTAATACAATCAATATGAATAAAAAACTTGTCACGTTAAACAAGGACTTTTAAATGCTGAAGAAATCTTTTGATGATAGTCATCACGCTCCCAGTGACAGAATGATAGACATGTCTACTGAGTGAGTGATAACTGTCCCAAAATGACAATAATCCAAAAAATACAGCACGATAAATAACAAACAATTGAAATGATGATAAGTAGTTCTGTTATCACTACACACACACTACAGTACTGCAGTTATCACTACACCCAGTGACAGAATAAGAAACATGTCTACTGAGTGAGTGATCACTACTACTAAAAGGCATACAACACGAAAAAATAAATGAAATTTACAATAAAATAAGAAGGTTGGTATCATTCAGCGACAATCATCAGTCTCCCAGTGACAGAGTGTAACATGTCTACTGAGTGAGTGACAACTGTCTCAAAATTATAAAGTACTGGACTCGGTGTGATGAGAATCGTCGCTCAGCAGAAGTTATCACTACACCCAGTGACGGAAAGATGAACATGTCTACTGAGTGAGTGAAACTGAAGCTAAACGATTATTTTACTGTATGCTCTCCATCGAAAAGCTTTTTGGTGATATTATCACTTAGCGGTAGTTATCACTACACCCAGTGACAGAATGTAAACGTGTCTACTAAGTGAGTGACTACTACTACAAAGAGTCGTGTAGTAGACAGCGTTCCCAATCCAAAGCTCTCAAAACAAAATAAATGTACTTACTGTAATTTGTGTAATATAAAATACAAAAAATTATTTTTCTGACCAGTCTCGTCCACAAACATTTTTTTTCACGATTGTATTGCGGTCACTGGACCAGTAACAATATTAGGAGCATACTTAACCACAGAAATCACTGTTCAACTCACCTGCTAGATACAGTAACTAGTGCAAGCTAAAAGTAGGAACTAATTTAAATTCGGTCACAACATAGCTATTTATGTTAAAACACTAATTAGGTTTACCTGTTGACGATAAGTGATTAGTAAATACATTTGAGTCTTTACATTTAATAATCAACCGACATTATTTTGTAATAGTAATTTATAACAAATTAGGAACTAGAAATAAATGAGTAAGGCATTACAGAAGAATTTAAACAGCACAAAAATCATTAGAAATTCACAGCAGCTTACCTTGCTTTTTATGAAATTGTCTGGAGTACTAATACAATATGAATAAAAAATTGTCACGTAAATGAGAACTTTTAAATGCTGAAGAAATCACTTCATGATAGTCATCACGCTCCCAGTGACAGAATGATAGACATGTCTACTGAGTGAGTGATAACTGTCCCAAATTGACAAATTTACCAGAATATACAGCAAGATAAATTAACAAAAGACTGTAATGATGATAAGTACCATTCAGCTGCAATTATCACTACACCCAGTGACAGATTGAAAACATGTCTACTGAGTGAGTGACAACTACTACTGAGTGAAAAAAAATACAAAATATTATACGAAGAATGCGTAGACACGATCGGTATCACTCGGTAGCAGTCATCACGCTCCCAGTGACAGATTTAACAACATGTCTACTGAGTGAGTGATAACTGTTCCAAATTGACAAATTTACCAGAATATACAGCAAGATAAATTAACAAAAGACTGTAATGATGATAAGTACCATTCAGCTGCAATTATCACTACACCCAGTGACAGATTGAAAACATGTCTACTGAGTGAGTGACAACTACTACTGAGTGAAAAAAATTACAAAATATTATACGAAGAATGCGTAGACACGATCGGTATCACTCGGTAGCAGTCATCACGCTCCCAGTGACAGATTTAACAACATGTCTACTGAGTGAGTGATAACTGTTCCATAGTGACAGAAAAACCAGACTTTATAGTTTTCGAGGAAAAAAGGAGCTACTCAGCTGTAGTCATCACTACACCCAGTGACAGATACGTGAACATGTCTACTGAGTGAGTGATCACTACTACAGAGTGCCAAACGATGAAATAAACCGCCAAATAATTCTGCAGACATTGAATCGTGGTTAATATGAAAAAGATAAATCGTATTAATAGGTGGTAGTTATCACGCTCCCAGTGACAGACTTATCAACATGTCTACTGCGTGAGTGACAACTGTCCCAAAATGACAATAATCCAAAAAATACAGCACGATAAATAACAAACAATTGAAATGATGATAAGTGCCATTCAGCTGCAGTTATCACTACACCCAGTGACAGAATAAGAACTGAGGGATGACAATGTAATACAAATTTACAAATGATGACACAAACGTGGTGGTTAGTATCGCTCGGTAGCTATCATCACTACACCCAGTGACAGAATGTAAAACATGTCTACTGAGTGAGTGACAACTACTACTGCAGGATAATTAATGCTAAAGACAGTTATTGTAAAAACGCAACAGAAATAAGAGGATTGGTTTTATTGTTTAGTGCGATGCAGTACAAACCAGCGGCAGTTATCACAACTCCAGTGACAGAATTTTTTAATCATATCTACTGAGTGCCAGATTACTACTACTGAGAATGTTGTACTAAAAACATTCCCAACCCAAAATACACAACAAAATAAATGCACTTCCAATTAAAGATAACAACAAAACTATTGGTATCACCGGATCACTCAGTTACGACAGCAAACTTAACCACAAACACCCCTATTCAATTGCACTGCTAGTTGTTGCTATTCCAAGCTCCAAATAGGAACTGATATAAATTCGGACACAGCATAGCTATTTATGTTAAAACACTAATGAGGTTTACCTGTTGACGATAAGTGATTAGTAAATACGTTTGAGTCTTCTCATTAATTAATCAAGTGACATTATTTTGCAATAGTAATTAATAACAATTGAGTAACTTGATAACTTCATATGAGTCAGTATAGAAATTAAACTCCACAAAAATCGCAAGAAATTAATAGTTTCTTACCTGACTGACTTATGATGAGATTGGCCAACACAATGAATATGAATAAAGCATTTGTCATGTAAAACAAAGGGCTAATACTGAAAAAAAAAACACTTGATGATAGTCATCACGCTCCCAGTGACAGAATGATAGACATATCTACTAAGTGAGTGACAACTACTACTGAATGAAAAAAATAACAAAATATTATACGAAGAATGCGTAGACCCGATCGGTATCACTCGGTAGCAGTCATCACGCTCCCAGTGACAGATTAAGCAACATGTCTACTGAGTGAGTGGCAACCACTACTGAGGGATGATGATCTGATATAACTGTAAAAATAATGACAACAACATGGTGCTAAGTATCTATCATCGCTCGGCAGCTATCATCATTACACCCAGTGACAGAATATGAAACATGTCTACTGAGTGAGTGACAACCACTACTGGGAGATGACAATGTGATACAAATTGACAAATTATGACATAAATGTGATGATTAGTATCACTCCGTAGCTGTCATCACTACACCCAGTGACAATGATCAACATATCTACTGAGTGAGTGACAACTACTACCGAGTGAAAAAAATAACAAAATATTATACGAAGAATGCGTAGACCCGATCGGTATCACTCGGTAGCAGTCATCACGCTCCCAGTGACAGATTTAGCAACATGTCTACTGAGTGAGTGACAACTACTACCGAGTGAAAAAAATAACAAAATATTATACGAAGAATGCGTAGACACGATCGGTATCACTCGGTAGCAGTCATCACGCTCCCAGTGACAGATTTAGCAACATGTCTACTGAGTGAGTGACAAGTACTACCGAGTGAAAAAAATAACAAAATATTATACGAAGAATGCGTAGACCCGATCGGTATCACTCGGTAGCAGTCATCACGCTCCCAGTGACAGATTAAGGAACATGTCTACTGAGTGAGTGACAACCACTACTGACGGATGATGATCTGATATAACTGTACAAATAATTACAACAACATGGTGCTAAGCATCGCTCAGTGGCTATCATCACTACACCCAGTGACAGAATTATCAACATGTCTACTGAGTGAGTGATAACCACTACTGAGGGATGATGATCTGATATAACTGTACAAATGATGACACAAATGTGATGATTAGTATCGCTCGGTAGCTATCATCACTACACCCAGTGACAGAATGATCAACATGTCTACTGAGTAAGTGACAACTATACTGAGGGATGACTGTGTGGTACAAATAGACAAATGATGACAAGAAGATGAGTATCGCTCGGTAGCTATCATCACTACACCCAGTGACAGAATGATCAACATGTCTACTGAGTGATTGACAACTACTACTGAAATACAGGATTTTCTTGAGTACGCAGATACAGCCTCTAGTTGGTAAAATACTTCGACATATTTTCAAAACTCGTCGTTACATTACTTTAGCAATTTATCTTCCTGTCTCCAACTATGCTGGGGTCGGCTTCCAGTCTAAACTCTCTATCACACATAAACTGGGACGTATTAGAATAGATGCTCACCCATCCACTGACCAACCTCGACAAACATTGTTTAACCCGTGCCGCTGTTAAATCACTTCAGAAAAATATCACTTAAATTACATTTTTACTGACTTTAACAAATTCGCACTAGCTATATTATATCTTACTTGTGCAAAAGCAAAATGAATACTGATTTTTAATTTCGAAATACTTATCTATTTATATCAACGAAATACTAAACTATTAATATTAAGTTCCTTAATGAGGTGTACCTGTTCGACAATTAGGTGAATAGTACTTAATTAAGTAATAGATAAAGATTATACTCATTAATGGTAATTATTGACACCTTATAATTTTAGTTAGTGGAATTTCGTTTTGAAAACAATCGTTGTTATTGATATAGTATTCAGAACCAGAAAATAAATATCAATAATGAAAGAAATGTTTATATCAAAATAAAATAAAAAGAGTAAGTACAACCTTTTGCAGGACCAATAATTCAATTTATATATTTCCAAACTCGTCTAGTTCCTGCTAGCTAAACAAAACGTTCCAAGAGCGCTCGCGTACCGACGGTTCCGTACAAACTTGCAACATTACGGGCATATGTTTTGATTGCGTAGACTTACGGATATATGAGAAACTAGCTTCCGCCCGCTACTTCGTCCGCGTGGCATAGTTACTTTGGGCTAACGCTAACTTCTACCCGCGTGACAAAAAAAAATCATTCTCTCCCCTTTTCTTCCCTCTTTCTCCCCCTTTTCACACTTTTTTTAGCCTATGTCAGTCTCCACGGTTCCAACTATATCTGTACCAAAATTCATCAAAATCGGTTTGGTCATTTAGGCGTGGAGACGTAACTAACAAACTCACTATCGCTTTTATAATAAACTAGCTTTCGCCCGCGGCTTCGCTCGCGTTAAATTCGGTATAACACACCAAGCAGACCTGCAGTTTTTTCTCTTGCGCCTGATTGATTTGTAATAGCAACACGAAGTTTTCTCTTTTCTTTCCTCGTTCTCCCACATGTCCCACTTTTTTTAAATAAAAATTAGCCTATGTCCGTCTCCTGGTTTCCAACTATCTCTGTACCAAAATTCATCAAAATCGGTTTAGCCATTAAAGCGTGAAGAGGTAACAAACAAACAAACAAACAAACTCACTTTCGCTTTTATAATATTAGTAAGGACTAGCTTTTACCCGCGGCTTCGCTCGCGTTTAATTCGGGGTAACCCAGTTCCCCTTTCCTGATTTGCAGGTACCTGCTACTTGTAGTTTTTGCCCCAGCGCCTTATTTATTGTAATAGCAATGCTAAGATTTCCCTTTTCTTCCCTCTTTCTCCCTCATTTCTCAATTTATAAAAAAAATTTAGCCTATGTCCATCTCCAGGGTCCCAACTATCTCTGTACCAAAATCCATCGAAATTGGTTTAGACATTTAGGCGTGAAGACGTAACAAACAAACAAACTCACTTTCGCTTTTATAATATTAGTAAGGATTATTTACACCTTATAGTGTAGGAAGATATTACCTGGTATTTGGTTTCGAAAACAATAGTTGTTATTGATGATAGGGTCCTATGTGTGGCGAAAACATGATTACTTACTTACAATAACAACTGAATCCTACAATATTTTTTTCAATACTCTTCCTCGAAAACTGGCACTTATTGCACTACAATAAGGTTCAACATGCAATGTGTTTCACACGAGTGCTTCTTTTTCATTTGTTTTAACAAATAACTGCAGGCTCAAATCTCTATAGCCGGTAGTGTTTTCTTTTTTGGAGCAAGGAGGCGCTTGTTTTTAAGGCCATAATATTTATATTAAAAAAATAGCTTTACCATATCATATCGACGGTTCCTACGTACAGACGCTTGCACATCAAGCTACCCGAAACTGTCAATTTTTCTCAATGAACTTTGAACCTAATACTTTAGAAATAAAGTCGAAAATCTATCAAAGAAATCTGACAGATTGTAGTAGCTTGATGTGCAGGCGTCTGTACATAAGGTTAAGTCAAAAACAGAGGTTTACAGTAGAGCGTAATTTGTGTTCAACACGCTCTAGAAATAATTCTATGAGCAATAATAAATATTTTGTTTCTACAATATTTTAACAGTTTTAAGAGCTTTATAATGCTATTTACACTTAAGTATTTTATTTATTCACTTTTTCTTGGAAAAACTGATAGATGACCGGTTCTACGACACTTATTCGTTGTATTTATAATACTTGTTCTCTTATACGATTTCTAAAACAAGGTAAATAAATTAAATAAAAATCGTCAGCGTGTGCGCATAGATATTCTAAAGCCAATGATACAATAAAAAAATGCCATTTTCGACATGTCTTTATGTACATAGGGACCGTCGATATGTAGAAAATAATTTGCATAAAACAACAAATTGACATTTAATTGAGTTCTAAATATAATTTTAATATCAGGCTGTTTAGCGATGTCATGCCTTTGTTTCTCCTTCACTATGAGAAGACAAAGCGCTGGGAAAAAACAAATTAAAATCACAAAAGTAAATTGTTATGTCATGTTATTAAATGTAAAACAAAATGACTATGGTAAGAATACAATAGAATATACTTTATTGCACACCAAAAATGGAAAAAACAAACTGTTTTATAAAAAAGTGCTAGATCTATGGTTAGAATGGCGGTCTTATCGCTAATAGCGATATCTTCCAGACAACCTTTGGATGGACTTTACGAATATAAAAATACAACGGGGGTAGTCAATGGTAGTGACTACCCCCTTGAAGTGAATGGTGGTGGTTCCAAAAAATAAAACTTCACAGATGTATGCATAACAATTGTATAATATTAGATTCAAAGAAAAATGAAACGATTAAATTGTGAAATACATATATCCGAAACACAATTGTTCAATGTGTATGTGATTTTAAATGTTTCTAAACGCAACCACGATTGTATTGTATTGTATAACGGGCTGGTGTCGGGCAGACGTGGAGTTACTCCACGTCTGAGGCGCGTATTTTGTGTATGGGTGGGGGAATATTATTCGATCCACCGGCGCCACCAGCTCCGCGAAAAACGTCAGCAGCGCCTTGGTGTTGCTGACGTTTTTCGCGGAGGACGATCGCACCCACGATACAGGAGAAGTTTCTAGTGTTAGGGAAACGTTTTTTTTAATAAGAAAAATGGGACAAGGGGTAGAATTACGTTTCGTATTGATTCCGTCACTAGTTGTCTTCCTTTTCAAAATTCTTCGGCAACAGTTGATAGTTTCTTCTCTCGATGTTTAGAAGTACGCACCCAACAATAATATTTAGTGATATAGCTTTATGATTAAATATTTCACTTCATAAGCTAAATCACCAAATAGTATAACTGAGCTGTGGCCGCCATCTTGAAAATTCCTGAAATTAACCTTAAGAAATATAGGGTTAGTTGCTGCGCCCCGCGCTTTCACTCGCGTGATATCGAAAGAAAAGTATTCTATATGTTATTCTAGACCATAATCTACCTCTGAGCCAAATTTCATCAAGATCCGTACACCCGTTTTGACGTGAAAGAGTAACAAACATCCATACATCCTCACAAACATTTGCATTTATTATTTTAGTAAGACTTCAGCGCAACAGGTTAGACTAGAAGTCCAGCCCAATATACTTAGTTGAATAAAAGGTTAAGAAGATGACTAGTTCCTCTACCACTTAAGCCCCGTTCCAATAAACAAAAACGACTCGTTTTGCTTACGGGTAATAAGATTTTGACATAAGTCTCATAGAACTTATGTCAAAATAGTACCATCCGTAAATCAAATCAAATCAAATAATTTATTTCGATTAGACCATTACAGGCACTTTTGAATGTCAAGAAACAAAATGAATCTACAGTCCCGGACACTAGGCATAATAACCTGTGAAAGTACTGTAGTTGCCCATTCCAAAGCGTTGATCTCTATGGAGAAGAATGGGCAAGAAACTCCATGGACAAACTTTTCATTTATAATATTTTTACAAAATCGTATTTACATCATTATGTTGAGATTATACAAATATGTGAGAACGATGTAGAAAGACGTGCACAGTAAGAGCGTCCAGAGTAAATAAAACGAGTCGTTTATGTTTATTGGAACGGGGCTATAAAGATCTGTTTACAACAATAAAATTATATGAATAGTTAAATGATACTCACCAAATCAAAATGGTTTGTAATAATAAATATATTTGTGGTTTTGACATAATATATAGCGACAAAATATACCTTATCTATTTGTGGTTTGGTTAATTGCTGTAACTTAACATACGGTATGTTTGTTTTCTACACGAATATGTCCGTTTATTCATTTTATCACACACTAGCTTCCGCCCGAGACTCCGTCCGCGTAGTTAGTTTGGGCTAACGTTAACCGTAACCGGCGTGATGATCGAAAAAAATATCTTTCTCTCCCCTTTTTTCCCCCTTTCTCCCCCTTTTCTCACTTTTTTTTTAGCCTATATCCGTCTCCATGGTCCCAACTATCTCTGTACCAAAATTTATCAAAATCGGTTTTGCCATTTAGGCGTGAAGATGTAACAAACAAACTTTCGCTTTTATAATATTAGTAAGGATTATTGAAATATCTTCTTCTTCTTATAATATAAAAATGAATCGCAAAATGGGTTGGTAAGCGCATAACTCAACAACGCCTGGACCAATTTTATCAATTCTTTTTTTTAAATGTTCGTTGAAGTCCAAGGATGGTTTTAACGGCGAAAAAAAAGAGGAAAAAAAAAAGATAAAAGGGAGTATAGGTTTTTGTGTAGTTTAGTTAGGTAGGGTAGGTAGGTAGAAAAATTGCATTGCAACGCAGCCGGGGCACAGCTAGTTTCTTAATAAGAACATAGAAATCCTTACTAATATTATAAAAGCGAAAGTGGGTTTGTTTGTTTGTTACCTCTTCACGCTTTAATGGCTACACTGATTTTGATGAATTTTGGTACAGAGATAGTTGGGAACAAGGAGACAGAAATAGGCTAATTTAAAAAAAAAAGTGGGATGTGAGGGAGAAAGAGGGAAGAAAAGGGAAAACTTAGCGTTGCTATTACAAATCAATAAGGCGCAAGGGGAACTGTGTTACCCCGAATTTAACGCGAGCAAAGCCGCGGGCAAAAGCTAGTTTAAATATATAAAAAAATAGTAGACCGCCGGTATCGGGAGCAGTGTCCAAGCTACTGTTGGTTAGGGCTTCAGAGACAGGAACCTCCACACAATGCGGGCCGTATACTCAAGTTATAATCGTATGGAGTTATAATCCTTACTTAATATTCATCATTTTCCTGCCCTTGTCCCAATCTATTTGGGGTCGGCGCAACACGTTTTCTTCTTCCATTCTCCCCTATCAGACGTCACGGCATCATTTACTCCTTTCTCCTTCATATCATTCCTTACACAATCCATCCATCTTTTCTTTGGCCTTCCTCTCGCTCTCCGTCCATCAACATTCAGATTCATCACTCTTTTAGTCACATGTCCTTCATCCCTCCTCATTACATGTCCATACCACTTACTTAATATTATAAAAGTGAAAGTGAGTTTGTTTGTTTGTTACCTCTTCACGCTATAATGGCTAAACCAATTTTGGTACAGAGATATTTGGGAACCAGGAGACGGACATAGGCTAATTTAAAATTAAAAGTGGGATGTGAGGGAGAACGAGGGAAGAAAAGGGAAAACTTAGCGTTGCTATTACAAATCAATAAGGCGCAAGAGCAAAAACTGTAGGTAGCAGGTGCTGTGTTATACCGAATTTAACACGAGCGAAGCCGCGGGCAAAAGCTAGTTAAAACCATATACTCAAGTCTATCATCCCTTAGAGCTGTGAAAAAATCAACCCTCTAAGTCTACGCAATCAAAAAATATGGCTGTTTATGTCGCAAATTTGTACGGAACCCTTAGTGCATGAGTCCGACTCGCACTTGGTCGGGTTTTAGGGTTCCGGACGTCACAAGGAAAAAAAAGAACCCTTATAAGATCACTTGTTGTTTGTATGTCTGTTATTCTAGACCCTTTATCTTGGGATCGCGTGGAGGTATCGAAATTGAAACTAAACAGGGTTATTTGTAAAACACCGGCAACGTCTCAGGACCATGTTACTAACATCATAATCAACAACTTTTGTTCTAGGACATTTAAACATGTATCATATTTTAGTTCATCAGATTTTCATACAAAAATAAAAATATTGAAATTGAACGCTCTAAATGTTACGAAATCTATGCGAAGCAAACGCACCTACAAGCGGCGGTGTAGGTATGTAGGTACAGCAAAATACGGAGTTGAAATGTGTTAGATAGGACAACGAAATCTTGAAGATTTGTTTTTGGTAAATGTATAAAATTTTATAAAAAAATCATAGAACAAAAGTTGTTGTTTATGATGATTGTAATACAGTCCTGCAAGGTTATCGGTGTTTTACAAATAACCCTGTATACCTACTTAAGTCTGTGGTCTCTTGGAGCTGTGTAAAACTCAACCCTCTAAGTCTACACAGTCAAAAGATATGGCTTTTTATGTCACAAGTTTGTACGGAACCCACGGTTTGGGAAAATTGGAATTTCGGCTACCCTGGTGCTCTCACTTAAACAAAACAAATACAAATACAAAAAATCTTTATTTTTCCTCCACAAACAACACTTATAGGCTAAAACTTAAAAGATAACAATATATGCAGTTAGCATCTAAAGTTCATTTGTGGGAGACTGGTGCCTAAACTAAGCCGTGGCCTTCATTTTAGGACACCAGGGACTCCCCCCTACAGCGACAGATAGCGTCAAACCATTATTATTAGCTGCTGTATGCTGTATGTAAACGTACGAACCCCTTAAAGAATAATCGACGGCACGGTTAGCGCAGTGGATGAGCGATTGACTGCTGCGCTGCGTGTCGCGTGTACGATTCCCGCACGGAACAAATATTTGTATGGCCTACAGGTCTGGCTGTTTGTGTATGTGAGTTTAAATGTTTGTAAACGCACCCACGATACAGGAGAAATTCCTAGTGTGGGGCAACGTTTTATTTAAATCACATCCTTTATACAACTACCTCAAAAATCCGGAATATTTACTTAATGATAGTTAAATCAATTTTAACGATGACCCAGTTTTGTTGTGGTTAAATTGATAGTTCGTGTTCACGGCAGGTTTATTAACAAAGCATCACGCCGGCTTTTAGTCGAAGGTGTAGACAGTGACCTCACACACAGTCTGCGTGTTCTATGTAGTTCAATGAGCATATTAATACCAGACAGACGACTTGACTACAAGTTGGTCCCTAAAAAATCTTGAAGGAATAAATAATACTATGTGTTATTCTAGACTATAATCTAACTCTGTGCCAAATTTCATCAAGATCCGTTCAGCCGTTTTGACGTTAAAGAGTAACAAACATCCATACATCCTCACAAACATTCGTATTTAAAATATTACTAGCTGGCGCCCTCGGCTTAGCCCGCATGATATCGAAAAAAAAAAGTATGCTATGTGTTATTCTAGACTATAATCTAACTCTGTGCCAAATTTCACCAAGATCCGTTAAGCCGTTTTGACGTGAAAGAGTAACATACATCCATACATCCTCACAAACATTCGCATTTATAATACTAGTAGGTTAGTAGGATGTCTAATGACACTGCTTAAGGCGCTGTACAAAGCAAACACTTCGTAAAACGTCTAGATTTTCGTCGCAAAGTTAGCCGTATCTGTACATGCCACTAGCCAAAAAAAAGTACCGTGTATAGTTCAATACATAAAGTAAAGAGTTAAACAAAATCAGTTTACAAAAGTGGTCTGGTACTACGAAAAAAAAAGTTTAAAAAGACAAAGAAAAAAAAATTTTCGTCTAGAAATTCTCAATTTTTTTTCAGCGACAACCATCATATTTTTTATATCTATAACAAAGAAAATTGTATAGACTAAAGAGAAATCTATAATTTTTCAAACATTGAGCTGTATTTTTTTTATATTCAATAAAAACTGCAAAATGACCTACATTTTGGCGGACATGATATTCAAATAAAACCAAACACTGAAATATTTTCGACCTTATTTCTATTCTTTCGATGCAATACTGTCGTGTACTTGTGTCAGACCATGCCTAGTCTGCAGCTAGCGTCACTTCCGCGAATACCTAAAGATTAGCTTATTGCCGCGCCTTAAGCTAGGAATCGACTCTAGAACCAACATACTTAGCTGTTGCTTGCTACTCCTTTTTTTTGCGGAAGGGAAATTGTCAAATAACTTCCCCCGCTCTGGGCGGAGCGGGGGGAATGTCAGACTTGTACTGACTAAAACCCAACCATGTTCCTTCTATTGCCCTTTATGTTCCGGGGCCGCGGTATCTCTTTCAAACAACCCGCAACCCCGGCTCAACTCTAATATCATGCTCAATTAAGACTTGTCGTTAAGGCGCTGTACAAAGAAAACACTTCGTAAAACGTCTAGTTTTTCGTCGCAAAGTTAGCCGTATCTGTACATGCCACTGACCAAAAAAAAATTACCGTGTATAGTTCAATACATAAAGTAAAGATTTAAACAAAATAAGTTTACAAAAGTGGTCTGGTACTACGAAAAAAAAAATGTTTAAAAAGACCCAAGAAAAAATTTTTTTCGTCTCGAAATTCTCAATTTTTTCAGCGACAACCATCATATTTGTTATTTCTATAACAAAGAAAATTGTATAGACTAAAGAGATATCTAAAATTTTTCAAACATTGAGCTGTATTTTTTTTAATTCAATAAAAACTGCAAAATGACCTACATTTTGGCGGACATGATATTCAAATAAAATCAAACGCCGAAATATTTTCGACCTTATTTCTATTCTTTCGATGCAATACTGTCGTGTACTTGTGTCAGACCATGCCCAGTCTGCAGCTAGCCTCACTTCCGCGAATACCTAAAGATTAGCTTATTGCCGCGCCTTAAGCTAGGAATCGGCTCTAGAACCAACATACTCAGCTGTTGCTTGCTACCGCTATTTTTGCGAATGGGAAATTGTCAAATAACTTCCCCCGCTCTGGGCGGAGCGGGGGGAGTGTCAGACTTGTGCTGACTAAAACCCACCCATGTTCCTTCTATTGCCCTTTATGTTCTGGGGCCGCGTTACCTCTTTCAAACAACCCGCAACCCCGGCTCAACTCTAATATCATGCTCAATTAAGACTTGTCGTTAAGTCCGTAATTATAAAATTACGCATGTATAATTGCCATTACCAGAATTTGTAATTTGCAACCCAAGTATCGAAAAGTTTTAATTCCTTATCATTTAAATATTAACACCACTTATTTAAATTACGCAGTCATCATTAATGACATAATTAGACAGTAACGACCTAAATTAACTAATTAAGATTATTGGGTAAGCAGAAGCACATATGACTAAAAGAGTGATGGGTCTGAATGTTGATGGACGGAGAGCGAGAGGAAGGCCAAAGAAAAGATGGGTGGATTGTGTAAGGAATGGTATGAAGGAGAAAGGAGTACATGATGCCGTGACGTCTGATAGGGGAGAATGGAAGTAGAAAACGTGTTGCGCCGACCCCAAATAGAATGGGACAAGGGCAGGAAAATGAGGATAGGTAAGCAGAAATCGTGAATCTTTATGTAGCAATCATTGTATGAATTAGTTTAAGATACTGAAGTCCTCTTGTCCGTAGAGTATATCAAACTAAGTATGTCTAAGCACAATTTATTGTTGGTTACTTTATTTGGGGTGTGAAAAATCACGTTTTAACGGTAGAAATCCATTTTACGCACTCCAAATTTTTATACTGATGATATTATGATGATAAATTTGATAGTAAATTAGTAGACCACATTTCATTACACACACCTATATTCGCTCTTACAAATATACTTTCTCACACGTACACGTACACACACAACACACACACACCATTCACTACACACTCGCAGATTATTATTTTTTTGTTGCTTAATTTAAAAAAATTCTCTATTTAGTTTTTAAATATTCCTCTCTGTACGTGAAGGCCTTGATGTGTTCAAATTAGTACTCAATACTATTGTTTAAGAGGGTAAGAGTCTGGAGATCTGACATACAGGTCCCGAACCCATTATAGACTCCAGCTGTCACAAAAGTTACAAATCTGATTTGACATAATATGACATGAACCAAAGAATGTACCTTTTTGAGAAAAAATAAAAAAAAAACTATTCTAAACTGATGGATGTACGTTGTAGAGTAGGTATTTAAAGTCAAATTATAACATAAAAAAAATTCGAGTTTTTTGTATACTAGCTTTTGCCCGCGGCTTCGCTCGCATTAAATTCGGGGTAACACAGTTCCCCTTTCCTGATTTTCAGGTACCTATTTTTTGTTGGTAACAAAGAGTGTGTGTACCGATTTTTAGCGTCCTACCTTGACAACTGCGAAAAGTCTCATATAAAATTTCATCCCCCCTCGTAAAGAGTGGGGGCAGATTTCTGAAAAAAAATGATGCACGATGTTTTGTTAGTGACAAATAGTCCGCATACTATTTTTTTTGCTTTCTACCTTGAAAATGGCCGAATGCTCTATATAAACCCCATCAACCCCCCCATTTAAGGGAAGTGGGGGATTAGAAAAAGACAAAAAGTACGTCCGTCTCCAGGGTCCAAACTATGTCTGTACCAAAATTCATCAAAATCGGATTAGCCATTTAGGCGTGAAGACGTAACAAACAAACTCACATTCGATTTTATAATATTAGTAAGGATATAGTCCTTAAATGTATTTATTTATGGTATGTATGTTTTTTTTTGCGTATGCTGGGCGGTATGTCAGACTTTTACTGACTAGAACCCACCCTTGTTCCTTCTTTGTACGCTGTAACAACTACATTGTAAAACCAAATGATTTTAAAAGAGTAACCATAGAGTTTCTTGCCGGTACTTCTCCATAGGAAACGACCAACCCGAACCGTGCACCTTTTCTCGACGTTTTATAAGTGGCTATTTGAAATAAAATACTTTTTTTTTTACTGAGTGGAACCACTCTCAAACGGCTTTTTTTTTGTTGAAACAAATATACAATATACTAAATTAGTTAAATTTAGTACTAATAATAGTAATAGATTTGCGAAAAACACGGTATACAAAGTTATTGATAGAAGTATAAGGACCAGCATGTTTTGCTAAGAATTAAAGCATGCAGCATTTTAGTGTAACCAACTAACTGATATATATACAGGTAACAAAAAGGTGCCATCCATAAAGTACGTAACACGAATTTCATGATTTTTAGACCCCTCCCGCCTCCTTATCACAGGTGGTCACATTTGTGAGCCCCCCCCTCCCTAGTCGACGTCACAAATTTGCAATTTTACATCTAAAAATACCTAATTTATAGAGAAAACTAAAAATAATTTAATATTTCAAATTTCGCGATTCAATTTATTAAATTTGAAATGTGATGTCACAAAACTAGGACCCCCCCCACCCCTTGTCACACCATGTCACATTTCGTCGACCCCCTCCCCCCCCTTTACATGTGATGGCCCCAAAGGGATGTGAGGGCCAAAAAACAATTCGACGGTCTCTACGTACATAAGGACATGTCGAAAATGGCATTTTTGACATGTATCATTGGCTTTAGATTATCTATGCGCACATGCTGACATACGATTTTTATTTTTATTTAATTTATTTACCTTGTTTTAGAAATCATATAAGGGCTGATTTTTCAATAGTCAGATAAATTTTATCTGAGGAATAAAAATGGCGGTTTTACAGCTATGTATATCTATAGAAAATATGTCAAACCGCTATTTTTATTCCTCCGATAAAAGTTATTGAAAAATCAGCCCTAGAGAACAAGTATACATTATAAATACAACGAATAAGTGTGGTAGAAACGGAAATTTATCAGTTTTTTTCAATAAAACGTGAAAAAATAAAATACTTATGTGTAAGTAGCATTATAAAGCTCTTAAAACTGTTAAAGTATTGTAGAAAGTAAATATTGATTATTGCTCATAGAATTATTTCTAGAGCGTGTTGAACACAAATTACGCTCTCCTGTAAACCTCGGTTTTTGACTTTACCTTATAATATGTACACACGACGACACATCAACCTATACAAAACCAGTTTATGCTGATCTTTCAACTACGAATCGTACGCCGTAGATTTCCCGTACGACGAGATATCCGCTTAAACTGGTTTTTTATAGGTTGATCTGTCGTCGTGTGTACGTAGGAACCGTCGAATTATAGGCCTTCAAAAAATTAACACCGCTGTCAATAGGAAAAGTGCCCAGAAGGCTGGCAGCATTGCCACGTTAGATGGCAATGCAAATTCTTTATAATTTAAAAGAATGTCCATGGAGTTTCTTGCCCATTCTTCTCCTTAGAGATCAACGCTTTGGAATGGGCAACTACAGTACTTTCACAAGTTATTATGCCTTGTGACCGGGACTGTAGCTTCATTTTGTTTCTTGACATTCAAAAGTGCCTGTAATGGTCTAATTGAAATAAATGCTTTGATTTGATTTGAATGCCACAATTAAAACAAAACTTACCTGTCAAGCTACACAAAACCACTCAGAACATCACAATGAGGGCTATCGTTTTTAAACTCACCAGATGGCGCCACTAGAGAGTAAGATCTTGTCGTTAATTCTATTTAGTACCAAAAACCTTATAAAAAGTTTATTTTATAACGTACTTGCTTTCGCCCGCGGCTTCGCTCGCGTTAAATTTGGTATAACACACCAAGCAGACCTGCAGTTTTTGCTCTTGCGCCTGATTGATTTGTAATAGCAACGCTAAGTTTTCCCTTTTCTTCCCTCGTTCTCCCTCATATCCCACTTTTTTTTAATATAAATTAGCCTATGTCCGTCTCCTGGTTCCCAACTATCTCTGTACCAAAATTCATCAAAATCGGTTTAGCCATTAAAGCGTGAAGAGGTAACAACCAAACAAACTCACTTTCGCTTTTATAATATTAGTAAGGAAGTAAGGATGTCAATATAGTGTAAACTACAGATACATATTTACAATATTGTCCCTAAAATTAGCTAGCACGAAACGTTTGAAAAGCATTATTTTTCAAAGTACTAACAAGTTTTTTTTTAAACGTTGCCCCACACTAGGATTTTCTCCTGTATCGTGGGTACGTTTACAAACATTTACACTCACATACACAAACAGCCAGACCCGAAATATTTGTTTATACAAATATTTGTTTCTTGCGGGGATCAAACCTGCGACACGCAGCGCAGTAGTCGATCACTCAACCACTGCGCCAACCGTGTCGTCAATCGTTTTAATCAATTAGGAATGGCTCAATCTTGAATTATGCATGACCACAATCGTGAATATTAATTAAAATAATTAAAAAGAAACACGAACTCTATGACATCTGACATTTATATAGACCTCACTCTACACGAGCGCCCCTGGTGGCGTTTTTATGCGTTGTAGCCCCCATTCAATACACACACACTTTATCTAATATATTCAAAACAAAAAACTATTAAAATCACACAGTATCATACGAAAAGAAAGATACAAACACTAAATGTCATAATTAAAGTACAATAATTACGTTTTATTACATCAAAAGATACTTATTCAGCTTTTTCGCTAACTCTCTTCCGTGTTCTTTCTTTATTGAGAAAATGATGATGTTTTGTTTGTTGGTTTGTCTGATTTTTTAAGTACCAGGAGTTTGCGGCTAAATAAAAAAACTTTTTAGCCAAAAAAAAACCCGACTTCCAAAAAAACATGGAAGATAAGGATTAATTTATTTGTTCAAACATGTGTAACATGCTACATTGGATATGCACATTTAGATGGAACAGGTTTAAAATTGTTGGTTCAGCATGTTTTACCATTTACAGCGTACAAAATATTTCACAATTCATTATAAATGATAAATTAGAATAAAAATAAATTAAAGTCAAATATTCAATTAATTGACGGGCCTGTTGGTCTAGTGGTTAGTGGCCCTGACTGCTGAGCCGGAGGTCGTGGGTTCGATTCCCACCCAGGACAAACTTTGTGTGATGAGCATGATTGTTTGTTCTGTGTCTGGGTGTGATTTATCTATAATATGTATGTATGTATTTATAAATTATATAAGTATGTATATCAGTTGTCTGGTTACCATAACACAAGCTCTGCTTAGCTTGGGATCAGATAGCCGTGTGTGAGTTGTCCCAAGATATTTATATTTATATATTTAAATTTACTTCCGGCATTCGATGATTTTTGTTTGTTTCATAGATTTTTTACCACCGACTTTTTATTTTATTTCAGTTTTGTTAGTTGTTTTATGATGGTGTCTCACACATTTTTTTATGGAGTGTTAATTTTTCATTGTTACTAAGAGATATTCGCATATCGTCCATATCATCATCATCTGCCTAGCCTTTTCCCAACTATGTTGGGGTCGGCTTCCAGTCTAACCGGATGCAGCTGAATATCAGTATTTTACATGGAGCGACTGCCTATCTGACCTCCACAACCCAGTTAATACTGGGCAATACGATACCCCTTGGTAAGACTGGTTGTCAGACTTTCGGAACACTGACTACCTGTAACGACTGTCAAAGATCTACAAATGACAGCCGGGACCAACGGCTTAACGTGCTTTCCGAGGCACGGAGGAAACTCGGTATGTAACGGGTGGTCACCCATCCACAGACCAACCTAGGCAAGCGCGGCTTAACCTAAAGATCGACCCGAGCGGCTGCTATTATTTAGCCACGAGCTCCTCAGATAGATTCGCATATCGTCCATATCATATACATTAAAAGAAAAAAAAGAAAATCGCGTATCAAGCATGCAAAAGAAAACATCAACACGAATTGAGAACCTTCTTCTTTTTATGAAGTCGGAAGACAGAGCAAAATAAGGAACATGGTTTTAATCTGTAAAAATCTAAGACCAACCCGCTGAGATACCGCGGCCCCGGAACGTAAAGGGCAATAGAAGGAACATGGGTGGGTTTTAGTCAGTAAAAGTCTGACACGCCCCCCCGCTCCGCCTAGAGCGGGGGAAGTTATTTGATGATTTCACACCCCAAAAAAAGACCCCCCCGCTTATCTCTAAAAAAAAGTACAACCATCGTTAAATAAACAGGACTCTTTAATAAATAAAAAGCAAGCAAATCCGTGCCAAAACTATAGTCCCACAGTTAGCTGACTAAGCAAGGTCATTACTAAGAATCGTCAACACAAATTCGCTTGCCAAGCGGAAGTTCGATTTGTTCTTATTAAAAATAATTAATGTATTAAATACTAATGTGTACTTAACTACACGTCTGTGTTAGATATTATATTGTTGACCTTGTAAAGTTGTATCATTACGCTTCTTTGAAGATATGGAGTTGAAAGAGGTGTATATCTTGAAAATACTTTGACGGGCCTGTTGGTCTAGTGGTTAGTGGCCCTGACTGCTGAGCCGGAGGTCGTGGGTTCGATTCCCACCCAGGACAAACTTTGTGTAATGAGCATGATTGTTTGTTCTGTGTCTGGGTGTGATTTATCTATAATATGTATGTATTTATAAATTATATAAGTATGTATATCAGTTGTCTGGTTACCATAACACAAGCTCTGCTTAGCTTGGGATCAGATAGCCGTGTGTGAGTTGTCCCAAGATATATTTATATTTATTATAGATATATTTATACTTACCGACTAGATTAAAAACTAGCTGGCGCCCGCGGCTTCGCAAGCGTGGTATGGAAAAAAAGTATCCTATGTGTTATTACAGACCATAATCTACCTCTGTGCCAAATTTCATCAAGATCCGTTCAGCCGTTTTGACGTGAAAGAGTAACAAACATCCATACATCCATCCGTCCATACTCACAAACATTCGCATTTATAATATTAGTAAGACATAATCCAAGCGATAAGTTAATAATTACCTACAACACGTAGGCTGAATATATTCTTAGACCATTTCTCCCTTACTTTTATTAAATGTTAATATTATTTACATCATTTGTTATTTGTACACTTTATAAATAAATATTATGGGACAACTCACACACGGCTATCTGATCCCAAGCTAAGCAGAGCTTGTGTTATGGTAACCAGACAGCTGATATACATACTTATATAATTTATAAATACATACATATTATAGATAAATCACACCCAGACACAGAACAAACAATCATGCTCATCACACAAAGTTTGTCCTGGGTGGGAATCGAACCCACGACCTCCGGCTCAGCAGTCAGGGCCACTTACCACTAGACCAACAGGCCCGTCTTTACACTTTCGACAAACACCCACCCACGGATTGGATCACTTCGTTGTCCGTCTGTCTGTCAAGACCCTTTATCTCGTAAACGTGTGGAGGTATCAAATTAAAATTAAAACCATACACTCAAGTCTGTGGTTCCTTTGTGCTGTGATAAAACCAACCCTCTAAGTCTACGCAGTCAAAAGATATGGCTGTTTATTTCGCAAGTTTGAACCTTCGGTGCGCGCGTCTGGCTCGCTCTGGCCCTGTTTTTTTATATAAAATACTAGCTTTTGCCCGCGGCTTCGCTCGCGTTAAATTCGGGGTAACACAGTTCCCCTTGCGCCTTATTGATTTGTAATAGCAACGCTAAGTTTTCCCTTTTCTTCCCTCTTTCTCCCTCACATCCCAATCTTGTTTTTTTTAAAAAATAGCCTATGTCCGTCTCCTGGTTCCCAACTATCTCTGTACCAAAATTCATCAAAATCGGTGTAGCCATTAAAGCGTGAAGAGGTAACAAACAAGCAAACAAACTCACTTTCGCTTTTATAATATTAGTAAGGATAAGGATAACGTTGCCCCACACTAGGAATTTCTCCTGTATCGTGGGTGCGTCTACAAACATTTAAACTCACATACACAAACAGCCAGACCCGGAACAACTGCCTGTAGGCCCAAGAAATACTTGATGCGACATGTAGTGCAGCAGTCCATCGCTCAGCCACTGCTCCAACCGCACCGTCTTTTTAACCGACTTCAAAAAAGGAGGTGTTATTTTCGACCGTTTTTTTATGTATGTTCACCGATTATAAGTTACTAGCTTTTGCCCGCGGCTTCGCTCCCGTTAAATTCGGGGTAACACAGTTCCCCTTTCCTGATTTGCAGGTACCTGCTACCTGCAGTTTTTGCCTTTGCGCCTTATTGATTTGTAATAGCAAAGCTAAGCTTTCCCTTTTCTTCCCTCTTTCTCCCTCATATCCCACTTAATAAAAATAAATAAATTAGCATTATGTCCGTCTCCTGTGTCCCAACTATCTAAACCGATTTTGATGAATTTTGGTACTTTCGCCTTTGTAATATTATAAGTTAGGATTTAGGATGTAACTTCTTACTAACCCACTTTTCTTCTTCGTCCGCAGGTTGGTTTCAAAGGCTACGGCATCTCTCCGGCCAACCTCACCACGAGCGCCAGCTTCAGTTACAGCGACGGCAAGAGTTACTCCATCACCCACGGCTCCGTCATCATAGCGGCCATCACCTCCTGCACCAACACTTCAAACCCAAGCGTCATGTTGGGGGCTGGTAAGTAGCCACTGCTTACATAAAAATAAACCTTTATTGCTGTTAGAGTTTTAACTTACATAACTAAACATTACTTAAGATATTGGTACAATCCTTACTAATATTATAAAAGCGAAAGTTTATAATATTAGCCTATGTCTCCAGGGTCCCAACTATGTCTGTGCCAAAATTCATCAAAATCGGTTTGGCCATTTATGCGTAAAGACGTAACAAACAAACTATTTTACTTTCGCTTTTATAAGTAAGGATGTGAGGTCCATGTAGGTTATTTTTTATTTTTTAACGATTGTCTGAAAACAAATGTCCTTTTTTGGTATTGTTCGTCGTGTCGTTGAGTTCCTTGAGTTATGAGTCGAGCTACACGATAACTGTTCCGGATCTTCAGGGGCCATCCATAAAGTACGTCACATGTAAAAGGGGGGGAGGGGGTCGACGAAATGTGACATGGTGTGACAAGGGGTGGGGGAGGGGTCCTAGTTTTGTGACATCACATTTCAAATTTAATAAATTGAATCGCGAAATTTGAAATATTAATTTATTTTTTAGTTTTCTCCATAAATTAGGTATTTTTAGATGTAAAATAGCAAATTTGTGACGTCACACTAGGGAGGGGGGGGGGTCTCACAAATGTGACCACCTGTGACAAGGAGGGGGGAGGGGTCTAAAATTCATGAAATTCGTGTTAAGTACTTTATGGATGGCCCCTCACAGCTCGCCGGCCAGTGGGATTGCGGCGTATCCTACGTCATCTAAACTCCCCATGTAACGCCAGGCCCTCGACCATACCGAGGGACACTCGCTTGCCGTCACTTATAGTGCGCATACATCGGCCATTTTTTTGTACTCCACCCACTCAATATTATAAAGTCTTCATATCGCAAAGGGAGTATCACTTAGTCGAGACCACCATCAACACAACTGGAACTTGACATTCAAACAATTGACTGAACAGTTCCACTCAAATATGTGTGGTGCTTTCTTAAAAAGACCATTTCAGACACTAATCTGCATAGTCCTCATGTATGTTGACCAAGATTTTTGTCTGGACCTTAAAAGAGACTATGAACTGAGTTTGTTTCGGCTTTTTCTTCTCAGAGTAGTCGACTGCGAAACTCCCCCATAATTTCATTTAACTAACAAACAACGTGTAAATGTGTTTGTAAAAACCTACACAACTTGCAAAATAAGCAACATTTATTATTAACTAGCTTTTGTCCGGTTTTTTTTCCTTTATCTTAGGTCTTCCTCTCCCTTTCAATTTATCATGTTTGTGTTGATGTTGGCTTGATATTGATTTGTCTATATTCAGGTCTCCTAGCGAAGAAGGCAGTAGAGAATGGTCTAAGCGTTCTCCCTTACATCAAGACGTCACTTTCACCAGGATCTGGCGTCGTCACCTACTATCTTAGGGTATGTTGCATTTTATATACATACGTATCATCATGCCACGTTAAGCAGAAGTGTGTCTTATAGTACACCCAGATTTCGCGAATTATGTTTAAATCCCACGCGGATGCGAGCCTATTGCCAACAACCTGCCAAAAATCTAAATTCCATGGCTCCTACTGAGGAATTTCTGATGGGAATACTCAAAAACACTTCCCACTCTATATTTTACTTCCAATTATGCGTTTGTGAATGGCATCTCGCAGTTTAACCTAAGAGGTTGTCGCCTGCTTAACCGGACAATAGGGTAGTTTCCATGGTCAAAATAATTACATTATATTTAGTCCATCTTTTAGATTATTCAAAAATAAGAGACACGTATTTTTTTATTTGTAAATTAGACCAAAAATAACAGACGTCACTCGTTACAAAAAATGCAGAAACGCGTGACGTCACACGTAACTTTAATAGGCTATATCTTTGTAATTTTTATTCTAATTTACAAATAAAAAAATACATGTCCCTTATTTTTGAATAATCTAAAAGTCATACTAATATTTTATTTTTTGGAAACTAGCTTATTCCAGTGGATGCTTTGAGAGTAAGGGCTCCAGCCAGGGCAAAAACCTACAAACTAAGCGACTACACGCACAGGGCACCCCCTGTGGGGTACAAGCCTCGGCTTAGGGCGTCGCTGGTGGAGGACTGCTGAGTGATATAATTTAGGAACTGGTTTAAAATTACTGGCTCAGTATCGTAGACTGACTCCAGCAAGGGACGGATGCCAGATTTTGTCGGAATTTCATGATTATTTTTCTCAGTAAATTATGTGAGATGTTTCCTGAAAAGTTAATTTGCGAGCGCATTTTGTTGTAAAACAACACAGTGTCTTTATCTTTAGATTTTAGTCCTGAACAAAATTGTACAGACAGACCATCGTAATCCTGCCGGGGTTGCGGGTTGTTCGAAAGAGATACCGCGGCCCCGGAACGTAAAGGGCAATGGAAGGAACATGGGTGGGTTTTAGTCAGTACTAGGCTGCCACTCCCTTATGCTAAGAGCGGAGGAAGTTATTTGTTGTCAAATCACATATTTATACAACCTTTGTTCTGAATAGTTACAGTACTGATGGCAACATTTGTGTCACTTGTTTCACATAGTATTTATTATTTGTGAATAAGTGGACATTGTTGGCCTTGTCCTAGGCGCTTGTTATATTCTTATTTTTATTTTACGTTTGGTAAAGTAAGCAATGACTTATTGTCGGGCCTACGCTGTCCTCTCATACTTAAGTACTAACGCTGTAACAACAACATTGTAAAACCAAATGGTTATAAAAGAGTAACCATGGAGTTTCTTGCCGGTTCACGATCAACCCGAACCGTGCACCTTTTCTCAACGTTTTATAAGTGCCCATGTAGGCCTATGTGAAACAAAATAATTTTGATTTTCTGATATAGATTGATGATTTTCCATCCGAAAAAAACCTTAACTAATACATTGTTTATATTCCCAGGAATCAGGTGTGGTGCCGTATCTAGAGAAGTTGGGTTTCGACATAGTCGGCTACGGGTGTATGACTTGTATCGGCAACTCGGGACCTATAGATGATAACATTGCCAATACTATTGAGAAGGTAAGTCCATGATATTACTTTAACCTCTCAAGGACCGCAAGTATTTACATGACTACTCAACTATCCGTCAAGCACCGCCGGGCGGGTTCTTATCGTAAGCGTAATCTGATTTTAAGACTTATCTTTACTACAAATACAGTTTTAAATCGGTCGGGGTTTGGTGGCACAAATTTGTGCCAGCGGGGCTCAACGGACTTGTTTACTGGCACGTTTTTGTGCCGCTGGGGCTCTAGAGCTTAAGAATAGGCTCAATAGATATAATTTTAATGTGTAAACGGATTCTTTACGAAGCCGTCAACCATTCATTCTGTAAATCCAACTAAGTAATTCTACGCAATAATACATTTTGATTCAAGTTAGGAGTTCGGTCTTCGGTCGTCATTGCGGTCGAGGCAGAATTAACACACGAGCCACTAGGCGAGAGTGTTATAAAGCTGAGAACAGCAGTGACAAATTCTCACGTGAATCAAACGACGTTTTTCAATACACGTACAGAGAAATCAAATAAAAGAACGAAAAGTATTCTTGTCATTAATTGCTATGAAACTACTTTTTTTTAATTTGGTTGTTTCTTCTCAGGCTGAAGAAATGCAAAAATATGACGCCGCCAACAGCCTCATATCAAAAATAAGCAATTGAAATATTTTTTGAATTTAGAACTCGAAAAAAGCCTATTTGGTGTTGAGATTCTGTTGAGAAAAAAAAAATAAAAAAAATGAAGGCCTTAAAAAAGGGGGCCTCCTTGCCCTAAAAATCACCTGCGGCTATAGGGATTGAAGCAGTGTATTGTTATCCGTGGTAATAAAGGAGGAAAACCACGCGTGTGAAATGCATGTGAAACCAATAAAACCTTACCACACACTAGGAATTTCTCACGTATCGTGGGTGCGTTTACAAACATTTAAACTCACAAACACAAACAGCCAGACCCGAAACAACTACCTCTAGGTCATATAAATATTTGTTCCTTCCGTGGATCGAAAGCTTATCCACTGCGCCGACCGTGTCGTCAATGATGGAGAGAACGACTGCTTTTCGGTTTCGTAAAGAGTACTTTTTAACACCCTTGCTCGTAAAGCTGATGTAATTCCACCGGTTTTAAATATGTAAAGAGGGTCATAAAAAACGCGTGTGTTATCAAAGCAAATAGTTAAGTTATAGTCCATACAAATTCCATAACAGTATTATTTGCCATTTCAAATTTGGAACTGTAAAAAGAATAGCAACAGCGCGCTACCCTACCATGACGTGTTAAAGCAGAACTTATTCCACTGAGTGAAAGAGATGGTGCTAGACACCCTGTATAGCTCTGTCCCTTTCCCTCAGCGGAATAAGTTCTGCTTTAACACATCATGGTAGGGTAGCTGATCGCCGCCGCACGACTCCTAGTGAGCAGCGCGCTGTTGCTATTCTTTTTCTTTTATTTATTTAAAGGGTTTGTCGCTTAGCGCTGTTGCTATTCAAATTTCGAACTAATTCGAAAGTAGGCAGCGCTAGCTCGCTGTTAAATAGGCGGGAAAGCGTGCATTCACAGATTGAGTTTATTTAAAATGTTTTTTTTTCTGTTTCCTCGCAAATGTGTTAAAAAACGTCGTACGATATACGTGCGTATTGGTTATAACATGCTCGGCTCGATTACGCCCTCGCCTTCGGCTCGGGCTGAAATTCCGACTCGCATGTTATAACCATCTTAACGCACTAATATCGTAATGTACTATTAACAGGCATTTTTGTGTATAACAGAACGAGCTGGTCTGCTGCGGAGTGCTATCAGGCAACAGGAACTTCGAAGGTCGCATCCACCCCAACACGCGCGCCAACTACCTCGCCTCCCCACTGCTGGTCATCGCGTACGCCTTAGCTGGCACTGTGGATATTGATTTTGAAACCCAGCCCTTGGGTAAGTCTTGATAGCATAAACTGAAAATGTAGATAAACTGGATCCCAAGACACAGGCTTTTGGAATTTACTCCTTAAGAATCGATTTTCATTTATAAGGCGCCCGGTATGAGAAAAATGTGAGGTGTAAAATCTACTGATGAATGACCTCATTACGTTTTTGGTGCAACCGCACCTATGGTGTTTGTCGTACAGTTGAATATTACTAGATGGCGCTTTATGAAATTTGTCGTCCGTCAGTGATATATTTTTTTTTTTACCTAAGGAGTAAACTCTAGTCGTGCGTCGGAGCTGACACACACACTTTTTTACATATTTTGGGAGACTGTCTTTGATTTCTAGCTCATAATTTGTCTATTTTTTTGCCGATGGGAAATAATCAAATAAAATCCGTCAGTGTCAGACTTTTACTGACTAAAACCCACCCATGTTCCTTCTATTGCCCTTTACGTTCCGGGCTGCGGTATCTCTTTCGAACAACCTGCTTCCCGGCAGTTCAAAATAATTTGCCTTACCTATTATTTAGAAAAGATATTTCATTGTTTTCCTTTCATTTAACTTATGAAGTTTGTTAAAGAGATTTCATCCTTATTGACCCTAAAGATCGATGCAATAAAAGTACAGGGTGCAACTTTTACAGATTTTAGTCGGTTCGATTACCGTGTGCGGTAAGCGAATTTATAAAAAGCTTTGAATGCCGTTTTCTTTCTTTTCCAAAATAAAAGAATGTTTTCTTTGAGTAAAATTTCCTATCTAAAGTATTAAGAGTACTTTCCCTTCAGGTGGCATTACAAAATTCCACCCTGTAAACCAAGTATTTAAGATAATACGAAAATAAATTAAACTACGCATACCTCAAGACGTTCTCATGCAGTCTACCTATAAAAAAATCATTTGAATATATCCAGTAGTTTAGTCAGGAAATGATTTTATACTTTTAAAATTTGCTGCATTAAAATGTGCTACACGATGTATCTAATAATAGGGAAGTACTGACAGGTTAACCACCGGCGACCACACGTTAGCCACCTATTTATAAAGGGTATTCTAATTTGCTTCCACTTTTATGCCATTTACCCCCGAATACTGAAACGTCACTCAAAATTTAAGTCCCACTTAAGTTTAACAGAGACTCAGAAGTGACGTTTGACCATACAAAATCTAAAGTTTAAGAGCTGCTCAAATGTTAAGCAGCCCTCAAATTTTGAGTGACGTTTCAGTATTCGGGGGTTAGTTTGTTCGAAATTTTTTTATATTTATTTTTGGTGTTAAAGTTTTTTGATAGTTTAGAATTATTCTTATGAACTAGTATTATCAATGTTTTCATTTATTGCCGTATTATCATAACCACTTTGTATACTCAACTCTGTGTTCCCTTTGTGCTGTGAAAAATCAACTGTCTAAAGCCCCGTTCCAATAAACAAAAACGACTCGTTTTGCTTACGGATGGTAGTATTTTGACATAAGTTCTATGAGACTTATGTCAAAATCTTACTATCCGTAAGCAAAACGACTCGTTTTTGTTTATTGGAACGGGGCTTAAGTCTACGCAGTCAAAGTAATGGCTGTTTATGTCGCAAGTTTGTACGGAACCTTTGGTGCGCGAGTCTGACTCGCTCTTGACCGGTTTTGTCATTGCTGCTATGTCTTTTATTAGCACTAGCTTTTGCCGGCGGCTTCGCCTGCATTAAATTCGGGGTAACACAGTTCCCCTTTCCTGTTTTACAGGTACCTGCTACCTGTAGTTTTTACCCTAGCACCTTATTTATTGTAATAGCAATGCTAAGTTTTCCCTATTCTTCCCTCTTTCTCCTTCATATCTCAATCTTTTAAAAAAAATAGTCTATGTCCAACTATCTCTGTACCAAAAGTCATCAAAATCAGTTTAGCCATTTAGGCGTGAAGAGGTAACAAACAAACAAACTCACTTTCGCTTTTATAGCAAGGAAGTAAGGATATCGTGACACTAGAACATAATGAACTTGGAAACCATAATGTTGCAGGTACACGAGCTGATGGTAGTCCGGTGTACCTCCGTGAGATCTGGCCGACCCGCGCTGAGATACAGGAGGTCGAGAACAAGCATGTCATTCCTGGCATGTTCAAGGAGGTAGGTGATCTTCTAACAATGCTTTCAGAGGAACTTTTTTGTAACATTTTTCCCATTTCTTATAAATAAATAAAAATATAAAACATTTATTTTGGACCAAAAAGACATGGCCGGATCCTGCCCTGATAATGCACAGTAATGATTAATACAGTGAAACCTGGTTAAGTGAGACATCAAGGGACCTGCAATGTCGTTTCACTTATAGAGGTATTCCACTTACCCAGTGTCTCAGATATACATGTATAAATAAATATCTGTCTCATTTACAGAGGTTCCATTAATAAAGGTGAGAATACAGGTTATTTCAGTTATAGAGGTGCGATCATTAAATAAAATAACGTGTTATTATGTAAATGAATTTGTGGGTAGAATAAGAATGAGTAAACAAACAATGTTATCTCAGTTACAGAGGTTTATGCATATAAAATTTACTCGCTGTCTCACTTATAGAGGTAACTATGATGATAAATCGAAAGAACAAATCCCAGATATAGAGGCTTACCTCGTCCCACTAACAGAGGTAATTCAGTGCCAAAGTGTTGGGACCTCAGCATGAGTTCCAGTTATGGAGGTTTCTCACTTATCCAGGTCCCACTTAACCAAGTTTCACTGTATATGAAAATTCCTTTTAAAATAAATAAAAAATAACCGCATTAATTACATTTCCCTAAAATAGGCGAGAGAAAATGCAAAAAAAATATATGTTTGTTAATTGATTGTGTGGTTTTATATTCTGACATTGCATTGATTGACATTTACATTGTCATCTTGCGTTGATTTTATCACGTATTATCGTACTATGTTACTATTCTCTCGCCTATTCTCTGATCATAAAACATAACCGATTGTAAAGCCCTGCATGTAAGCTTTAAAATGACGTCATCATCATTTACCTGCCCTTGTCCTATTCTATTTGGGGTCGGCGCAACACGTTTTTTTCTTCCATTCTCCCCTATCAGACGTCACGGCATGATTTACTCCTTTCTCCTTCATATCATTCCTTACACAATCCATCCATCTTTTCTTTGGCCTTCCTCTCGCTCTCCGTCCATCAACATTCAGATTCATCACTCTTTTAGTCACATGTCCTTCATCCCTCCTCATTACATGTCCATACCAAGACAAACGACTCCCTTTCAATTTTTCTGTAACAGGCGCAACTTTCAAACTTCCTCGAATATATTCATTCCTTACTTTATTTTTATAAGCTTTAAAATGACGTACTGTACATCAATGTACATGTTTTTTTTGTTAGGGCACAGCTCTATACCAATTCCGGCCGTGTCATTTGTGTACACACGACGGCACATCAACCTACCCAAAACCACTTTAACCTGATCTCTCTAATACGGCGTGCGATCCGTTGTAGAGAGATCAGGTTATAATACATTACTGGAAACAATTAAGGGGTCAAAAAAATTTTTTTTTGGTAAATTTTCAACAGGCCGTAACTTCGAGAGAAATGGTCGTACGAAAATACAAAAAAAGGAAGTTTTAGCTCCAAGTGTCTGGTTTTTGGATTAGAATTTAAAATTTTATAGCCTTCGCGGTTTTTGAGTATTCTTAGAAAAAATCAGCAACAAAAAAAAAACGTATGGATGTTTGTTACTTTTTCTCATCAAAACGGCTGAACGGATATTGATAAAATTTGGCACAGAGGTAGATTATAGTCTGGAATAACACATAAGATACTTTTCTTTGCGGGCGAAGCCGGGAGCGCTAGCTAGTAACAAATAAATGTCTTTTAATGTTACGTTATTACTCGTTTGCGATCGTGACAACGGCTCTCTCGATTGAAAAATAATTAAAACTTACTTTATCTCACGCAGTGAGCAAAATCGCACCTTGCCAACATGTTTCAGCTGCTGAGGTAAAAACTAACATGGAAACCTCCAACTTGCAGGTGTACGCGAAGATCGAACAAGGCTCTCCATCATGGCAGGCGCTGGCAGTTCCACAAGGCAAGCTGTACGGCTGGGACCTTAGTTCCACGTACATCAAGAGACCACCTTTCTTTGACGGCATGACCAGGGTACGTTATATCCTTGCTAATATTATAGAAGCGAAAGTGAGTTTGTTTGTTACCTCTTCACGCTTTAATGGCTAAACCGATTTTGATAAATTTTGGTACAGAGATAGTTGGGAACCAGGAGACGGACATAGGCTTTTTTTTAAAGTGGGATGTGAGGTATAAAAAGGGAAGAAAAGGGAAAACTTAGCGCGTTGCTATTACAAATCAATAAGGCGCAAGGGGAACTGTGTTACCTCGAATTTAACGCGAGCGAAGCCGCGGGCAAAAGCTAGTATTAATATAATCCTGATGTCTATTTTAACTGTCTTCAAAAAAAGGCCACATACTACCTACAGTACTGTCTCTCCTCCTTTAAATCCATCCAAAGGTTGTCTTGAAAAGATCGCTTTTAGCGATAAGACCGCCCATTGTGTCACCATATTTATAAGTTGTATACTGTTATTCTTGTAATTTGTATGGTGTACAAAATCCTACTAATATTATAAATGCTAATGTTTGTGACGATGGATGTATGTTTGTTACTCTTTCACGACAAAACGGCTTAACGGATCTTGATGAAATTTGATAGATTATTGTCTGGAATAACACATAGGATACTTTTTTTTTTATATCACGCGGGTGACGCCGCGGGAGTCAACTAGTAAAGAATATTCTATCTATCTATCTAATGTTCTATCTTGATTCCAGGAGCTAAACCCATCGAAAGGCGTAAAGAACGCTCGTTGCCTGCTGCTCCTGGGTGACTCGGTCACCACGGACCACATCTCCCCGGCGGGCTCCATCGCCAGGAACTCTCCCGCCGCGAGGTTCTTAGCTGACCGAGGGTATGTACTGTGACACTACGGACCACATCTCCCCGGCGGGCTCCATCGCCAGGAACTCTCCCGCCGCGAGGTTCTTAGCTGACCGAGGGTATGTACTGTGACACTACGGACCACATCTCCCCGGCGGGCTCCATCGCCAGGAACTCTCCCGCCGCGAGGTTCTTAGCTGACCGAGGGTATGTACTGTGACACTACGGACCACATCTCCCCGGCGGGCTCCATCGCCAGGAACTCTCCCGCCGCGAGGTTCTTAGCTGACCGAGGGTATGTACTGTGACACTACGGACCACATCTCCCCGGCGGGCTCCATCGCCAGGAACTCTCCCGCCGCGAGGTTCTTAGCTGACCGAGGGTATGTACTGTGACACTACGGACCACATCTCCCCGGCGGGCTCCATCGCCAGGAACTCTCCCGCCGCGAGGTTCTTAGCTGACCGAGGGTATGTACTGTGACACTACGGACCACATCTCCCCGGCGGGCTCCATCGCCAGGAACTCTCCCGCCGCGAGGTTCTTAGCTGACCGAGGGTATGTACTGTGACACTACGGACCACATCTCCCCGGCGGGCTCCATCGCCAGGAACTCTCCCGCCGCGAGGTTCTTAGCTGACCGAGGGTATGTACTGTGACACTACGGACCACATCTCCCCGGCGGGCTCCATCGCCAGGAACTCTCCCGCCGCGAGGTTCTTAGCTGACCGAGGGTATGTACTGTGACACTACGGACCACATCTCCCCGGCGGGCTCCATCGCCAGGAACTCTCCCGCCGCGAGGTTCTTAGCTGACCGAGGGTATGTACTGTGACACTACGGACCACATCTCCCCGGCGGGCTCCATCGCCAGGAACTCTCCCGCCGCGAGGTTCTTAGCTGACCGAGGGTATGTACTGTGACACTACGGACCACATCTCCCCGGCGGGCTCCATCGCCAGGAACTCTCCCGCCGCGAGGTTCTTAGCTGACCGAGGGTATGTACTGTGACACTACGGACCACATCTCCCCGGCGGGCTCCATCGCCAGGAACTCTCCCGCCGCGAGGTTCTTAGCTGACCGAGGGTATGTACTGTGACACTACGGACCACATCTCCCCGGCGGGCTCCATCGCCAGGAACTCTCCCGCCGCGAGGTTCTTAGCTGACCGAGGGTATGTACTGTGACACTACGGACCACATCTCCCCGGCGGGCTCCATCGCCAGGAACTCTCCCGCCGCGAGGTTCTTAGCTGACCGAGGGTATGTACTGTGACACTACGGACCACATCTCCCCGGCGGGCTCCATCGCCAGGAACTCTCCCGCCGCGAGGTTCTTAGCTGACCGAGGGTATGTACTGTGACACTACGGACCACATCTCCCCGGCGGGCTCCATCGCCAGGAACTCTCCCGCCGCGAGGTTCTTAGCTGACCGAGGGTATGTACTGTGACACTACGGACCACATCTCCCCGGCGGGCTCCATCGCCAGGAACTCTCCCGCCGCGAGGTTCTTAGCTGACCGAGGGTATGTACTGTGACACTACGGACCACATCTCCCCGGCGGGCTCCATCGCCAGGAACTCTCCCGCCGCGAGGTTCTTAGCTGACCGAGGGTATGTACTGTGACACTACGGACCACATCTCCCCGGCGGGCTCCATCGCCAGGAACTCTCCCGCCGCGAGGTTCTTAGCTGACCGAGGGTATGTACTGTGACACTACGGACCACATCTCCCCGGCGGGCTCCATCGCCAGGAACTCTCCCGCCGCGAGGTTCTTAGCTGACCGAGGGTATGTACTGTGACACTACGGACCACATCTCCCCGGCGGGCTCCATCGCCAGGAACTCTCCCGCCGCGAGGTTCTTAGCTGACCGAGGGTATGTACTGTGACACTACGGACCACATCTCCCCGGCGGGCTCCATCGCCAGGAACTCTCCCGCCGCGAGGTTCTTAGCTGACCGAGGGTATGTACTGTGACACTACGGACCACATCTCCCCGGCGGGCTCCATCGCCAGGAACTCTCCCGCCGCGAGGTTCTTAGCTGACCGAGGGTATGTACTGTGACACTACGGACCACATCTCCCCGGCGGGCTCCATCGCCAGGAACTCTCCCGCCGCGAGGTTCTTAGCTGACCGAGGGTATGTACTGTGACACTACGGACCACATCTCCCCGGCGGGCTCCATCGCCAGGAACTCTCCCGCCGCGAGGTTCTTAGCTGACCGAGGGTATGTACTGTGACACTACGGACCACATCTCCCCGGCGGGCTCCATCGCCAGGAACTCTCCCGCCGCGAGGTTCTTAGCTGACCGAGGGTATGTACTGTGACACTACGGACCACATCTCCCCGGCGGGCTCCATCGCCAGGAACTCTCCCGCCGCGAGGTTCTTAGCTGACCGAGGGTATGTACTGTGACACTACGGACCACATCTCCCCGGCGGGCTCCATCGCCAGGAACTCTCCCGCCGCGAGGTTCTTAGCTGACCGAGGGTATGTACTGTGACACTACGGACCACATCTCCCCGGCGGGCTCCATCGCCAGGAACTCTCCCGCCGCGAGGTTCTTAGCTGACCGAGGGTATGTACACTGAGAAGCATCATTTTATCAATAACCTTGAGGAGGAATATATATATCGATATATTGCACTTCAGGAAGCAGAGAGGGCGCCCTGACATGATACAAATGGATAGATCGACACTCACACACATCCTCTAGCTCAGGCACTCCCGCACTGGGCAGGCGCCACAGTGTGCTCCAATATATATAAGTTATTATTTATTATGGACAAAAAACCTGTAAACACTCTACAAAAATAATCGTCGCGACACCACACTGTTCAATGCGAAGTAGAAAGACGAAACGAAAATAACTGGTTTGCTTTCAATGAGAGAGAGAGAGAAAGAGAAACACGCGCACGCCGCACAGCTTACAACTATAGCAAAAAGTGTCGATACAACTTTTGGTCTTATTTTGTTCCGTCTGGCTCCCTTTCGCAACGCGTGATAAGGACCTTGGTTCCAACAATATCGTCAATATATATAACGATCCACGTTCTCCTCCACAGCCTAACTCCCCGTGAGTTCAACTCGTACGGGTCCCGGCGCGGTAATGATGACGTCATGTCCCGCGGCACGTTCGCGAACATCCGGCTCGTGAACAAGATGGCCGCCAGCGCTGGACCCAAGACCGTGCACCATCCCAGCGGAGACCCCATGGACATATTCGATGCCGCCGACAGGTACTTACTATTTATTAAACCTTAATCATCATCTGCCTAGCCTTTTCCCAACTATGTTGGAGTCAGCCTCCAGTCTTACCGAGTGCAGCTGAATACCAGTATTTCACATGGAGCGACTGCCTAGCTGACCTCCATAACCCAGTTAGTACTAGGTAATACGATACCTCTTGGTAAGACTGGATGTCAGCCTTTCGGAACACTGACTACCTGTAACGACTGTCAAAGATCTACAAATGACAGCCGGGACCAACGGCTTAACGTGCTTTCCGAGGCACGGAGGAAACTCGGTATGTAACGGGTGGTCACCCATCCACAGACCAACCTAGGCAAGCGTGGCTTAAAAGATCGACCTGAGCGGCTGCTATTATTTAGCCACGACCTCTTCATTTATTAAACCTTAATGCACATGGATTAAAAACACTGTACGAAGGCGGACTTAATGCTTTGGGCATTTTCTACCAGTCTATCTTAGGGTGATGCAGAGAGAAAACATAATAGGTGCAGGGTGCATAACAGAAAGGATTCGAAAAAAATATTAAATGACTCCGATGAGTTTCGCTAGCACTCATTTCCTTAGCTGTTCTTTAAATGTCGTGTTCAAAAAAAAAAGATAACCGTTTTCCAAAAAAAAACACTAAAAAGACTGAAAGTAAGTTTACTTTCGTAAGTTGGTGGCAAATCATTACTAATATTATAAAAGCGAAAGTGAGTTTGTTTATTTGTTTGTTACCTCTTCACGCTTTAATGGCTAAACCGATTTTGATGAATTTTGGTACAGAGATTGAGTTAGGAACCAGGAGACTGACATAGGCTAATTTTTATTTAAAAAAAGTGGGATATAAGTGAGAACGAGGGAAGAAAAGGCAAAACTTAGCGTTGCTATTACAAATCAATAAGGCGCAAGAGCAAAAACTGCAGGTAGCAGGTACTGTGTTATACCGAATTTAACGCGAGCGAAGCCGCGGGCAAAAGCTAGTAATCAAATAAAAGTCAACAAGTGTATTTGTGTTTCTTTTTTTATTTTAGCCAATTTTAAATACACCCATACATACTGAACACATTAACTAAACGTCAAAAGACATTCCAAATCATTATATCATGTGCTATATTATTTACTATAACTAAATCAAACTTTACAAAATTTTTGTATGGAACTTCATTCCATTCTGTGTCTGGAGGAGGGCGTTGTTGGCAGCGCTACAGTTTATACTTTTGTGGCTAACATCGTTTTACTTGTTATACTGTAACTCTTATATTATTGTTTCGAAATAAATCCTTACTAATATTATAAAAGCGAAAGTAAGTTTGTTTGTTTGTTTATTTGTTTGTTACCTCTTCACGCTTTAATGGCAAAACCGATTTTGATGAATTTTGGTACAGAGATAGTTGGGAACCAGGAGACGGACATAGGCTAATTTTTATTTTAAAAAAGTGGGATATGAGGGAGAACGAGGGAAGAAAAGGGAAAACTTAGCGTTGCTATTACAAATCAATCAGGCGCAAGAGCAAAAACTGCAGGTCTGCTTGGTGTGTTATACCGAATTTAACGCGAGCGAAGCCGCGGGCGAAAGCTAGTTAAATATAAAATAAGACATAAAATACCGACGCCTTATTTAAGTCTCTTATAAAATTTACTGTATTTAACGATTGAAAGTCTTATTGTAATTCTGTACATAACAAAAAGTACTGCAGCGCCATCTATGCAACCACTGAAGGACTAACTGCGAATTCCTACATCTCGCAAGCAGAGTCAAGCTTATATATTTATATAGCTATAGGTGGAGAGCTAGTTTGGGATCCAGGGGACATATCGGTTCACAATGTCTGTACAATAAATAAAAATGTCTAAAAAAAAAAGTGTGTGTGTCAGCTCCGACGCACGACTGGAGTTTACTCCTTAAGTACAAAAAAAAATTATAAATATCACTGACGGACGACAAATTTCATAAAGCGCCATCTAGTAATATTCAACTGTACGACAAACACCATAGGTGCGGTTGCACCAAAGTTGCACCAAAAACGTAACGAGGTCATTCATCAGTACATTTTACACCTCACATTTTTCTCATACCGGGCGCCTTATATATGAAAATCGATTCTTAAGGAGTAAACTCCAAAAAATACGAGAACCCGAAAACAACTGTCGGGTTCACGGGCCGGGCCCGCGTTTTCGCGCTACACTGAGCGGTGTTACACGGCCATTTCGGCGCTTTAGTCCCAACTGTAACTGGCTAGCTCTGGAAGCTGCGTCCTCCGTCGAGTCTCCCGGCGGGTACTAGCGCGTCTGCGGTACACACCGCAGACACTCACACGAACGCGACTAATGCTCGCGCCATTCGCCAAAGTCCAAAGGAAGTACTAAACGGAAGGGACTCCATTGTTATATTCCCCCATTACCAGCGACATCCCTGATCGATCAGACTGTCGGGCAGTGGCCCATCAGACACGACAGCCGTCTGTTTAGAGAATCCTTCCTTTCCTATAGGAGATGAAGAGCTATACGCCCTGCTAATTTATTTATTTATTTAAACCTCATGTACAATAGTGGTACATAGGCGGACTTAATGCCATAAGGCATTCTCTACCAGTCAACCTTTGGGTAAAATACGACAACATTGTGATAGGGTACAAAAATTATATAAAATAATATATATCTAAAACTATTTGTTAACGAAAACGTATATTTTTATACGGATACTAATTAATACACATAAACATATCAAATAAAGTAATAAATACATGTAAAAAATAAATAAAAACGAGAACTTTAACAGTAATCACTATGACTAAACTTTTAATTGGTAGACGGACCTAAATAGTGGTTACGGACTTTTCTTTTAAAAGTAAATTTTGCTAATCACACCTCTAAACTATTTTCTTCGACAGGTACGCGGCAGAGAAGGTTCCACTGATCGCCATCGTGGGCAAAGACTACGGCTCCGGGTCCAGTCGCGACTGGGCCGCTAAAGGACCTTATTTACTTGTGAGTTAACATCTATTTAGTAGCAAAATATATTTATACTAGTTGTGCCCCGGCATGTGTTGCAATGCAATTTTCTACCTTTCTACCAACCCTTCCTACCCTAACTACCCTATTTTTAAGTTGGATCAAACTGCACACGGTGTGCAAATTTAATTTAAAATCGGTTAAGTAGGAGTCCATCGCGGACAAACAACATGACACGTGATTCATATATCACTACTAAGTCGCTGTCTGTCTGTTGCTATGTTGTATGTATGCTTAAATCTTTAAAACTACGCAACGGATGTTGACACGGTTTTTAATAGGTAGAGTGATTCAAGAGGGAGGTTTATATGTATAATACTTCACGCTATGACTCTTAGGAGGTGAGCAGCGGGTGAAACCGCTGGGCGGGTCGCTAGTATTTACATTTACAGTTTGTTAACGATGCCGGCAAACTAAGTAACTCTACGAAAAAAAAGGTTCCGTACAAATTTGCGACATAAACAGCCATATCTTTTGACTGCGTAGACTTAGAGTGTTGATCTTTTCACAGCACAAAGGGGTCACAGACTTTAGTATATGGTTTTAATTTTAACTCGATACCTCCACGCGTTCCCGAGATAAAGGGTCTTGACATACAGACGGACAACAAAGTGATCCAATTAGGATAGGTCCACATTAGGTCGGACCGACAGTTTTGCCGTTGGCCGACCACTGGATCTTACTGTTTACACAAGAAGCTATAGCCGCCCTATACAAAGCAGTATGTCTATATTCTCCACCATTGTCTCGTCAGAAATCGTGGCCGGGTCCTCGCCGACAGTTTTATCGGGTCGCCATATATGCCAGTACGCATCCAACACCGGTTCCGGTAAAACTGCCGGGTACGACCTAATGTGAACTCGCTCTAAGGGAAACCCAGCTATGAAACCCTAAAAAGATGGTTGATTCGGTGTTGTAAGTAAAAAAATAATTGGAATGCTTGTGTTTTGTGTTTGATGTAACCTAAAATTAGTCGTTTTGGTAATCGAAATGAATAAATAAATTAAAAAAATATTGACATAATTGTATATTTTTTTATTGTGCCTTTCTGAATGGGTAATACGAGACTCGATTACTAAGACTCCGCTGTCTGTCCGTCTATTACCAGGCTGTATCTCATGAACCGTGATAGTTAAAAACTAAAACAGCTAAAAACCCACAGATGATGTATTTCTGGTGCCGCTATAACAACAAATACGAAAAACAAAATAAATTAAATATTTAAGGGGACTAAAATACAACAAAAAATATTTTTTATAGATAACTAGCTTTTGCCCGCGGCTTCGCTCGTGTTAAATTCGGGGTAACACAGTTCCCCTTGCGCCTTATTGATTTGTAATAGCAATGCTAAGTTGTCCCTTTTCTTCCCTCTTTCTCCCTCACATCCCACTTTTTTTTTAAATTAGCTTATGTCGGTTTCCTGGTTCCCAACTATCTCTGTATCAAAATTCATTACAATCGGTTTAGCCATTAAAGCGTGAAGAGGTAACAAACAAACAAACTCACTTTCGCTTTTATAATATTAGAAAGGATAAGGACTAGCTGCGCCCCGCGCTTTCACTCGCGTGGTGATAGAATATACAATGTATCTTTATGAATTGTAGCCTATGTGTTATTCTGATGTATGTTACTATGTATATTACTGTAAAGTTTCGTTAAAATCCATTCAGTATTGTTTGCGTGAAAGAGTAAAAAAACATCCAGTAATCCATACAAACTTTCGCGTTTATAATATTAGTAGGATGTTTTTTTTATATTTTTATTAACTGCTGTGTCTGTTCAGTGAAACGTTATGAAACAATATTGATCATTCGCAGGGCATCCGCGCGGTAATAGCCGAGTCGTTCGAGCGCATCCACCGCTCCAACCTGGTCGGTATGGGTATCATCCCTCTGCAGTTCCTCGCCGGACAGAACGCGGACAGCTTCGGACTGAATGGCAGCGAGACCTACGATATACAGCTACCGGACAACATCGCGCCCGGGAATCTTGTTACTGTCAAGGTTAGTCTATATTGGCCCTAGGATGGAGTGTCTACTCACCCCAGTGTGGGGTGGTTACAGATCTCGTGGGATGGCTACAGACCTCGTGGGGTGTCTACAGATCTCGTGGGGTGGCTACAGATCTCGTGGGGTGGCTACAGATCTCTTGGGGTGGCTACAGATCTCGTGGGGTGGCTACAGATCTCGTGGGGTGGCTACAGATCTCGTGGGGTGGCTACAGATCTCGTGGGGTGGCTACAGATCTCGTGGGGTGGCTACAGATCTCGTGGGGTGGCTACAGATCTCGTGGGGTGGCTACAGATCTCGTGGGGTGGCTACAGATCTCGTGGGGTGGCTACAGATCTCGTGGGGTGGCTACAGATCTCGTGGGGTGGCTACAGATGTCGTGGGGTGGCTACAGATCTCGTGGGGTGGCTACAGATCTCGTGGGGTGGCTACAGATCTGGTGGGGTGGCTACAGATCTCGTGGGGTGGCTACAGATCTGGTGGGGTGGCTACAGATCTCGTGGGGTGGCTACAGATCTCGTGGGGTGGCTACAGATCTCGTGGGGTGGCTACAGATCTCGTGGGGTGGCTACAGATCTCGTGGGGTGGCTACAGATCTCGTGGGGTGGCTACAGATCTCGTGGGGTGGCTACAGATCTCGTGGGGTGGCTACAGATCTCGTGGGGTGGCTACAGATCTGGTGGGGTGGCTACAGATCTCGTGGGGTGGCTACAGATCTCGTGGGGTGGCTACAGATCTGGTGGGGTGGCTACAGATCTCGTGGGGTGGCTACAGATCTCGTGGGGTGGCTACAGATCTCGTGGGGTGGCTACAGATCTCGTGGGGTGGCTACAGATCTGGTGGGGTGGCTACGGGTCTCGCTGGGTAACTAACTAGGGGCATAGAGCTAAGGTTATCTCCTTAGCTGTATTCCTCTTAAATGTTGCAATGTGGCAGTCTCTTAAATGTTGCAGTCTACGTGCATGTTCCCCAACTTCTCAAATACTATACATATACAATGTGTCCGATACACACTTGGGTCTAATTCACTTCCCCGCTTCTTGGCAGTCATTTTGAGATATTCTCTATGCGTGTACAAAAATGTAATATGCAAATCAACGAAAGATTTGTAAACTTTTTGTGAAAAAAAAGGTAAGTAGTTTTTTTGAAAATCAATAAATTTGAGTACTAGAATGTTTGTTATTTATGTACTTATATAGAATATCGCTAGTCCGTGACCGGACACATTGTATATACTTGTAGAGAAAAAGACATTTTACTTTTTTACGAACTCCATGCGTAACCCTAAAATCAGCTGAGAGCTTTTTATTTCTTAGTTTGTTTAATTAGGTAGGTATGTCTACATCCAGTAAGTAGTAGGTAAGTTATTCCAGTAGGTAAGAACTTTAGGAAAAAAGTATTTCATGTAACCAGCGCATTCGTACTTAATATCTTTAGTACCTAGTATCGTCGGCCATTGACCTGAACGCCTAGGGTCGTAACAGTGAAGTAAAATGAAAAAAATGTATGGAAAGTTAAATCATTGATTTTAATTATGATTCTTTCACAGTGTATTCTTGACATTATATATGTGCCTACCTATAAGTATTAGTGCTCCTTTTTACGCGTTGTATATAAGGTATTATTATTATAAATAAGCCCGTACTATATTTTACAGGTAAGCAACGGCCAATCATTCGAAGTGATCGCTCGTTTCGACACAGAAGTGGATCTCACGTACTTCAACAACGGCGGTATTCTCAACTACATGATCAGGAAGATGCTGTAGACTTCTGCTGGTGTCGTGGGCTATGATAGCGTGATGGTTGTCTTAGTATAATATTGTGGTGCGATTGTGCATTTCTGTTGTTGTATAGAACATGAAACTTCATAAATGAGGTCCTGCATTGAGTGAATAGTTATCTATTCACAACCACTTGATTGCAATGTGAGGACGATGTGGATCATTCATTACTTTAATTTAATCTGTTTTTTTTTGACGATTATCTGGTAGTTTGAGTACTATAAGCGACCTACACAAATGTCCTTTTTTTGTATTGTTCGTCGTGTCATTGAGTTCCTTGGGTTATGAGTCGAGCTACACGATAACTGACAAATGCTTGCACTGACTGGACAGGTCCACTCAATCTGTGGTGCTTTCTTAAAAAGACTATTTCAGAATTATCTGCATAGTCCTCATGTAAGTTGACCGAGATTTTTGTCTGGAGAGACTCTCAGACCTCTGAGTTTGTTTCGGCTGTTTCTTCTGAGACTAGTCGAATACGAAACACAAACCTCAGCTAGTTTTTAAAAGACTTGTAAATTGTTTGTGAAAACCTACTTGCATAATAAACATCATTTATCATTTAAATAATCCACAATATACATAAGAAAAACTAATACTGAATTTGTTATTAATATACAAACTCAAAGCATTTATTTCAATGACATAATAATTTGTGAAAGTACTATAGTTGCCCATTCCAAAGCGTTGATCTCTATGGAGAAGAATGGGCAAGAAACTCCATGGACACTCTTTTAAACTAATATTTTTACAAGATCATGGTTACATCATTCATGTTGAGATCACAAATTGAGAATGAAGTCAACATTAAATATAAGCAACAGATGCGTAATGTTTTTTTTTCTTTATAAGCATTCGGTATAAGGGTATTTTTTTTTATTTATTATAATATTATTTTAATTGTAAAAGGGATCATTTATAAACTGTGTCGTTGTTTAGTGTAATGTATGTTAAAACACCCTTAACGAAGAAGAAACCCACTTGTTTCTCCGTCATTGTTATCATGGTTTTGTTCCACACCATAAATAATATTTTTTTGTTGATGGGAAGTCATCAAATAACTTCCCCCAATCTGGGCGGAGCGTGGGGGAGTGTCAGACTTGTACTGACTAAAACCCACTCATGTTCCTTCTATTGACCTTTGTATTCCGGGCCACGCTTCGCCGGCTCCAGCGCTTTCACATTTAACAACAACTTTTTAGAAAATAAGTGAACTAATACAACAAAAGATATTAATAGGCCATTTTCATTGTAATCATGTTTAGATTTAAGAATACAAACTACAAAAATATATTTGTTATATTTTGTTATTTGCTGTGTTTTATTTTATATAACCCTTTTGTATGTTGTGAGAAAGTTTTGAGTGTGATGACAACAAGAAGTACTACGTAGTCAAAACAGATGGCGCCACTCCAGCCAATCCTTTTTTTTAAAGAATTTCGTTTAGAAATACAAGAAAGCTAATATAGAACCCGCGTTTAGAAAATAATGGCAATTTCACAATATGAAACGGATAAACCAAAAATTTCGAAACATCCAAAAACATTTTGCTCACTTTGAGAATCGAGCCTGGGTTCTTGAATTCAGAATGTGTTGCTGGTTTTCACTAACAGTAGGCTATTTTTGAATAGAACACTACAATTGGTAAAACCGAATATTTCTGCGTAAATTTTAATACGCTTGTACTCGATTTAACTGCAAATATGTGAAAAAAATAGTTATTTAGACCAGAGAGTGATTTGAAATTATGCCATACCTAATTATATAGTTTGGATGACAATGAAAACAGCAAATATAGTTTTCTCTAGGGTAATTTTTATTGAGTAAAATATGAATGAGATCTTTAACATGTTACTTAGAGATGATGTAATAAAAGTTTCATTTTAATAAAAAAAAACAGCCAATATCGAGTCACACTCGCGCACTGAGGGTTCCGTACAAACTTGCGACATAAACAGCCATATCTTTTGACTGCGTAGACTTACAGGGTTGATTTTTTCACGGGTCCAAGGGACCACAGAATTGAGTGGTTTTAATTTCAACTCGATACCTACACGCGTTCCTGAGATAAAAGGTCTTGACAGGCAGGCAGACAACAAAATGATCCAATAAGGGTTCCGTTTTTTCCTTTTGAGGTGCGGAACCCTAAAGAGTTGCTCATATACCATAATATAAAACATCTTAACAATTAATTGAGCCAACTTGCTTATTTACCTGAACAAGGTTAGACCTGTTTTGACAAAAACATGTATGGGGAAGTACTTTTAATTTTTGGAACCACTTATCCTTTTGAATATCAAACTTAAAGCGTTTATATATAACTTTTGCATAGTCAAAAACAAACTACAGTCCAGCTATATAACTGTAAATCAACAAAGCACATGGAGAAGAATGAAAAAGAAATTCTATCGAATCTCTTTTCAACTCAATTTTTTTTAACTTGCCCCCCACTTCTAATTTCTCCTGTATCAATGTGCTTTTACAAACATTTAATCTCACACACACAGCCAGACCCGAAACAACTACCTGTAGGTCATACAAATATTTGTTTCGTGCGGGGATCAAACCCGCGACACGCAGCGCAGCAGTCGATTGCTCAACCACTGCGACAACCGTGCCGTCAAATATTACTAAATCCTTGCTATGTGTAATAGTAGTCTTACAATATAGAAAGAGAAAAAAGAAACACATGTGCTTGATACAGAAAGCGGTACTCCTGGACACGGCTCGTATTGTTAGGAGATTCCTTTCTCTGGAGCCCTGACCGCCGGTAGCTTGGATCCTGTTCCCGATGCCGGTGAGCTAAAATATTTTGTATTTCTAAATGTTTTTTTTTTAACGAGAGATAGGTTTGTAAAAATATGTGTAAAAATAGCTTAAGCCCCACAGCCAACATAAAATGTCTCCATGGTACGCAAATTTACAAAAAAAAGTGAAAAATAACTTTACTTCTGGAAGTTGGGGACTCTTGTTTGTTTCGTTGTCTCTTTTAAAAGGTGCTTCCACACACATATTATGTAAACGTCTATGTTGATGAAATAAACTTTTTCATTTTTTTTATTTTTTACCACCGACTTCCAGAATTAAAGTTTTTTTTGGAAGTCAGTTTTTTTGCAAAAAAAAAAGTTTATTATTTATCTCAAAAAATTTTTTATCGAGTATTGATTTTCCGTTGTTACTCAAAGATTAGCAGGTCATCCATTTAGACATAGAAGAAAAAATAAACTATTATAGACGACAACTACTCAAGCAATATAAATAAAATTGGTATGAGACCATCTCACAAGTAGACCCAACCGAACAAAAAAAGAACTAGAAAAATCGGTACACCGTTTGGCGGAGTAATTAGTGATGATACATTAAAAAAAATACGGTCGATCATTGAATTTCCTCCTTTTTTGAAGTCAGTTAAAAATGAAACAATGCTTCAAATGTTTTATAAGGTTACATGGATAGCTTTGGCCCGCGGCTTCGCTAGCGTTTAATTCGGAGTAACCCAGTTCCCCTTTCCTGATTTGCAGGTACCTGCTACTTGTAGTTTTTGCCCTTGCGCCTTATTTATTGTAATAGCAAAGCTAAGTTTTCCCTTTTCTTCCCTCATTTCTCACGTTTGTAAAAAAAAGGCGGGCGAGAAGACGTAACAAACAAACAAACTTACTTTCGCTTTTATAATATTAGTAAGGATTTAAAAAAACTGTCTGAAACAACAAAAGGAAGTCAATTTGCTACTGCCGTGGGGATGAGAGACTTCGCTCTCTTATTTCGATAAATGCAACTGCCGAAACAGTTGAATTTAGCGTTTGTCATATCTTTCAATATTATTATGGTATGGTAAGATGGCTACTAAGGACTTAGGTCGGCTCCCAGCAAACCGATTTCCGGAGTAGCAACGGACCTCCCAACATACAGCCTACAAATTGTCTCCTCTATAAAATTGACGAGAAAACTTTGCTTGCGAGATGTAGGATTTCAACTTTTAGAATTTATTTCACTTTCCTCGTTAGACTTTTGTTCAAACATCTTTGGCTTAAATCAGAGGTATTTTAATAATGTTTCTGTTTTTATTTTTCGTTTGGCAATAAAGCTTTTAGTTTTTATGTAATTTAAGGGTCTAATCCAGAAAATGCGTTTAAGAATTTTCGTGTGAGTGAGAGAAGGTGAAAATATTTCCCTCAACAGTGGTTTGACGTGTTCTCATTGGGTCTCCAATTGATCTGTGTCTTCACTGACGCCCATTTATTGATTTAAAAACAAAGACAGCTACATGTTTTCGAGAACACACAACAGGGACGCATACAATTCCTCAACTCCCACTTCTATTTGACGTTTATAGAGTTTTAACTAAATTAACTTGCAAATAAATATTAAAACAACACTAAATACGCTTAACATACTAAAAATAGAACTGAAAATTAATTAGAAAACCAGGCTGAATCATGCTTCCTTTGCCTGTTAACTGTCAAAATGACAGCTTCGCGCCTGCGTAATAGATTTTTGCGGGAAAACATGTCGGCGGCCATGTTGAAATATGAAATAGGTGTAGATATTCAGAGTATAGACATTAACCATGCTAGCTGTGCCTGCGGAAAAACTAAGAACCAAAATAAATGTATCTAGTTTGAGGTAGTGATGTATTTTGTCTTGACAAGCAGCGCCATCTTGACATTTAGACTGGTCACAAACTTTAGGCAAGCAGTTGATGTAAATTAACGGGACTTACCAAAACTTTAACATTGGCTTTTACATATGTTTGCTTCAAAATCATCTAAGGTTTTATAGTTTATTTAAAATTAGCTTTTGCCCGCGGCTTCGCTCGCGTTAAATTCGGTATAACATAGTGTTATGTTGGATGTTTATGAATGATAGTCCGTTGGGTAAGAATGGTAAGATACAGGTTTATTGTTAGGAGACACAGGAGAGAGATACACACAGTTCTACATCGTGACATGAAGTGTGGCGGAGCGCTGCCGACCACAGATAATACATTTACTAGTGAAGACCATCTTAGTAACATACTAAAATAGTGATGTTACAACATCCCCCTTGTTGAGTTCAAATTAGACCCCTGACTGACAATTAATATAAGTGCTATGCTATTTAATTTATACAAGACAACATGCTTAATTATACTTATAGTTATACTTAAACTTTACTTATGACCTTATTTATAATTTAACTTAATCCATTTCTTCAATTAACCTTCTGGTAGGTTTTACAATACGACCTGACCTAGTTGTTACATTTGAGGATTGCTGAGATGAGGATTCTTGATGCCTAGACTCCTGTCTGTCACCTTCCTCTCCCCTTTGTGACGAGTTGGATTGCATGGGAGGGTTAGCACAATTATGAGAATATTTATGTCTTAAGTGTATTCTATTCCTCCTATACCTAACTCCATTGACATCCTCAACAACATATGATCTATTATTTGACAATCTTTGCTTAACAATAGCTTGTTCCCAGTTGCTACTAGGGTTTCTCTTAAAATAGACATGATCATTATGATGTAACATAGACATTGACTTGGCATTTTTATTGTAGTATTTTGACTTATTTTTATCATTTTTCTTGACAGACTCTTTGTAATCTTTAAATGTTACCACTTTTGGCTTCAACTTCTTATATGATGTTGGAATGTTATCTCTTAAGTTCCTAGACATGAGTAACTGTGCTGGTGATGAAAAATTATTTTTACCTGTATTTCTGTATTGTAACAATGCTATGTATGGATCTGATCCATTTTCTTTGCATTTTCTTAGCATGTTTTTTATGATTTTGACTGAACTCTCTGCTTGTCCATTAGACTGTGAATGATATGGGCTAGTTACAATATGTTCTATGTCCCATTCTTCCATAAAATTTTTAAAATCAACTGACTGAAAAGGAGGTCCACCATCTGATACCAGTGACAATGGTATTCCATGACGAGCAAATATGGACTTTAAATGAGTTATTACATTTTTTGATGTACTGTTGTTATTTAATAATGCAATTTCTATAAATTTTGAATAATAATCAGTGACAATTAAATATACTAAACTATCAAAATGCATTAAATCAATACCGACTTGTTGCCATGGATATTTGCTTATTTCATAATTCTGTAGTGGTTCCTTTTGGTTACATGGTTTGAATTTTGCACATACTAGACATTGTTCTACTAAATTCTTAATATCACTAGACATATTTGGCCAATAAAGAGATTCTTTAGCTAAGTTTAGACATTTATTTATACCTTGGTGACCTTTGTGAATTTTTACTAACATTTCTTTATGCATTGACTGTGGTACTATTAATTTTGAGCCTTTGAATACTAAATCTCTAATTTTATGGATTTCTCCTTGTATATTCCAGAATGGTTTTATTAATGGACTGACACTATTTTTGGTTTTTGGCCAACCTTCATTGTAATACTTTATTAATAGCTGCAGGGTTTCATCTTTCTTAGTTTCCTGAGCCAATTTTGTGCTATATTCATCTGTAATTGCTAAGTTAGCATACATTAGATTGACATGACAAGACATTTCTGATTCATTTTCAGGCCTATAATGTTCTTTCAAAGCTGCTCTTGACAATGTGTCTGATATGAACATTTCTTTGCCTGGGACATGTATAACTTCTAAATCATATTTTTGACAAGTTAACATCATACGCTGTAATCTAGCTGGGACATCATGTAATGGTTTTTTAAATAGATAGACTAAAGGTTTGTGATCAGTATGAACTGTGACTCTATTACCATATACATATTGGTGAAATTTTTCACAACCAAATTGAATTGCTAGCAGCTCTTTTTCTATTTGAGCATATCTTTCCTGGGTTTCAGTTAAGGTTTTTGAACTGTATGCTATCGGTTTATTTTTTTGTAAAATGACTGCGCCTAACGCTGACTTTGACGAATCGACTGACAAGACTAATGGAATCTTGGGATTATAATGAGCTAAAACTGGTGAATTTGTGATTTCATCTTTCAGTTTCCTCAGACATTGACTATGATTCTCATCCCAAGTCCAGACTGAATCTTTTTTCAAAAGATTTCTTAATACTTGTGTTTTTTCTGACAGGTTACTTATAAAGGGTCCTAGGTAGTTTATCATACCTAGTATTCTCTGTAACTCTTTGACATTTTGCGGTGTAGGCATGTTGACAATTGCTTTGACCTTCTCAAGATCTGCCCTTGCACCGTCTTTACTGAAGACATAACCTAAAAAACATACTTCTGACAGTGAAAATTTACATTTTGACTTGTTAAATTTTAAATTGACTTGACGAGCTCTTTGCATGACTTTGTGTAATCTTTCATTATGAACTGACTCATTTGGTCCATAGACTAAGATGTCATCGATGAATATGAGTACGCCTTCTATGTCACCAAATAGATTCATCATGACTCTTTGAAATATTTCAGACGAGGCATTTATGCCATAGGGTAATCTTAAATACTTATATCTACCAAATGGTGTTTGAAAAGTACATAATTCTGAACTGTATTCATCTAAACGTAGCATCCAAAATCCTGAAAATGCATCTAAGTGAGAAAAACATACAGCCCCTTCGAGCTGAGACCTAATCTCATCAATTGACTTGAGTGGATAATGTTCCCTCATGATATTTTTATTTAAATTTCTGGGATCAAGACAAATTCGTAACTGACCTGAACTTTTTACTGTTACAACGACTGAATTAACCCACTCTGTAGGTTTTGTAACCTTTTTTATGACTTGCATTTTCTCCATGCGATCCAACTCCTCACGCAGTTTCCCTTGTAATGCGAATGGGACTTTCCTGGGCGGATCCACACATGGTACTGCATCAGGCTTGAGTTTCAGATGACAGACTGGAGGCAGACAGCCAAGACCCTGGAATACATCATTATATTGTGTATGAATTTGCTCACAAAAGTCTTGTTTTGACACTGAAAAGACACGTTTTATTATACCTAGCTTTTCACAAATTGGGAGACCAAGGACATTTGGACACTCTATATCTGGTATAATAAACATTATGTTTTCAACAATGTTCTTATTGTTTAAGCAAAATTTGCAATTTAAGTTGACTTTGCCTAAAATCGGAATGGATTTTCCACCAAATCCTTTAACATTTACTTGACATTTGACAAGTGACAATTTTGACAGCTTATTTTGACTTTTAACATTTTGAAATGTTTGTTTTGACATGATATTGACATCTGCACCTGAGTCTATAATGCATTTGACTTTGGTATCTCCTACCAATAAGCTAATTTCCCACGACTGCTTTGAATGATTCAAAGTATTGACGACTGATGATCCATTTTGTGACTGACTGGACGACTGTGCCTTATTGTGAAATCCCTCAGACATGTGACTGATTTCATCACTGGGACTCTGACATTTTTTATTTTGACTATTTGACTGGACATTGGATCTCTCAGACATGACATTTTTTTCATACATGTGATATGAATTGGGACTCTGACTATTTGACTGGATAATAAATCTATCCGACATGTAATTGTTTTCATACATGTGATATGAATTGGGACCCTGACTATTTGACTGGATAATAAATCTATCCGACGTGTCACTGTTCTCCTCATAGGGATGTGATGTCATACTGTGTGTTTGTGACTGATTGTGTCTCTGACTGAGTGACTGACTGTGAGAATGACTATTATGACTGTGAGAATGACTTTGCTGACTAAGTGACTGACTGTGAGAATTACTATTATGACTGTGACCATTATGACTTTGACTATTCAGCATACCAACGAAATAATCTTGACTACCATTATCTGAATTAAACGATTGCAACTGACTGACTTTTTTATTTTTGTGACAAAATTTAGCAAAATGATTGTAAGATTTACATGACCTGCATTGAACTCCTTGGGCTGGACACTTGTAGCGATGAGACTGCCCACAGCGGCTACATGTCTTCAAGCTGCCTGAAGCTGAAGGTGACTCGCGACTGCCTGAAGCTGGCTTGCGACTGCTCGAAGCTGACTTGCGACTGGAAGCTCGCTGTCGACGATCTCCCCGACTACGGCTCCTCCGACTGAGATGCATGACGTTTTCTGACGTTCGTTGACTGACGATGCTGCTTCCTTTGACTATTTTCTCAGCATCCTGCTGTGCGACGATGAGCGTCCTCGCTAGCTCTTGCATTCTCTGATATGTTAAGTCATGTTCTTGCAGTAACCTTTGACGCACATGTGACAAGTCCAAATTGAGGTTTGCAATGAAAATATCTTTGATGAGCGATTCCCTGAGCGTGCCAAACTCACATTCTCTGCTTCTATTCTCCAAATCCGTGAGGAACTCGTCGATGCTTTCGGATTTCTCCTGCCTGCGTGTGAAGAATAGATACCTGCACATGGTCACGTTTCTTCTTGGCTCGAAGAATCTGTCAAATTTCGATTTGACTTCGTCAAGCGTGCTCTTGTCTATTTTTAGGTTAAATGAGTTAAATATATTGAGACCTCGTTCTCCAATGCAATGTAAGAGAATTGCGATTTTCCGTTTCTCGCTTGACTTATCTAGACCTGTGGCTAACAAATATAACTCAAGTTGTTGCCACCATCTTTTCCACGTTTCAGCGTTATTGTTCGTGGTATCTGACGAAATATTTAATTGTTTCACACGTGTTTGAAAATTTGTCTCACCATCATGGCTGACGTCCGCTTGGTCCGGCATTTTGTTCGACGACCTCGACTTTTTCTTGAATGATTCTTCTTAAACCACTTCTGACACCATGTTATGTTGGATGTTTATGAATGATAGTCCGTTGGGTAAGAATGGTAAGATACAGGTTTATTGTTAGGAGACACAGGAGAGAGATACACACAGTTCTACATCGTGACATGAAGTGTGGCGGAGCGCTGCCGACCACAGATAATACATTTACTAGTGAAGACCATCTTAGTAACATACTAAAATAGTGATGTTACAACACATAGTACCTGCTACCTGCAGTTTTTGCCCTTGCGCCTTATTGATTTGTAATAGCAACGCTAAGTTTCCCCTTTTCTTCCCTCGTTCTCCCTCATATCCCACTTTTTTTTTTAATAAAAATAGCCTATGTCCGTTTCCTGGTTCCCAAATATCTCTGTACCAAAATTCATCAAAATCGATTTAGCCATTAAAGCGTGAAGAGGTAACAAACAAAGAAACAAACATACTCACTTTCGCTTTTATAATATTAGTAATGATAAGGAAGTAAGGATTTTCTTTTCTTAGGTACTTACATTATGTTTTTTTGTGTAATATTATAAAATAGTATAGTTTAGTTATGAGTTACGGACCAATATTTTGTAACCGCAATAATACTAAAAACATGGATATTCTTTCCTAAGATACGAACAGGTTTTCAGCCTACAGGAAAGGGTGTCCTGTGACCCGTATTTTTGGTGTAATGGTCTTTTTTATAACATCCTTACTAATATTATATAAGCGAAGGCAATTTTTTTAATAGTGAGAAATGAAGGAGAAAGAGGGAAGAAAAGGGAAAACTTAGCTTTGCTATTACAATAAATAAGGCGCAAGGGGCAAAAAGTACAGATAGCAGGTACCTGCAAATTAGCAAACTGTGTTACCCCGAAATTAACGCGAGCGAAGCCGCGGGCAAAAGCTAGTACATAAATAAAAAACAATTTGAGTATGAATCATTTTGTACAGAAGATGAAAATCAGTTCCTCAAGCGGTCATCCTCTCCACAAAATGCCTCAAAAAATGGGAAAACACACTCTCGGTAACTGTTTCTAGAATGCTGTCGGTATTGGCCCGGGTTCTTAATGACTCGTCATATTGTCGTGTAAACATGTTGTAAGGTTGTACATAACGACACTTTTTGCTTGACCAAAAGTTGTAACGACACTTTTTGTTAAATTGTAAGCCGTGCCGCGTGCGCGTGTTTGTCTGTCTGTTTGTCTCTCTCTCTCTCACTCTTAGAAAGCAAGCCAGTTATTTTCGTTTCGTCTTTCTATTTCGCATTGAGTGTGGTGTCGCGACGATTATTTTTGTTGAGTGTATACAGGTTTTTGGTACATAATAAATAATAACTTCGTTCCATCCGGTCGTCTCTTGACACCTCTCAAGTTTTTTTTTAATAATATAAAGGCTAGCTTTTAGCCGCAACTCCTCCGACATGAAACGATGATACGGCCTAGGGATGACTTTAGAAGAGCCTTGAAGAGTTTCGCTTAAAATGATCAGGGAAAAGAGAAATCGGTCCTGAATTCTAGACTGAATAGTTTTTAAGCTACGCCGTAGCACGTGGGCTACGTCGTAGCATAGCATGTGCTACGCCGTAGTACAGCTTGCATTACACTGTAATCCTTACTAATATTATAAAAGCGAAAGTGAATTTGTTTGTTTGTTACGTCTTCCCGCCTAAATGGCAAAACCGATTTGCAACTCCGGCAGGCGGTGGCCCTGGAAGGCCCCTCTGCTTTGCTGACATCTCTTTTAGGCGCGCGTGGAACACTAACGCGCCGTCGTCACTGACTGTCGTCAATAGATGGACGGACGGTGAGCTACCAAACGTGAGAACTACCGTGGCCGGGAGTCGTCTCGCGGCACCCGACGCCCGGGGCGTCTCCCGCGGCGTCTGGGTTGGTTTGAGGTTTGCTCCCTTAAACGCCCAGCCACCTCCTTCGTTAGCCTGCTTGACTGTTTCGCAGAAGAATGTGACCGCTCCCTTTTTCCCCTCTCGCTCCGGACCATGGACTGAACCAGGGCCGGACGCGAGAGATCGCCGCCGCCGATCGTCTCTTCGAGGGCACGGCGGTGCTCCACCCCCTGCTGGGCAGTAGACCGCCACTGTGTGCTCCACCGACCGTGTCCTCCGGGCAATCATCACAATGGTGACAACCGGACGTTTCCTCCCGCTCGATTGTGCACAGGAACCTACCGAAACTTCCGTGTCCGGTGAGGACCTTCGTCAGGCAGTAGTTGAGGACTCCTCAAAGAGGGGACCTACCGCCACTATTGATGGCAAGCCCTGCACGGGGTTGCGACAGTCGCTCTCTCCCTGCCACCATGAGGTCTGTCCGCTAGGTGGCAATTTGCCGCGGCAACAGAGATTCCCCCCGGTGTAGTGCCTCCGCGCGCCACTCGTACAGGTATCTTTAAAATATCTTTAAAATCATCCCACGGTGCGGTCCGAGTGCTTAAATTGTAATTCGGAAAATCGCCAAGCGGTTGGTTGACTCTTCACAGACAAGAGGGCTGACCTTTTTTGGCCAAAGATTAACATTGCCATTCAACGTGGTAAAATCAAAAATTCCTTCTCATCGAGTTAATTTGATTGAGTTATTTTTGACCTCCTGCCATTTCCTTAATGTCCTTTTCGCATTTTGAGAGTTTTACAAACATATTATTAGATATGCGGAGGAATTCGTGGCTAATTGCTTGCTCCGGGTCAATCTTGAGGTTAAGCAACACCGACTATGTCCGTGGATGGATGACCATCCTTAACATACTTTTGACCGGTTTTATTTATCTTTTTTTTCGGAAGTCATTTGTTTTTTTTCTTGTAGAAATACCATCGGACACACAACTCCAGAATGACAACAGATGAATACCATCTCCGGCAAAATATATCTTAAGATAAGACTTAAAACAATCAGATATCATGTGAACTCCAAACAAAAACAGAGGTAACAAACAAACAAAAATTCGATAACATTATACTTACAATGTCAACACTAAAGTTTCTCATGACAAAATAAATAAATGTTGCATGAAGTATTTAAGGGGCGTGTGACCTCCTTTGGTCACAGTTCACAGTTTGTCCTGTTTGTAACTACACATATATTTCTACGTGTAAATTACTTGTAAGTCATTTATCTATTTTAATTCGGAATTAGTACGGGTATCATTTCGCTCATAGAATAAAATGTCTCGTAAGACATAAGTAATTTTTTTTTTATCTATAATATGTATGTATTTATAAATTATATAAGTATGTATATCAGTTGTCTGGTTACCATAACACAAGCTCTGCTTAGCTTGGGATCAGATAGCCGTGTGTGAGTTGTCCCAAGATATTTATTTTTATTTATTAATTAATTTCATAACAATAAAAATTGTGTTTAAAATATAAAAAAGTATTAAACTGCAAAAACGTAAATTAAAAAGGAGCAATAACATTTAAGGGGCATACAGCTAAGGTGCAGTCGTAATTTTCCGAGGTTCTCAAAGATTATACTTTTGTAGAATAAAACTTTTTACTTTTTTCTGCACGAATTCCAAGTTTGTTTAATTAGGTAAGTATCTCTACATCCAGTAAGTAGTAGGTAAGTTATTCCAGTAGGTAAGTACTGTAGGAAAAAGTATATCATACAAGCTGGCGCCCGTGGTTTCGCCCGCGTGATATAGAAAAAAAAAGTATCTTATGTGTTATTCCAGACTATAATCTACCTGTCTGCCAAATTTCATCAAGATCCGTTCAGCCGTTTTGACGTGAAGAAGTAATACATCCATCCTACTATCCTTACTAATATTATATTATAAAAGCGAAAGTGAGTTTGTTTGTTTGTTTGTTACCTCTTCACGCTTTAATGGCTACACCGATTTTGATGAATTTTGGTACAGAGATAGTTGGGAACCAGGGGACGGACATAGGCATATTTTTTAAATGTTGGATGTGACGGAGAAGTGGGAAGAAAAGGGAAAACTTAGCGTTGCTATTACAAATCAATAAGGCGCATGGGGAACTGTGTTACCCCGAATTTAACGCGAGCGAAGCCGCGGGCAAAAGCTAGTAATATTATAAATTCGAATGTTTGTGAAGATGGATGGTTGTATGTTACTCTTTTGTTTTGATGTAACGCGGGCGAAGCCGCGGGTGTTATATCTTTTGACTGCGTAGGTTTGAATTTTTGGCCAGATATAAGGGACTACAGACTTTAGAGTATATGGTTTTAATTTCGACTCGAAACCTCCACGTAGTCCCGAGATAAAGTTTCTTCACAGACAGACGGGCAACAAATTGATCCAGTAAGGGTTCCGTTTTTACCTTTTAAGGTCATCATCATTTTCCTACCCTTGTCCCATTCTATTTGGTGTCGGCGCAACACGTTTTCTTCTTCCATTCTCCCCTATCAGACTTCACGGCATCATTTACTCCTTTCTCCTTCATATCATTCCTTACACAATCCATCCATCTTTTCTTTGGCCTTCCTCTCGCTCTTCGTCCATCAACATTCAGATTCATCACTCTTTAAGTCACATGTCCTTCATCCCTCCTCATTACATGTCCATACCAAGACAAACGACTCCCTTTAAATTTTTCTGTAACAGGCGCAACTTTCAAACTTCCTCGAATATATCCGTTTTTACCTTTTAAGTTACGGAATCCTAAAAGATATGTTTTACATACTCTTCTGCATTCTGATAGAAATATTTACTTTTACTGAAAACAATCGGAAATATATCATTATAAAATTCCTCATACATGTATTATTAATTAATTACTAGGATAATACGTATTGTTATGTTTTATAACGCTACATTTTTCATAGTGTGTGTAAAAGTATCTTGTGGATTAGACGTCAGTTGCTCGCAGAGATAATTAGTTTATTTGTGAAATTAATTATATTTATACGAGTGAAAAAAAGTGTATGTTCTTAATTGTTTTTTTATGTTTTTACCTCATAACCTTCGTTAGGTGAACCGATTCTTTTCTATTTGTAAGCTGGTGCTTCCCGTTTGGTCCTATTTCAATTTGGTCCAGTTCTGATACTGCTATCCTTGAGAAAACCATTTAATTCTTCATTATTTCTTCGAATACAGTATATGGACGGTATTATAGTTTCTCTTAGTAGCAATAAAAATTAGCTTTTCATAAAAATATTGTGTTTACTGTACAAAATAAAATTTAAAAATTACAAAAGATTTTTTTTTAAATTAGGCTTATAATCAGCACTTTTTAAACGTCAATATTACAAGAGACAGTCCCACACAATGACCCGCCCTTCGCCACTTCCTAGTGTTTTAGCTAGGAAGAGAGAAGAATTAGTGGAACAAACTCCCCAGCAACACATCTGTCTGTCAAGTTAGAAGAACCAGATTTTATACAACTTCATTTTTTTAAGGTATTTAAGGAATCCATTAAAACGATGATGACCTCAATATTACTGCAGCTGTTATGGATGACCCCTGCGCTGTCAATGACCCCCGTAACGAAGGATCTGCTGACCCCAATTAAACAGTACGGTGAAGGATGCGGTTATGGGGTAAGTATTTTATTTTGTTGATTCATTTTAACACATAAATACTATCCTTACTAATATTATTAAAGCGAAAGTGAGTTTGTATGTTTGTTTGTTACGTCTTCACGCCTAAATGGCCAAACCGATTTTGATGAATTTTGGTACAGAGATAGTTGAGACCCTGGAAACGGACATAGGCTAACTTTTTTTTTAAGTGTGTTATGAGGGAGAAAGAGGGAAGAAAAGGGAAAACTTAGCATTGCTATTACAATAAATCAGGCGCAAGGGCAAAAGCTACAGGTAGCAGTACCTGCAAATCAGGAAAGGGGAACTGTGTTACCCCAAATTTAACGCGAGGGAAACCGCGGGCAAAAGCTAGTAAATAAATAATCTTTTGTCTTTCTTCCAGAGTTGCCCAATAATGGGACAAAATGTTCTAAATGTTCATATAGTCCCATCAATGCATGCAGAGCTTGGATATTCGCGGACCTTCTACGAACATTATACTGGATGTAAGTAAGATTCATCCTAAGATTACATCCATATTTGTTACTACCGTTACGAAATTACAGACTAGTGTTAGTAATAATAATTAATCAATTATCTGCCAATGGCTTAATTGCCAAGAGCCTCGACCAATACGATACAGAAAGCGGTACTCCTGGACACGGCTCGTATTGTCAGGAGGTTCCTTTCTCTGGAGCCCTGACCGCCGGTAGCTTGGACCTTGTTCCTGATACCGGTGGGCTACTATTTTTTTTTGTATTTTTAAATGTTTTTTGTTTGTTTTTTTTCTATAAGAAATATCTAAACATTTAAAATATATGTAAGAAAATGAATAAAAATATTAATTAATAAACAGTAAGTGGTAGGTCCGGGTAGACTTCCTGATGATGGTGGCAAATTACTATACGACTGCGTGCAGCCGTATCCAGCATTCCAATTAAATACAGTTGTCTTTAATTGGAACTTGGATTTAGACATTATTATTATTATTTAAGATTCATCAGTTCATATTTAATTTCAGACGAACCTGGGTTCGACAAAAGCGTTGTCAATATGAAGAATATCTTAGACAATATAATCACAGCGCTTTGGACGAACGAGAGAAGGAAGTGAGTACAATCTAATTAGACGACAAGTCAAGCAGAGGGCGTAGCTACCACGATGTCAACCGTGTTAATGACTCCGGGCGTCGAGTACCATGGGCTTCCGATGCTCTATTTAGCTGGTTTCCCTTGATTCACAATAAGCACTGTGTTTGCGATTCACAATTGAGGTTACTCGATTTTTTATCTGACTGCGCTTGCTAATATTATCTTGAATACTCCCCCTTAGCCCTCCACTCTTTTTTTGGTTAGAAAATCATCAAATAACTTCCTGCGCTCCGCTCAGAGCATCAGGCCGTGTCGACGGCGTGTTTGTAGTCTACGCGCGCCTCATTGTCAGCAAAACAGAGGGGCCTGCCAGGGCCACTGCCTGGGGTTGCGGGTTGTTCGAAAGAGATACCGCGGCCCCGAAACATAAAGGGCAAAAACAGGAACTTTTTTAGTCAATAAAATTCTGAAACTCTCCCCCGCTCCGCCCAGACACGGGCAAGGTATTAGATTGTTCTTTAAAAAAAACCCATATTTCTTCTTTTTCCCTTTATGTTCCAGGGTGGCGGTATCTCTTTCGATCAACCCGCAACCCCGGTAGATAGTGGCTCTAATGAGCGGTCTGAATTACTGAAATCTTTTTGTTGCGCGCGTGTATCACGAATGTGCTGCCAACGCAGGCTGTCATCACTAAGACGTGACTGCTGAAATGTCTTTTCTTAATTTATTTAATTCCGTAACAATACTGATAGGCCCCGGAATATTATTAAAGATGCGTGTAGTCATACAAAAGATACTTTCATACATAAGATGAGTCTTACTAACTAATGTACGCCATTTGTCTTTGCGTCGTATACGCGTGTAGTAATTACACATGTCAATATTGTTTCTTACAAACTCTGCGACTTCAAAAATGTAGACACAAGGTAGTGTAAGTACAGACGCCTGCACATCAAGCTACTACAATCTGTCAGATTTCTTTGATAGATTTTCGACTTTATTTCTAAAGTATTAGGTTCAAGGTTCATTGGGAAAAATTGACAGTTTCGGGTAGTTTGACCTGCTGGCGTCTGTACGTTTATCTTTTAAAAACAATGGCTTAAAGGAGTCAGTTTCACGTAAATTAAATATGGCACTAATGCTACGTTTTTGGGCAATAATGCTGCGCCGGCCACTAATGAATAGCGTAGTTTCCAGGGTCAATGTAATTACATTCTATTTAGTCCGTCTTTTAGATTTTCCGTGTGACGTCACTTGTTGCGAAAAAATGCAGCAACGCGTGACGTCACACGTTACTTTAATGGGCTATATCTTTGTCATTTTTGGTCTAATTTACAAATAAAAAAATACGTGTCCCTTATTTTTTAATAATCTAAAAGAAGCACTAATAAAATAAAATAGGAAACTAGCTTATTGGAATAAGAACAGACGAATGACGATGATAATCTTTTCAGGTTCACCTTCTCCGACATGCCCTTTCTCTTCCATTGGTGGAAGGACAGGGATATCACAGGTAAACTTCAGTTTCTTTTCAGTTAGTTGACCTTCTGATTTGACATTTCTGTCAAAATAACCGTGGTCTTTATTCTCAATACAATTAGATTACTTTTGGAATGTTGTTAGAGGTAAAACAAATATGAAAAGATTGTAATAAACTATTTCATTTTTATTTATTAACTAGCTTTTGCCCGCGGCTTCGCTCGCGTTAAATTCGGTAGCGCCTTATTGATTTGTAATAGCAACGCTAAGATTTCCCTTTTCTTCCCTCTTTCTCCCTAACATCCCAATTTAAAAAAAAAATTATCCTATGTCCGTCTCCTGTTTCCCAACTATCTCTGTACCAAAATTCATCAAAATCGGTTTAGCCATTAAAGCGTGAAGAGGTAACAAACAAACCAACAAACTCACTTTCGCTTTTATAATACTAAGGACTAGTAAGGATACTAGTAAGGACTAGTATGGATTCTAAGGTCCCTTTGTGCTGTGGAAAAATCAACAGTCTACGCAGTCAAAAGATATGGTTGTTTATGTCGCAAGTTTGTACGGAACCCACAGTGCGTGAGGATCTTGGCCGGTCATTTAATAGATAGAGTGGTTTAAGAGGAAGGTTTATATGTAAAGCATTAATATCTACATTTTACTATGGCTTTTCAATTCAATTATTGATTGCATCTCACATGTGTTTTTATTAGGTTTTAACTAATAATACAGGTCACAACAATCAAAAAAATGTAAATATTAGCATTCAAAATAATTAACAGTAAAATACTAATTAATTTATCCTTACTTAATATTATAAAAGCGAAAGTGAGTTTGTTTGTTTGTGACGTCTTTACGCCTAAATAGCTAAACCGATTTTGATGGATTTTGGTACAGAGATGGTTAAGACCTTGGAGACGGACATAGGCATTTTTTTATAGTGAGAAATGAGGGAGAAAGAGAGAAGAAAAGGGAAAACTTAGCTTTGCTATTACAATAAATAAGGCGCAAGGGCAAAAACTACAGGTACCTGCAAATCAGGAAAGGGGAACTGTGTTACCCAGAATTTAACGCGACTGAAGCCGCGGGCAAAAGCTTGTTCATAATATATATATAAATATATATGTAAAAAAAAAACGTTGCCCCACGCTAGGAATTTCTCCTGTATCGTGGGTGCGTTTGCAAACATTTAAACTCATATACACAAACAGCCAGACCCGAAACATCTATCTGCAAGTCACACAAATATTTGTTCCGAGCGGGAATCGAACCCGCGACACGCAGCGCAGCAGTCGATCGCTCAGCTACTGCGCTAACCGTGCCGTATTTAGTTCATTATAAGCATCAATGTCACAGATAAATGAATTCTGTTCTTGCAGTCAAGCGGATGGTATACCAGCTCCTCCGTCAGGGTCGGCTGTTCTTCGTGGGAGGAGGATGGAGTATGTCTGATGAGGCTACCACAAGCTACCATGCCATTATTGACCAATTTACTTACAGCTTGAGGTATGACTTCTGTTGTACTGTGCACAGTTCAGTTTTAGCATCAGCGGGTTTAAAACGACCGGTTTGGGAGAGTTAAAAATAAAACCGACTTTAAAAACAAAACGGTTTTATTTTTTACAAAAAAGTTTTTTATTCCACCATTTTTGGTTATGGGATAATTATACAACATTATTTTTAGTTTATGCGAAAGCCGAAACACTTGTCCATTATTTTTACATAAAGAATCTATGCACAAAATTTCAAAACTGTATCATGAAAAACCACAAAGTTAGAAGCTTGTTATGTTACCTGGATACGCGCCTTGTGTTCATTGATAATAATAATGTCTCAGTTTGTATTGTAGGTAAATAACTGGTGATACATTTTCTATCACACTGTCTGGCAGGCTTTGGACTGTCGTAATTGGTCAAGTGTAGGGTAGCGCTTGCTAATAGGTACTTAGTGTCGCATGGTGTCCATATTATAAACTATTTTAAATATTTTTGAGAAAAAATATAACATGGTGTAAAAATGATTGGAATCGATTCAGTTACTTATTCTGAACAAACTATATTCAGGTTTCGCATATACTAAAAATAATGTTGCATATCACATAGTTTTTATCGAATATTTATTTATTTATTAAAACTTTATGCACAAGTAAAAACTGTACAAAGGCGGACTTAATGCCTTAAATATTCATTTACCATTTGTAAAAACTAACTAACCATGGTTTAATACCCTTACCGAAGCGTGTTTTTTACGAATAATATTTCATTACAGAAAAATCAACGCAACGTTCTTGGAGTGCGGGCGCCCTCTAGTGACGTGGCAAGCAGATGTGTTTGGCCACTCCAGGGAGTTTGCCTCCCTCATGGCACAAATGGGCTTCGACGGTCACTTCATCAACCCCATCAGCTTTGATGATGAACTGGCCAGGATGAAATCACAGTCACTCGAGTTTTTGTGGAGAGGCAGCGATGACTTAGGTAAGAGAAGGTTTTGTTAGCTCGATTTTCTTAGTCTATCATTATTTATTTTCAGGATATTGCTCTCCGCCCATACATTGTTGGCCCTGGAACCATGAGCATCAGAAAATGGTGTATTGGATTTTCTATCATTAGTAAAATCCTTTATGATCTTATTTTTATAGCGGACTAGATGCAGAATAGATGAATTTAAATAAAAATACTAGATTTTCAGGTTATAATCGAAACTTAACAACGAATGTTAGGTATGATTTTTAAGAAATTAAATAATGATATCATAACACATTTAGCTATTTTTAATACTTACTTAAACAATGAGTAGGCTCCTATGTTTTTTTTTTCTTGAGCCTAATTGGATGTAAGTGCAGCATGAAAATGCATAGAAACTATTCATATAATTATATAAAACAGTTATAACAATTGTATCACTATTGTATCACTACTGTATCACTACTGAGTCCCTATTCTATCACAGTTGTAACACCATTGTGTTGCTGTTGTATCATTGTTGTAACACTTGTCTTTTCCAGGATCTGATACTGATATCTATACTCACAAATTGTTCGACGGCTACTGGACTCCTCCCGGCTTCTGTTTCGGAAGTTTCTGTAATGATCCTCTCATTGTCACCTCGGATTCTACTTTCAAGAATGCGGACGAGAGGGTTCGTTTTATTTTTTTAATTGTTTCTTGTAGGGGAAGGTTTTTTCAAACCACCTTCTCGTCAATGTCAAATGTCATGCAAACTTAAAGTACTTAAGTCATCAATGAGCTTACCAGATGGCGCCACTGGAGAGTGAGTTCCGGTCATGAGTTGTATTTAGTCTCAAGTCCCTTATAAAAAGTTTATTTGATAACGCACTAGCTTTCTGCCGGCGACTTCGTCCGCGTGGTATATAAATACTTTGGGCTAACGCTAACTTTAACCCGGGTGATGATCGAAAAAAAAAGGATCTTTCTCTCCCCTTTTCTTCCCTCTTTCTCCCCCATATCTCACTTTTTTTTAAAATTAGTCTATGTCCGTCTCCAGGGTCCCAACTATCTCTGTACCAAAATTCATCAAAATTGGTATGGCCAATTCGTCGTGAAGACGTAACAAACTCACGATGGCAAAAAAATCGGTAAATCAAACAAAAGCCACTAACATCTAAAAGAAAATTTAGGTATTTTCATTTAAATGAAATCAAATTATAATAGTTATTTTTTTACAAAAACTCGACCAAAAAAATAGTTCTATGAGTTACAACGCCATCTATTAATGGCTTGTGTCTCGAATACTTCATCTAAATTACAGTAGAATTTCAAAGGAAAATGAACCTTATCAATTTGAAAAAAATGCCCTTACAAATATCTGGTACGCTTGATCACACTCGCTCATAGAAATATGCACATTAACTTTATACTAATAAGGTTTAAAACAGCCAGTCTTCATGCCATCTAGTTCAAAAAGTTTTCCAACATGGCTACCGAAAACGAAATCTACTACGCATGCGCGAATTTGACGTTTGGCCGTTGACAAGCAAATATATAATGGTAGCTTATTCATTCAGCTTTGTAAATTCATATAATATTTTTACAAATTTGAATGTATTGTGGTAATTTAATGTTGTTTTGGAATTTATATTTGAAATACAATCGAGAAAATTCGAAAATTGCGTTCTTCTTTTAACAGGAATCGAGAAAAATATATGCATCCTTCTCAATTGATCCAAATACTATGTTGCTATCTTTGTCATGCAATCGTTAAATAGGCGTTACTCAAGATATTGATGAATTTATGACCCAATTAGAACTCGTAAATCTAGTCCTGAGGGAAATCTTTTCGCCTTTTCGTGCTCACCCGAAAATCCATAAACGCATTTTCAGAATTTCACCTTCAAATAAAATCTAAACTAAAAGATTAATAACAAAACAAAAAATAGAAACGAAAACCTTATTAAAATACCTTTGATTTAAACCAAAGATGTTAGAACAAAAAATTAACGAGTAAAGAGAAATTAAATCTTAAAGTTAAAATCCTACATCACGCAAGCAAAGTTTTCGCGTCAATTTTGTAGTGGAGACAATTTCGAGGACGTCCCTCGGGAGGTCTAATGGCTACCTCAGGTCAGTGGTTTCTGGAATAACAACAAAGTTTAGTTTGTCAATTTATAATTGATGGCTAGGCGATCCAGCGGCCGGGAATCCTTGGTGACTTTAACATCAAGATATCCCTTAGCTCGATTCGGTGGTAGAAATTGGACTTCCTTTTATTGTTGACCAGCTTTTGCCCGCGGCTTCGCTCGCGTTAAATTCGGTAGCGCCTTATTGATTTGTAATAGCAACGCTAAGTTTTCCTGTTTCTTTCCTCTTTCTCCCTCATAGTCCAATCTTTTTAAAAAAATAATAGCCTATGTCCGTCTCCTGGTTCCCAACTATCTCTGTACCAAAATTCATCAAAATCGGTTTAGCCATTAAAGCGTGAAGAGGTAACAAACAAACTCACTATCGCTTTTATAATATTAGTAAGGATTAGCTTTCGCCCGTGACTTCGCCCGCGTTAAATTTGGGTTAACATAGTTTCCCTTTCCTGATTTTCAGGTACCTGCTACCTGTAGTTTTGCCCTTGCGTCTTATTTATTGTAATAGCTATGCTAATTTTTCCCTCTTTCTCTCTCATTTCTCACATTTTGTTTAAAAAAAATTAGCCTACGTCCGTCTCCTGGGTCCCAACTATCTCTGTACCAAAATTCATCAAAATCGGTTTAGCCATTTAGGCGTGAAGACGTAACAAACAAACAAACTCACTTTCGCTTTTATAATATTAGTAAGGATTAAATTACTTTTATTTCAGACAATCAACATTCACAGAATGTTAGTAAACGTTTTTTAAAGTTAACCTTTTGTCCAACAGGCTGATGTCTTCATGCAACAGATGCTGAAACGCCAGAGCCCATACTACACGACGAAACACGTGATGGTGATCATGGGGCAGCGCTTTGGGTACTTTGATTCGGCCACCTGGTTCGCTAATATTGACAAACTGATCATGTAAGTAATTATCACCTTCACAAGTCCGCCTTTGTAGGGTCCCGTACCTAACGAAAGGGAAAAACGGAACCCTTCTTTTTTTTGGGTTGGGTTATCATCAAATAACTTCCCCCGCTCTGGGTGGAGCGGGGGGGAGTGTCAGACTTGTACTGACTAAAACTTACCCATGTTCCTTCCATTGCCCTTTATATTCCGGGGCCGCGGTATCTCTTTCGAACAACCCGCAACCTTGGCAGGCGGTGGCCCTGTAGGCCCCTCTGCTTTGCTGACATCTCTTTGAGGCGCGCGTGGAACACTAACGCGTCGTCGACACGGCCTGTCGTCAATAGACGGACAGACGGTGAGCTACCCATTGTTCACCGTCCACAAGCCCGTATCTACGGTGGCCGGGAGTCGTGTCCCGCGGCGGCTGGGTTGGTTTGAGGTTCTCTCCCTCAGACGCCCGGCCACCTCCACCTACTTCCGTATTGGATGACTTTGTTGTTCGTCTGTCTGTCTACACCCTTTATCTCGGGACCGCGTGGAAGTAACGAGTTGAAATTAAAACCATATACTCAAGTCTGTAGTCTCTTTGTGCTGTGAAAATATCAACCCTCTAAGTCTACGCAGTCAAAAGATATGGCGGATTATGTCGTAAGTTTGTACGGAAAACTCGGTGCGCAAATCTGTTTCACACACAAATATTCACAGATGATGTATTTCTGTTGCCCCTATAACAAAATATATGAGTAGCTATTAAAACAAAAGAATGTTTGAAATCCTTTACAAAGTCCTTGTTAAAGTTTCATTTGGGTAGATGCTATTATTCCACCAGGAATACGAAGATCCGACTTGCTAATTAATAATAATAACGTATAATTAATTAATCATTAATACTATCTAAATGATGTGCTTATTTTAATTTGATTTAATTTTATAATAATGATAATATTTCACGTGATTGACATAGTTATTTTTAAATTTTGATATTTAACTTCTTAATTTTATTTTATTTGTATTGTATTGTGTAACGGGCTGGTGGCCGTATAGTATATGTTTATTTTATTTATAATTATGTAATTTTTGCATGTTTTATTTTATACCTTAACTTTGTACGCCATCTATTTGCAAAACATAGTGAACCTATCTCTTCTATACTACCTGTAAACACCTATGTTGTACAAAATAAATTATTGATTGAACAACTTAAAGGATAAATACTATTCAACAAAAATGATATTTTCTGTGTTTCTTCATGCTCGAGTCCGACTCGCACTTGACCGGTTTTTTAATACATAACATTTATATTTTTCAGGCACGTGAACGGGAGGCAAAAACAACAGAAAAAGAAAATATATTTATTTTATTCAACACCTGCTTGCTACATGAGAGCGGTTCATGAATCTTCGTAAGTTAGTTTTTATTTTATTAATTTACTAGCTTTCGCCCGCGACTTCGTCCGCGTGGCATAGTTACTTTGGGCTAACGCTAACTTTAACCCGCGTTATGATCGAAAAAAAAATCATTCTCTCCCCTTTTCTGCCCTCTTTCTCCCGCTTTTCGCACATTATTAAAAATAGCCTATGTCCGCCTCCACGGTCCCAACTATCTCTGTACCAAAATTTATCAAAATCGGTTGGGCTATTTAGGCGTGAAGACGTAACAAACAAACTCACTTCTATAATATTAGTAAGGAAGCGAAAGTTAGTTTGTTACGAAATGAGGGAGAAAGAGAGAAGAAAAGGGAAAACTTAGCATTGCTATTACAATAAATAATGCGTTAGGGCAAAAACTACAGGTAGCAGGTACCTGCAAATCAGGAAAGGGTAACTGTGTTACCCCGAATTTCTTCGCTCTCGCACTTAAAGCTAAGACAAGGCCAACTAGCAGCGATACGAAAGGTCATTAACCTAAAGAACAACTGTGGCGTTGACAATCTAATATTTATCTCTTTCCATCTTGTGCCTTTGTCGTAATGTCTCGTTCTCCCGCCAAAAACATGACAACGTTAAGACGGGTTCGCCAACATTCGGGCGGCCATTTTAGATGGGGTTTTAGCATGGGTTTTGTTTACATTTGGTATCGCTTCTCGTTGGCCGTACTTTTAGTAAGTAAATAAATTATCATACATTAATTCCAGGCCAAAACTATCGACAAAACAAGACGACTTCTATCCGTTTACATATGATCAGGACACGCATGGCTCCGGAGCGTTTACTTCAAGACCAGTCATAAAATACCTCGCTAGAGAACTTCATTCACTATTACAGGTAATTAATCAACATAAGAATGACCCTTAATTATGACTTGTAATACACTCGACACGATTGGCGCAGTGAACAAAAAATCCAGTAAAAAGTCCCAAGTGTGCTACGCTGTAGCAAAAGCTTGCTACGACGTAACCCAAACATGCTACGCCGTAGCATATCAATACCCAGTACCTACCTAAAGAAATAAGGGGTTGTCAGTCAGAGGGGCATGCCAGGGCCTCCGCCTGCCGGGGTTGCGGGTTGTTCGAAAGAGATACCGCGGCCCCGGAACGAAAAGGGCAACAGAAGGAACATGGGTGGGTTTTTAGTTAAAGTCTGACATGCCCCCCCGCTCCGCCCAGAGCGGGGGAAGTCATTAGATGATTTCCAACCCGAAAAAAAAAGGGGTTGTCATTGAAATGTAAATCCAGTAAGAAACGTTCCATGTATGCTACGCCGTAGCAAATGCTTGCTACTGCGTAGCCCAATCATGCTACGCCGTAGCATAGCAATATCCATTGCCTAAGCAATAAGCTATATATAGCATATTTATCACCTGAATAATGGGCGCATATTGAGCTGTGCGGGTACGCACGTACGGAGGTGCGAACAGGTTTCGAGAAACACAGCCCCACAATAAACAACGAGCTAGAGTAGTCGTGTCATTATTAAGCTATTGCATAGCTTCTATCGCGGGCCTTGAGCGCGGGGACCGAATCCAGAAATTCCGTAACGAAGAAAAAAATGACGCTCCCCACTCCGACGGGCACGGAGGTGTGGCTTGTCTAACGTCGTTTACATAATACGGTCAGTTATTTGAATCCCGATTCTAATGTTCTAATAGCGTGTTTGGTAGAGAATCGGATAGTCAATCGACATTACGCTGGATCAAACCCAAGGTCTTGTTTTTCTTTTTGCGACTTCTTTTCACTGGAAGTACTTTTTAAATATTATATTTAGTTTTTTATTTTTTTATTTATTGTCTAAGCTGATAAAAAAATGTTTCTTTTTGCGACTTCTTTTCATTGGAAGTACTTTTTAAATATTTTATTTAGATTGTTTTTATTTATTGCATAAGTTGATAAAAAATGCTATGCAATAGCTTTACCGCGGCAGTCCCCGAGTGCCACACGTATTTTTTTAATTATTAGTTTGTATTGCATCATCAACATAAATTTTGATAGAGATGGAAGGGTTATATCATCATGTAGCAGATGATGTGACCACGAAACCCAGCCACTGAAGACGCGGGTCTGTGGACAGTGAGCAATGGGTAGCTCACCGTCCGTCTGGTTAAAGACGACAGGTCGGGGAAACGGCGCGTTCGTGCTCCACGCGCGCCTCAAAGAGATGTCAGCAAAGCAGAGGGGTCTAGGGCCTTAGGGCCACCGCCTGCCGGGGTTACGAGTTGTTCGGGAGAGATACTGTGGCCCCGGAACACAAAGGGCAAAAGAAGGTATTAGTCAGTAAAAAAGACTTTTCGCTCCAACCACAACGAAAAAAAAAAGTTTTGCATCATCAGTTATTGCTGCGTATGTTTACAGATCGCGAAGCATTTACAAATATTTGGACGACTCGGAAATAACGACAATAAATTCGAAGAAATCATGTGGATTCATGGTCAGTATACTTACTACTTTACATATAACATAACTTCACGCTTGTAATCCCGAAGAGTTCGGCAGAGGAGTCCCTAAAGAATCTGGAACGCTGTTATCTCACTCGTGGTCTTCAGAAAACCCGGTCTCAACGTTAAACCATGTTCTTAAGATGTATCTAATTAATAAATACAGTATCAAAATCATCTCAGCTCATACCTAGTCGCACCACATTTAATACGAATTAATAGACAGTTTGAAATGTGATCTCTAGTTTACCATAGATAATATAGAATCAGTCATATTGATTCTCGAAACGCCGAAGTTGCCAGAACCTAGAACGTAATAATAAAGTCTTGATTTGTCAAAAAACTATTCCGAAGAAAGTTTCTGTTAAAAAAATCTTCTATTTTAACTTTAATATTTTGTTAATTACACGCGTTCACACGCGTCGCGTCACAAATAACAAGTAGTTTTTTTTATGTACCTACCGTATACAAACCAACACAAGTCAACCAACTGTCAGACGGGATTTTAACGAGCAGATGGTCTCAAGATAAGGTCTACCATGTCTTAAGACCATCTTGACAACAGAACCGATCTCACTTGAAAATCGAGTCGTAAACCGTGTTTTAATATTTGTTTATTAATTATATCGATATCTCAAATGCGGTCTCATGACCGGGTTTCAGAAGTGAGATTCGTTTCTAAATACTGTACTAGGAGTTAGGCGTTAATAGCTGGGACACAGTTTTGCAACTTTTGTAGCTATTTACGAACGCAATACAATTTATCATACCTACGTGTTTTCGTTCTAAAAAAGATTATAATCAAATCAAATCAAAATTGTTTTATTGCACATAGTCCTACATGGGCACTTACAAAACGTCGAGAAAAGGTGCACGGTTCGGGTTGGTCGTTTCCTATGGAGAAAAACCGGCAAGAAACTCCATGGTTACTCTTTTAAAATCATTTGGTTTTACAATGTTGTTGTTATACAGTTGTTTATTCTTCCAGGAGTGCTACAAGACCATACAATCATCACGGGTGCCAGCAGACCGCACGTCATTGAGTATTACGGCAAGAAGGCCTTCCTCGCCAGAGAGCTGCTGTTGCACATATATAGACCAGCTTTGAAGTAAGTGGGAGTCTTGAATTATTAGCCTACTTCAAAAGAAGGAAGAGGTTCTCAATCCTTACGAATATTATAAAACCGAAAGTGAGTTTGTTTGTTTGGGACCCTGGAGACGTAGATACATAAAAGTACACTTTTTGTTTTTTTTAACCCCCCACTTCCCCAAAACAGGGGGTGGAAGTTTGTATGAAGCATTCCGCAATTTTCAAGGTAGGAAATGTGTTTTCAGGGGAAACTGTGTTACCCCGAATTTAACGCGAGCGAAACCGCAGGCAAAAGCTGGTTCACTATATTGCTAATTTGCTACGCGATCAAAAAACACAGGGCGTAAAATATCAAGTCTGCCACAAAGTAATGAAGATTCTCTTTTCCACAGCATCCTCCGTAACTCTCCAAAGAAGATGGCCTATCACGCGTGCCAGTTCAACATGTCATCCTGTTGGAATATACAAGGGGATAAGTTCTTTGTAAGTCAGTTTTTTTTTCATTTATTTTTTAAAAATTACCTTGCCCCACACTAGGAATTTCTCCTGTATCGTGGGTGCGTTTACAAACATTTAAACTCACATACACAAACAGCCAGACCCGAAACAAGTAGGTTATACAAAATTTTGTTCTGTGCGGGGATCGAACCCGTGACACAAAGCGCAGCAGCGGTTGGCGCAGTGGCTATGCTTTGAGCATAGCCACTGCGCCAACCGTGCCGTCAAATATTGTAGTAAACATAATATGCCTAGCCTTTTTCCGACTATATTCAGGTCGGCTTCTAGTCTAACCGGATGCAGCTGAATATTCGGGTCTGGCTGTTTGTGTATGTGAGTTTAAATGTTTGTAAACGCACCCACGATACAGGAGAAATTCCTAGTGTGGGGCAACGTTCTAAAAATTAAGAAAAAAACATTTACAACATAATATTTTTGTTTCAGACCGTAATATATAACCCGTTGGCCTGGCCGGTTACTATTCCAGTAAGATTGCCTGTTTATAGAGGATTATATGAAGTTTTTGATCCAAAAGGTAATCAAAAGTCATTTATTCAAATTAGGCTGATAATCAGCACTTTTTGAACGTCACATTACAAGAGACAGTCCCACCAAAACGCCCTGCCCTTCGCCACTTCCTAGTGTTTTCGCTGGGAAGAAGAAGTGGCGGAACAAACTCCCCAGCAACACATCTGTCTGTCAGGTTAGAAGAACCAGATTTTATACAATTCTGTTTACCACAAGGTAAGAAATTATTAAAAATTAAGAAATTATTCACTCATTAATGAACAAAGAACAATATTTTTTCTATTTTATTACTGTTTTAAATTCTGACTTTTAAATCTAAAAGAAAGAAAGAAAAACTTTTATTTAGGACTCGCACAAAACAAGTAAAACAGTAACAAAATGAAATAAAATAGTACAGACAAGGTTATTGTCTGTGCGAGGCCAAAAAGGTCCGTGTCTCAGCATATGCTGCAATATTTTAGGATCAAAAAAACTTGAGAGGTGTCAAGGGACACCCGGATGGAACGGAGTTATTATTTATTATGTACAAAAAACCTGTATACACTCAACAAAAATAAATTCAATGCGAAATAGAAATGAAAATATCTGGCTTGCTTTCTATAAGAGAGAGGGAGAGACAGACAGAGAAACATGCGCACGCCGCACAGCTTTTTTTTTTTTCGGGTGGGAAATCATCCAATGACTTCCCCCGCTCTGGGCGGAGCGGGGAGGCATGTCAGACTTGTACTGACTAAAACCCACCCATATTCCTTCTATTGCCCTTTACGTTCCGAGGCCGCGGTATCTCTTTAAAACAACCCGCAACCCACGCCGCACGGCTTACAATAGCTTACTATAGCAAAAAGTGTCGTTACAACTTTTCGTGATCTTTTTTAGTCTAGCCCCCTTTCACAACGCGCGATAAGGAACTTCGTTCCAAAACTTCGTTCCAAAACTTCGTTCCAAAACTTCGTTCCAAAACTTCGTTCCAATAACACAGCGCTGGTATTCTGACAGGACCAGTTAGTGGTGTCACGTCATCTATGTGTTTGTTTATGTTTTTGAAAGTAATGGCACTCGTGGGCTGCAGCTGAAAATCAGCGTCAGGTAGCGTTCTTGTGTTGCCATCTGGCATTATGCTGAGCGCGTGATATTGAGAATGTATGGATGTAGATATTGATGGATGTATGTAACTCTGTCACGTCAAACCGGCTAAACGGATCTTCATGAAATTTGGCACAGAGGTAGATTATAGTCGTGAATAACACATAGGATACTTTTATTCGATATCACATGGGCGAAGCCGCGGGCGACTTTCAACTTGAAAAGGCAAAGCGCGGGGGAAAAAGCAAATTAAATCACAATTTCATAGTGATTTATGACAAATATACTATTCGTAACATTATTTAATTTCTCCGTAAGTGTATAGGAAATATGTCGTTTGATTCTCGAGAGAATGCTCCATAACACCCTCGACTAAAGGCTCGGGCGTGAAGTCCGCCTCGGCCGCAATGACGAAGTATCGTCACTTGAATCAAAGTGTTATATTTTTTTCTGTCGACCAAAAAAAATTCAAATCATTTATTTCAATTAGACCATTCCAGGCACTTCTGCATGTCAAGAAACAAAATTAATCTACAGTCCCGGTCACAAGGCATAATAACTTGTGAAAGTAGTTGTTTACTGAAATCATTCTAATTCTGACATATTTAGACCATATTATTGTTGGTAGAATTACTTAAAAGCTATGTTAGGTACATTTACGCAAACAATTAATTTAAGTATTTGCCACCCGCTGGGGCCCCGGGCACACGCACTTTGAACCCAGTGCCCCAGAAGAGGGCTGTCCAGTTTATGGCTGAGCACGTTCAGGATGGCGTTAGCGCTCCCAAGTGTGCGGAACATCAGCGGCGTCGCAGCACACTGTGCAAGCCGTCTGTGTGAGCGTGCGCAAACATGGCAGACCCACTACAGTAGCGTGGTAGCCCCACCAGCACCCGCTACTCATTATTTATCAATAATTCAATCAATCAATCAGTTATTAGAATAGAATAGAATAAATAAATAATAATAAATAAATAAATATCTTGGGACAACTCACACACGGCTATCTGATCCCAAGCTAAGCAGAGCTTGTGTTATGGTAACCAGACAACTGATATACATACTTATATAATTTATAAATACATACATATTATAGATAAATCACACCCAGACACAGAACAAACAATCATGCTCATCACACAAAGTTTGTCCTGGGTGGGAATCGAACCCACGACCTCCGGCTCAGCAGTCAGGGCCACTAACCACTAGACCAACAGACCCGTCAAATATACTTTATTGCACACCAAAATTGAAGTAAAGCTGTTTTACAATAAAATGCTATATCTATGGTTACAATGGCGGTCTTATCGCTAATAGCGATATCTTCCAGACAACCTTTGGATGGACTGTTCGAATATAAAAATACAACGGGGGTAGTCAATGGTGTACCTACTGCTAATACTACACAAACAATTAAAATTAAGTTATTATTCTATTTCGCAGGTAAAAGACAAAACCATTCAATAATAACAATCCCAGATCTTCTAATGACGATGCCCGGGAGAGGAAAATTTGTGACCCAGGATGAGCTAGTCTTCATAGCCGAGAATTTACCACCGATGGGGTACAGGTCGTACTACGTAAACCGCTTGCAGCTGAAGACTAGATACAAACGATCTATTATAAAGAAAATCAGCAAAAACCACAAGAAAAAGAAATATTTGACTCGACAAACGAACAATTTGAAGATTGATGACAAATCTTTATTGGCCGACATCCCGGAATATGAATATTTTGAAGACACATTTGATGGTACTATTTTTTTTTTTTAAAAAAACGTTGCCCCACACTAGGAATTTCTCCTGTATCGTGGGTGCGTTTACAAACATTTAAACTCACATACACAAACAGCCAGACCCGAAACAACTACCTGTAGGTCACACAAGTATTTGTTTCGTGCGGGAATCGAACCCGCGACACGCAGCGTAGCAGTCGATCGCTCGGCCACTGCGCCAACCGTGCCGTCAAACCGGTAAACCGGTAACTATTAAATTTTAGTATTCCGTGCTTTAAAAGGAAAAAAAACGGAAACCTTTTTTTTACGGATAAGATAACCATCAAGCAACTTCTCTGCTCTGGGTGGAGCGAGGGAGAGTGCCAGACTTTTACTGACCCACCCACCTATGTTAAATATTTGGCCCTTTATGTTCCTGAGCCGCGGTATCTCTTTTGAACAACCCGCAACCCCGACAGGCGGAGGCTCTGGCAACCCTTATACCCACTTTGTTGTCTGACTGTTAAGACCCCTTATTTCAATAAAGGGTAAATTAGTGGTCCCCAAAGTAACTATGCCACGCGGACGAAGTCGCGGGTGGAAGCTAGTCCTATATAAATCCTAACAAAATATCTTTCTTTTCATGTAGATACTACTAAATTACCAGTGAATGTGAGTAAAGCCAGAGAATTGGAGCAGTATGATGCAGTGACGCAACCGACGAGAACTTCTACTGCAGTGTATCTTGAGAGTGAAGAGGATATCATGGGCAGGAGGATTAACTGGCCAACAACTTCTACAACTTCTACTACGACTACTACTACAACTTCTTCTACTACTATCGCGTAAGTTCTCTAAGATTCCATAGTTCAATGGCATATACGTCAGTTGGTCTGTAAGTCACAGTCATGTTTGACGAGAAAGATATTTTTTTTTCGATCATCAAGCGGGTTAAAGTTAGCGTTAGCCCAAAGTAACTATGCCACGAGGACGAAGTCGCGGGGGGAAGCTAGTAATATTATAATTTAAAGTGTCTATGGAGTTTCTTGCACATTCTTCTCCATAAAGATCAACGCTTTCGAATAGGCAACTACAGTGCTTTCACAAGTTATTATGCCTTATGACCGGGACTGTAGCTTCATTCATTTTGTTTCTTGACATACAAAAGTGACTGTAATGGTTTAATTGAAATGAAATAAATGCTTTGAGTTTTTGATTGTTTGGTTATCATTCCAGCACGCACCCGACGATACCTCTTCGCACCACCACCAACACAGTCCGTCCCCCAGTGCGCACCACCCGGCAACCAGACAGCGTAACCAAGCAACCACCACCTGACGTAGAGATTGAGTATTATTACGAAGAGATGACTGAACCCAACACCACGCCAAGGTTTGAGGGCGAGATGCTGTACAGACGAATGGAACAAACTGGGTATCATAGCTCGGAGTCTCACGATGTGTTTATCAAGAATGAGGTTAGTTAAGTTGAAAACCAACCATTTACAAAACCGTAAACCATGCATTATGTACACACGACGGCAGGTCAACCTATACTAAACTGTTATAACCTGTAGGGTTACCATGACATCTTATAGCAGTAATTCTTATTCCTGTGTAAGAAAGAGATGGTGCTAGACACCCTGTATAGCTCTGTCTCTTTCCCTCAGTGGAATAAGTTCTGCTTTAAGACGTCATGGTAGGGTAGCTGATCCCTCTACTACGGTGTGCGATCCGTTAAAATGGTTTGGTGTAGGTTGATGTGCTGTCGTGTGTACATCGTACTAAGTTTCTCTACGCAATTTTTTTGTTGGGAAATAAATTTTGGGTTGATTATTCATGTTTGACTTCGCCCTCGTTACGATAAATAAAAAAGTGCGGGTATGAAAAACATTGCATGTTGAACATAATCGTAGAGTCAGTATTTATTCTTTTATGCGAAAACCAATAAACAAATTTTATTGGTTTGAACTTTGAACAAATAGTACCTTGATTCACACAGAATATTTTGATCCTGTGGGATAATTATATAACTCCCCGTTAGCGTCCACACTATCTACACTAATAAGATAAGATATGTTTATTGGCATAAAACATGGTATACAAGGTGGTTAAAAATATTAGATCAAACATGTTTTGCTTAAACTAAAGCATGTCAACTTATATTATAATTAGCTTTTGTCCGCGGCTTCCCCCGCGTTAAATTCGGGATAAGACAGTTCCCCTTTCCTGATTTGCAGGTACCGGCTACCTGTAGTTTTTGCACTTGCGCCTTATTTATTGTAATAGCAAAGTTCAGTTTTCCCTTTTCTTCCCTCTTTCTCCCTCATTTCCCACTTTAAAAAAAATTACCTATGTCCATCTCCAGGGTTAGGTTTGTTTGTTTGTTACGTCTTCACACTCAATGGCTTACCGATTTTGATGAATTTTGGTACAGAGGTAGTTGGGACCCAGGAGACAGATATAAGCAAACTTTTTTTTTAAATGAGAAAGAGGTAAGAAAAGGGAAAACTTAGCATTGCTATTACAATAAATGAGGTGCAAGGTCAAAAACTACAGGAAGCAGGTACCTGCAAATCAGGAAAGGGGAACTGTGTTACCCCGAATTTAACGCGAGCGAAGCCGCGGGCAAAAGCTATTATATTATAATATAATAAAGAGGAAAGATTTGTATTTTTTTAAGTAACGAATAAGCTCAAAAACTACTAGATCGTTTTTAAATATCTTTTGCCATTAGAAACCTACATTATCACTACCTAAATAACATAAGCTATATAACATCACGCTAAAACCCACGGGAGCGCGGCAGTAACCAAAGACTTAGTAGACATCAATATTTAACATCAAACCCCATTTAATTCCAGTACATACAAATCAACTTCAACGAGAGCTACAAGCTTATAAACATCACTCTCTCAAACGGAGTCAGCATCTCATTTGACGCCCAAATGTGTTACTACGTGTCTGATGACCCTGAGAAGCTTGGTACAAAGAAGAAGAAACCTGGAGCGTACATCTTTAGACCAATAGACCCTCACCCGATCCTCATCTCAGATTACGTCGAGTCCAGGGTCCTAAAAACAGATATCGTACAAGAACTACAGATACAATACTCAAGTTACGCAGGATTATCTTTGAAACTTTACAAAGGGTTGCCATATATTGAAGTGGATTGGATTGTAGGTCCCATTCCAGATGAAGATAATCTAGGGAAAGAGGTGTTTGTGCGATACGTAACTGATTTAAATAATCAAGGTGTATTTTATACTGACAGTAATGGAAGGCAGACTATAAAGAGGATTAGAGATCTTAGGGCTACATATAATCCTGTGATAGCGACGGGCGAAGCGTGTATTGCTAGTAAGTATTTAAAGGCTTTTTGGTAATTAAATCTTAGCAGTCAAATTTGACTCTTTTCCGGAGTTTCCTGTTAATTTGAATAGTAAACATGTATCTTTAAATGACAATACATAGTCAATTCACGTCATTCTAATATTCTAAATATTAAAAAAAACGGTCAAGTGCGTGTCGGACTAAGACATAAACCAGACTACTAGAATTCATGGTAACCCAAATGACGTCATTCTTAATTCAATATGGCGGACAGCTAAACTTCACCACTGGTTTCAGAAACAAAAAAAAGTTCCTTAAATATCGAACACAAGGCATCACTGATTTTCCAGATTTTCACCAATTATTAACATAAGAATAAGCTAAATTATTAACTTAAGAATTACAGACCCATCTCGCTCCTGAGCCATGTCTATAAGCTGTTCTCACGAGTGGTCACGAATCGTCTCGCCAGGAGACTCGACGAGTTCCAGCCGCCGGAACAGGCCGGGTTTCGCGGAGGATATGGCACCATAGACCACATTCACACAGTGAGGCAGATTATACAGAAGTCCGAAGAGTATAATCAGCCCCTGTGTCTGGCCTTTGTGGACTATGAGAAGGCCTTTGACTCTGTCGAAACCTGGGCTGTTCTGGAATCCTTACAGCGATGCCAAGTAGACTATCGTTATATTGAGGTGTTGAGATGTCTATACGAAGCCGCCACCATCATGAGTGTCCAAGTACAGGACCAGCAGTCTAAACCGATCCAATTGCGCAGAGGAGTGAGACAGGGGGATGTTATATCCCCGAAACTGTTCACCAGCGCGTTGGAGGATATGTTTAAGACGCTGGACTGGAAAGGAAAGGGCATCAACATAAACGGCGACTACATCTCACACCTACGATTCGCAGATGACATAGTCTTAATGGCGGAGTCGCTAGAGGAGCTGAACCAGATGCTGGACGGCCTAGCTTCAGCCTCGCGACGTATCGGTCTTGGCATGAATTTGGATAAAACCAAAGTCATGATCAATGGCCACATTGATCCAATGCCGGTCGTCGTACATGGTCACCTTCTCGAAATCGTTTCTGAGTACACTTACCTCGGGCAGATTCTGCAGTTAGGTAAAAACAGTTTCGAGAGGGAGGCCAAGAGGAGGATCCAGCTGGGCTGGGCAGCGTTTGGGAACTACGCCGAGTCCTCTCGTCATCCATGCCGCACTGCTTGAAAACAAAAGTTTTTAATCAGTGCGTCCTACCCGTCATGACCTACGGAGCCGAGACATGGACACTCACGGCAGGGTTGGTCCATCAGTTCAAAGTCGCTCAGCGAGCTATGGAGAGAGCTATGCTCGGAGTTTCTCTGAAGGATAGAATCCGCAACGAATACATCCGACAGAGAACCAAAGTTATCGACATAGCTCAAAGAATTAGCAAGCTGAAGTGGCAGTGGGCTGGCCATATCTCACGAAGAACCGACAACCGTTGGGGTAAACGTGTTCTTGAGTGGAGACCGCGACTCGGCAAGCGTAGTGTAGGACGCCCTCCGACCAGGTGGGATGACGATCTAAGAAAGACTGCAGGCAGATGCTGGATGCGGCAAGCTGAAGACAGGGCGCTATGGCGCTCATTAGGGGAGGGCTATGTCCAGCAGTGGACTAATATAGCCTGATGATGATGATGATGATGATTAACATAAGTACCTAATCTTCTCATGACTAGAGGGCTGGCCTTAGAATCAGCATGACCATCCAACGTAACAATGCAAATCCTGTAATTACAGGGCGTCAAAAAAAGGGAAAACGTGTTTTCCCGTTTTTGCTACATACTTGTACATATTTTATTTAGTAACACTTAATTGCTTAGGATATAAATAAATACAAATTAGCTAGAAAAAAAACAACTAGCATAAATTTTTAACGAAATTTCTCTAATCTTCCCAGGTAACTACTTTCCAGTGACATCGAAACTATATATAGAGGACTTAAAAAAGAACATAAGACTGTCAATTTTCACAGACAGAGCGCAAGGAGGGACTAGTCTTCTTGATGGCCACGTCGATATGATGTTACATCGAAGAATATTTACTGACGACGTCGGAATTCAAGCATTCCTTAATGAAACTGAGTACGATAAGGGATTAATAGTAAGAGGAAAACATCATCTATACATTTCAAAAGCGAATTACAGGCCAAACAAAGTATTTGAAAAGAAATTCGCGAAAGAATTGGAGTTAGCACCTACAGTTTTTACTTCTATACACGAATCGTATTATAATATATCCTACAATGATTGGTTAAATGAAAACAATGAATATTCCGCTCTGCAAGCGAGATTACCAGTTGGTGTCCATATTTTGACTTTAGAAAAATGGCATGACGAATTTTTAATAAGATTAGAAAACTATTCAGAAAAATCCGACGTTGTACACACAGGGTATAAAAAAGTTTTTATTCAAGAATTGTTTAGAGATTTTAAAATTACTGGGGCTAGAGAGACGTCGCTATCAGCCAATATTTGGCTGGAAGACCACGTGCCATTGCAATGGAAGTCTGACAAGTTTGTGAAGGATTTTAATAGTGTCTATGGAAACCATAGTAATCTAGAATTTAGTTCTGATCAAGGAGGTTTCAAACCGAAAGCTATGTTTTATTTGGAAAAAGGGATCGAGTTAAAACCACAGGAAATTAGAACGTTTGTTGTAACTTATGTTAGAAGATAATTTATTTAAGACTAGCTGTACCCGGGGAATATAAAATGGCCGTTTAAGCTGAGTCATAACAGGTTAATAATAATAAATACGTTACCATTCGTAAAGTCCCGTCCCTTGCTATAGCCAGCCCGCGCTGCTGAGCCAGTAAGTTTAACCTCTAGAGCCCCAGCGGCACAAAAACGTCCCAGTAAACAAGTATTACCGTTGAGCCCCGCTGGCACAAACTTATGCCACCAAACCCCGACCGATTTAAAACTGTATTTGTAGTAAAGATAAGTCTTAAATCAGGTTACGCTTACGATAAGAGCCCGCCCTGCGGTGCTTGACGGATAGTTGACGTAAATAATGGCGGTCCTTGAGAAGTTAAATCAGTCCCCAATTAATATCACTCAGATCCAGCCTGTCCCTTTGCTGTCGTCCCTCAGCGACGCCCTAAGCCGAGGCTCGTACCCCACAGGGGGTGCCCTTAGCGTGTAGTCGCTTAGTTTGTAAGTTTTTTGCCCTGGCTGGAAGGAAGTCTTAATTTTTAAGGCATCCACAGGAATCGCCCGGTTAAGCAGACGACAACCTCTTAGGTTGAACTGCGAGATGCCATTCAGAAAAAAAAAACGTAAAATGGTCATAAAGTGTCATTTCACAATATTAACTGTATGTGACTGTTTTAAAAAAAATTACTTAATTCATATTATTATTCTATTATGTTTCTAGACCTCCATTATCTTAGTGGTCTAAAATCATCTTCGCAATATTGTCTTTCTAATTAAACCAGTTTGGGGTCCATCGATAAGATGGTTTTCAAAGACTAAAACGAAGTTAGTTACAAACAAATTTAACTTGAAAAAAAAAAAAAATTGTTAAAAATATCTTACGTACCACATAAAACGGCCCTGTTTGACAAAAGCTTCTTAAGTATAGCATCAATTTACAATAAATAACCTATTGACATTATGAGCACAAAGGAACTTCCACTATGCATTGTTACTGTAAAAGCTTAAGATTTTCCAGTATTATCTTAAGATTTTCCAGTAAAACCCAAGATTTACCGACATGAGTTGGTAAATGTAAGTATTTCATAAAAAGGGATGACTTTTTCGGACTTTTAAATCTAAATTCCGTATTTTTTAAATCGATTACTACACGATTCAGGATTTCTTAAATTATTGAATAGATATGTCCTAAATGTTATTTCCTTATTTTAAGACTTCAAAATGTTTGAAATGCACGATACTGTATCTACTATTATATTATGCATATTAAATTATTGTATGCCTATTTGGTAGGACACAATGGAAATGCAATATCCTGTTAAGTCATAACATCTACTAATATCTATGCCCACAGTAAAAAATATTTAGATTTTGATCAATCTTTGTGTTATATATAAAGACTAATTTCGGTCCATGGTAAGTCCTTGATCGAAAATGAAGTTTCTATCTTAAGAAAACAAATAAACAGGAGACTGAATGACCCAATAGTATGCAAGTAAAACAACCAATCGTTGCTTAAATTCGAATGGGCCACATGTGGCCTGTGGACGGTGAGCAATCGGTAGCTAGGAGACACGGCCGTGTCGACGCCGTTCGTGTTTTACGCGCGCCTCAAAGAGATGTCAGCAAAGCAGAGGGGCTTGCCAGAGCCTCCGCTTGCCGGGGTTGCGGGTTGTTCGAAAGAGATACCGCGGCCCCGGAACGTAAAGGGCAATAGAAGGAACATGGGTGGGTTTTAGTCAGTAAAAGTCTGACACTCTGGAGTTATTTGATGATTACCCACCCCACCCCAAAAAAAACATGTCGAAAAGTAATTTTTGTACAGGAGAGCCTATCAAAATATTAGTTAGCTAAATAGAGTGTGTAAAACCAAAAAGGGTAGCAATCTGATTATACCATTGATAATGCAAGAATACTGGGTGTCTTTGCATATAAAAATATAGATAAAGAGAATTGATACGATTATTGCAATAAAAAATAGTGTTTGATTATTTTGATTTGTGGCAATGTTAACTTTAAGTCTTAAATTTTAGGCGTTGTACAGATTCAATTGTAATGTGTAAGTACTTAGTTAGTTTTATTTATAGGTTAAGTTGTTTTAAATATAGTTTTTCCATTTGAACTAGTTTGTTTTTTAATCTCTCCATGATTTTCCTGCCCTTGTCCCATGTTTCTGGTGTCTCCGCAAGACGGTTTTCATTGGCACTTTAACCTTTTGCACGCCATTGTCAAATATACGTTACAAGCAAGCACGTGCCGTTTGCCAACGACACAATAGGCTAGTTTCCTATATTTTTTATTAGTCCGTCTTTTAGATTATTCAAAAATAAGGGACACATATTTTTTTTTATTTGTAAATTAGACCAATAATCCCACAGATATTGCCCATTAAAGTTACGTGACGTCACGCGCTGCTGCATTTTTTGCAACAAGTGACGTCACAATAATTTAAAAGAAGGACTAAATAGAATGTAATCACTTTGATGCTGGCTACCCTACTAAGTGACAAAAACTTACACTTCAAATGAATTTCTTGGCGCGTGTAGATAGGATATTTCACTATGCAGCCTTGCCATACGTGTTAGGGGACTATTGAATGTGGTATTTAGAGAAGAAGCCTCACAACTCGTTGGTTAAGTCTAAAGTTGAAAAAGTTTATTAGTTGAGCGTCTATGGAGCCGCTAATAATTTTATGAAGTATCAACAGGTCAGTAATGTCACGTCTTTCCTTTAAGCTACTCATTTTATAATGTTCTAACCTAGCTGAATATCCGGGGATAGTAACTATTACGTACACCATACATATACAATGTGTCCGGTCATGGACTAGCGATATTCTATACAACATTATTTTTAGTACATGCGAAACCTGAATATAGTTTGTTCAGAATAAGTAACTGAATCGATTCCAATCATTTTTACACCATGTTATATTTTGTCCCAAAAATATTAATAAAAGGTTACGAGTTGGATACTTAGTAGGTATACGAAATCATACGGCGCGCAACAAGGTCACGGCAGGTCAAGTGACAGTACATACGTGCGGCGCCGTTTGTGCCGCGCGATGACCGTGTTTTTGTACGGACAACCAGGTAAAATAACAAGCTTATAACTTTCTGATTTTTCATGATAAAGTTCTGAAATTTTGTACATAGATTCTTCACATAAATATACTAGACACGTGTTTCGGGTTTCGCATAAAGTAAAACTAATGTTGTAAACTTACCTATCTAACGAGTGTTTTAATATACTATTACGATACACACTTGGGTCTAATTCACTTCCCCGCTTTTTGCCAGCCATTTTGAGATATTTTCTATGCGTTTACAAAAAATAATCAATATCTCTCAAAGTTTTGGTCTTACTGAAACGAAAATAGGTTTATTCAGAGGGCAACAGTATTGTCTATCGTTTAAATTAAGAAATGATGAGCTTACATTTGCGTAACTTTAAAAAAAAAAGTCCAAAAAAATATGCATCAACGAAAGTTTTGTAAACTTTTTTGTGAAAAATAATTGGTAGTTTTTTTTGAAAATCAAAAGTATTAGAATGTTTGTTATTTAAGTACATGAAATATCGCTAGTCCGAGACCGGACACATTGTATATATAAAGAGAGGGCATGCTATGAGAAGGGACGAAGCACATGTGACTAAAAGAGTGATGGATCTGAATGTTGATGGATGGAGAGGGAGAGGATGGCTAAAGAAAAGATGGATGGATTGTGTAAGGGATGATATGAAGAAAAAAGGAGTAAATGAAGCCGTGACGTTCGACAGGGGAGAATGGAAGAAGATAACGTGTTGCGCCGACCGCATATAGAATGGGACAAGGGCAGAAAATGATAATTTACACTGAAATCTTTTCTCAAAACATACAAACGAGTTTTATGAAATAAAACACAACAAATAACAAATATATTTTTGTAGTTTGTATTCTTAAATCTAAACATGATTACAATAAAAACTTTAATATTAATATCTTTTATTGTAGTAGTTCACTTATTTTCTAACAAGTTGTTGTTAAATTTGAAAGCGCTGGAGCCGGCGAAATTGTATACAAAACAAATTGTATCCAAATATTTTTCATGTGATTATTTTTATTTGTTTTTATTGCTTATTTAAGGTTTCAAGTACGTACTTAGATCATTGTGCTGATGGATGCATTGTAAAGTACGAGCACGGAGAGGTAGTATATTAGTATATATTATTATCCTTACTAATATTATAAAAGCGAAAGTGAGTTTGTTTGTTACCTCTTCACGCTTTAATGGTTACACCGATTTTGATGAATTTTGGTACAGAGATAGTTGGGAACCAGGAGACGGACATAGGCTAATAATTTTTTTAAAAAAGTGGGATGTGAGGGAGAAAGAGGGAAGAAAAGTCAAAACTTAGCGTTGCTATTACAAATCAATAAGGCGCAAGGGGAACTGTGTTACCCCGAATTTAACGCGAGCGAAGCCGCGGGCAAAAGCTAGTAGTAGTATAGATTTGAAAAAAGTTGTAACTATGACCCCCAATATCTCCCTTACTAGAAGATTCCCAGGTATAGTCTACAGAGGGGCCTGCCAGGGCCATCGCCTGCCGGGATGAAGGGTTGTTCGAAAGAGATACCGTGGCCCCGGAACATAAATGGCAAAAGAAGGAACATGCGAGGGTTTTAGTCAGTACAACTCTGACACTCCCCCATGCTCCGCCCAGAGAGGGGGGAAGTTATTTGATGACTTCACATCAGCAAATAAATATCGTATGGTGTGGAACAAAACCATGATAACATTGACGGTGGAACAAGTGGGTTTCTTCTTCGTTAAGGGTGTTTTAACATACATTACACTTTAAACAACGATACAGTTTATAAATAATCCCTTTTACAATTAAAATAATATTATAATAAATAATTAAAAAATCCCTTATACCGAATGCTTAAAAAGAAAACAACATTAGATACACATCTGTTGCTTATATTTAATGTTGACTTCATTCTCACTTATTTATGATCTCAACATGAATGATGTATCCATGAGCTTGTAAAAATATTATAATTTAAAAGAGTGTCCATGGAGTTTCTTTCCCATTCTTCTCCATAGAGATCAATGCTTTGGAATCGGCAACTACAGTACTTTCACAAGTTATTATGCCTTGTGGCCGAGACTGTAGCTTCATTATTTTGTTTGCATGACATTTATAAGTGTCTGTAATGGTGTAATTGAAATAAATGCTTTGAGTTTGTATATTAATAACAAATTCAGTATTAGTTTTTCTTATGCATATAATGAATTATTTAAATGATGTTTATTTTGCAAGTAGGTTTTCACAAACACTTTTACATGTCTTTTAAAAACTAGATGAGGCCGGTGTTTCGTACCCGACTAGTCTGAGAAGAAACAGCCGAAACACACTCAGAAGTCATACCTAGTCTATTTTAAGGTTCAGACAAAACTCTTGGTCAACTTACATGAGGACTATGCAGATTAGTGTTTGAAATGGTCTTTTTAAGAAAGCACCACACAGATTGAGTGGACCTGTCCAGTCAGTGCAAGCTAACTGGGGCGACCCGCTTCTGGGAGATCAGCTATACCGATCCGCTACCGTAAGAAGACACACACGCACCAAATCTGGTTCGAAGGACCATACAATGTACGGTTCGTACACTTGCAGAGTTGTTGTTGTAGTGGTTGGAGTACGAAGAGAAAAGATCACTTATTTTCCCGTAAGATTTATTCCGTAAGAATACTGTTGACAGAGAAAACTGTTGACGGCTCCTTTCTCTAATGTTAGTCACCGCGTAGCAGTGATTGTACTCAACGATTTATTGTGAAGTATGTTTAATTATAGTAATAGAGTGACGCAGGTCGGGTGCAAGACCCAGCGTCAGAATGTGCATTTTAAGACTGTACAGACTTTTTAAGAAAGCACCACACAGATTGAGTGGACCTGTCCAGTTAGTGCAAGCATTTGTCAGTTATCGTGTAGCTCGACTCATAACCCAAGGAACTCAAAGACACGACGAACAATACCAACAAAAAGGTTCTGTAGGTCGCTTATAGTACTCAGACTGCCAGATGATCGTCAAAAACAAACAGATTAAATAAAAGTAAGTGGTCCTCACATTGCAATCAAGTGGTTGTGAATAGCTATGCAGGACCTCATTCATGGAGTTTCATGTTCTATACTACAACAGAAATGCCACAATCGCACCACAACATTATACATACTAAGACAACCATCACGCTATCATAGCCCACGACACCAGCAGAAGTCTACAGCATCTTCCTGATCATGTAGTTGAGAATACCGCCGTTGTTGAAGTACGTGAGGTCCACTTCTGTATCGAAACGAGCGATCACTTCGAATGATTGGCCGTTGCTTACCTGTAAAATATAGTATGGGCTTATTTATAATAATAATATACAACGGGTAAAAAAGGAGCACTAATACTTATAGGTAGGCACATATATAATGTCAAGAATACACTGTGAAAGAATGATAATTAAAATCAATGATTCAACTTTCCATACATTTTCTATCATTTTACTTCACTGTTACGACCCTAGGCGTTCAGGTCAATGGCCGACGATAGTAGGTACTAAAGATATTAAGTACGAATGCGCTTGTTACATGAAACACATTTTCCTAAAGTTCTTACCTACTGGAATAACTTATCTACTACTTACTGGATGTAGAGATACCTACCTAATTAAACAAACTTGGAAATAAAAAGTTCTCAGCTGATTTTAGGGTTACGCACGGAGTTAGTGCAAAAAAAAAGTTAAATGTCTTTTTCTCTGAAAGTATATACATATGTATATCTAGTATTTGAGAAGCAGGGAACATGCACGAAGACTGCCACATTGCAACATTTAGTTAGTTACCCCGCAAGATCCGTAGTCACCCCACGAGATCTGTACTTACCTCGAGAGATGTGAGGTTACCCCACGAGATCTGTAGTTACCCCGCGAGATCCGTAGCCAACCCACGAGGTCCGTAGCCACCCCACGAGATCCGTAGCCACCCCACGAGATCCGTAGCTACCCCACGAGATCCGTAGCCACCCCACGAGATCCGTAGCCACCCCACGAGATCCGTAGCCACCCCACGAGATCTGAGGTTACCCCACGAGATCTGTACTTACCTCGAGAGATCTGAGGTTACCCCACAAGATCTGTAGTTACCCCGCGAGATCCGTAGCCAACCCACGAGGTCCGCAGCCACCCCACGAGATCCGTAGCCAACCCACGAGGTCCGCAGCCACCCCACGAGATCCGTAGCCACCCCACGAGATCTGTAGTTACCTCGAGAGATCTGAGGTTACCCCACGAGATCTGTAGCTACCCCGCGAGATCCGTAGCCACCCCACGAAATCTGTAGCCACCCCACGAGATATGTAGCTACCCCACGAGATCTGTAGCCACCCCACGAGGTCTGTAGCCACTCCACGAGATCTGTAGCCACCCCACGAGATCTGTAGCCAACCCACGAGATCCGTAGCCACCCCACGAGATCTGTAGCCACCCCACGAGATCTGTAGCCACCCCACGAGATCTGTAGCCACCCCACGAGATCTGTAGCCACCCCACGAGATCTGTAGCCACCCCACGAGATGTGTAGCCACCACACACTAGGATCAGTAGACACTCCATACTGGGGTCTATATAGACTAACCTTGACAGTAACAAGATTTCCGGGCGCGATGTTGTCCGGTAGCTGTATATCGTAGGTCTCGCTGCCATTCAGTCCGAAGCTGTCCGCGTTCTGTCCGGCGAGGAACTGCAGAGGGATGATACCCATACCGACCAGGTTGGAGCGGTGGATGCGCTCGAACGACTCGGCTATTACCGCGCGGATGCCCTGCGAATGATCAATATTGTTTCATAACGTTTCAGTGAACAGACACAGCAATTCATCAAAATATTAAAAAAAAAACTAGCTGGTGCCCACGGCTTTGCCCGCGTGATATCGAAAAAAAGTATCCTATGTGTTATTCTAGACTACAATCGACCTCTGTGGCAAATTTCATCAAGATCAGTTCAGCCATTTTGACATGAAAGAGTAACAAACATCCATACATCCATCCTCACAAACATTCTCATTTATAATATTATAATTATAGTAGGATAAGTAAGACTAGCGACTCGCCCCGGCTTCGCAACGGTTCAATCTTGATACTAGATAATATTACCTATACATTATACAAACCTTCCTCTTGAATCATTTATAATTTTATTTTTTGGTTGACATTTTAATTATTATTTGACATACCTCTCGACATTTAAAAAGAAAAGAATCTTATGTTATGTGTTTTTAATATTTGTATGCTTGAAAGCAGAATGCAGCGCACTGACATAATTATTTTTAACACCTATTGTGAACCATATACCTGCATTGTAACAAATAAAATGATTTGATTTGATTTGATCTACTACTGAAAACTGGATTAAAATCTGTTGGATGGTAATAGGAGGATAATAAATATTGTTTGATTAAGTTTCAGTGGACACACACAACAGTTAATAAAAATAAACACAGGCCAGTTTTAGTTAGTTTAGAAAAATTCTTTAATAACATAACAAAATATACATAACTGTCCCTTAAATAATATAGTAACAATAACACAAATATTAATAACAAACACTTTTACAGGCTAGTAACACCTTTATAAGTACACTAGCTTTTGCTCGCGGCTTCGCTCGCGTTAAATTCGGGGTAACACAGTCCCCCTTGCGCCTTATTGATTTGTAATAGCAACGCTAGGTTTTCCCTTTTCTTCCCTCGTTGTCCCTCATATCACACTTTTATTAAATAAAAATTAGCCTATGTCCGTCTCCTGGTTCCCAACTATCTCTGTACCAAAATTCATCAAAATCGGTTTAGCCATTAAAGCGTGAAGAGTTAACAAACAAACAGACTCACTTTCGCTTTTATATGATAACTAGCTTTCGCCCGCGGCTTCGCTCGCATTAAATTCGGTTTAACACACCAATCAGACCTGCAGTTTTTGCTCTTGCGCCTGATTGATTTGTTATAGCAACGCTAAGTTTTCCCTTTTCTTCCCTCGTTCTCCCTCATATCACACTTTTATTAAATAAAAATTAGCCTATGTCCGTCTCCTGGTTCCCAACTATCTCTGTACCAAAATTCATCAAAATCAGTTTAGCCATTAAAGCATGAAGAGGTAACAAACAAACTCACTTTCGCTTTTATAATATTAGTAAGGATTTCATTTATGAAATGAGAGGGTAGAAGCAAAAATTTATTTACGCGCTCAGCGTAAGTGCGACCGGTGCAAGCGGTCGCACACACCGGCCAAGTGAGAGTCGGATCCGTGCACAAAGAGTGCCGTACTAGCGTACTAATATAATAAGAAACGCGAAAGTTTGTATGGATAGATGGATATATGGATGTTTGTTACTCTTTCACGCAAAAACTACTGAATGGATTTTAACGAAACTTTACAGTAATATAGTTTATACATTAAAAAAACACATAGGCTACAATTCACAAAGATTATTTGTATATTCTATCACCACGCGAGTGAAACCTCGGGGCGCAGCTAATATTACATACAACACCGAAACAACAATATTTTTAGGGTTTCATAACTCAAAAAGTAAAATACGAAATCCTTATTGGATCACTGTGTTGTTCGTCTGTCTGTCAAGACCCTTTATCTCGGGAACGCGTGGAGGTATCGAGTTAAAATTAAAACCATATACTCAAGTCTGTAGTCGCTTGGAGCTGTGAAAAAATCAACCCTCTAAGTCGACGCAGTCAAAAGATATGGCTGTTTATGTCGAAAATTTGTACGGACCCTCGGTTTTTTTATGCGTGATCGTGAGGGTTGAAACTGCGATAAACGGACACCCGCACGGTTTCATACAAAAGTGAATCGACGCGGGGACACGCGCGGGGCCCGCCAGCGGTAACACGCGCGGGGCCCGCCTGCAGTAAAACGCGCGGGGCCCGCCAGCGGTAACACGCGCGGGGCCCGCCAGCGGTAACACGCGCGGGGCCCGCCAGCGGTAACACGCGCGGGGCCCGCCAGCGGTAACACGCGCGGGCTTGTTCACTCAATAACACTTGATGAAAAGCTTGTGAAAATGTCTTTCGACAGAGAAAGAGTATTTGTGAAACTGCAGTGTCGCTCTGTCATATGAGGCCAAGCGGATGAACTCTTTAGGTACCTGTGACAGGGTCCTTCACATACCCACAGAGCCCACGCGCGCAGACACGCGGCGGGTGTCTGTCGCGGGTGCCCGTTTAACGCAGTTTCACCCCTGAAGAGTTGATTTACAGACTGTATATCCAATTATATTTTGATATTAAATTGATGTTGACTCACAAGTAAATAGGGTCCTTTAGCAGCACAGTCGCGACTCGACCCTGAGCCGTAGTCCTTGCCCACGATGATGATCAGTGGGACCTTCTCTGTCGCGTACCTGTCGAAGAAAATAAGAAACTTTCAATTATTTATTTATTTATTTAAACTTCATGTACAATAGTGGTACATAGGCGGACTTAATGCCATAAGGCATTCTCTACCAGTCAACCTTTGGGTAAAATACGACAACATTGTGATCTATATCTTAAACTATTTGTTAACGAAAACGTATATTTTTATACGGATACTAATACACATATGTATACATATCAAATAAACTAATAAATACATTTAAAAAATAAATAAAAACGAGAACTTTAACAGTAATTACTATGACTTGAATGTTAATATGAATTATAAATAGGTACAGCAAATTATATAAAATATTTAAACTAATTTTATTCCGCGTGATGATCGAAAAAAAATTCTTTCTCTCCCCTTTTCTTCCCTCTTTGTCCCCCTTTTCTCACTCTTTTTAGCCTATGTCCGTCTCCAGGGTCCCAACTATCTCTGTACCAAAATTTATCAAAATCGGTTTGGCCATTTAGGCGTGAAGACGTAACAAACAAACTCACTTTCGCTTTCATAATATTAGTAAGGATTGAAACTTCATGCACATGTATAAAAAGATCACTGTACAAAGGTGGACTTAATGGGCTTGAGCATTTTCTACCAGTCTACCTTAGGGTGAATCAGAGAGAAAACATAGTAGATGCAGGGTGCTTAACAACAATGAATTTTGGTACAGAGATAGTTAAGACCCTGGAGATGGCAATAGGCTAATTATATATATACATATATTTTTATTGAGAAATGAGGGAAAAAGAGGGAAGAAAAGGGAAACTTAGCGTTGCTATTACAATAAATAAGGCACAAGGGCAAAAACTACAGGTTACCCCGAATTTAACGCGAGCGAAGCCGCGGGCAAAAGCTAGTAAATAAAATCTAAGTAAGTACCTTTCGGCGGCATCGAATATGTCCATGGGGTCTCCGCTGGGATGGTGCACGGTCTTGGGTCCGGCGCTGGCGGCCATCTTGTTCACGAGCCGGATGTTCGCGAACGTTCCGCGGGACATGACGTCATCGTTACCGCGCCGGAAGCCGTACAAGCTGAACTCGCGGGGAGTTAAGCTGTGGAAGAGATCGTGAGTAAGTAAGTAAGTTATTTATCTTACAAATATGGGTACAGTACATGGTGACAAATTAATGAAAAGTAAGTTCACATTTTACCAATAGACATGCAAAAGTTGTAATATGAACTTAAACAATAAAGGCATTGTGACGGCACGGTTGGCGCAGTGACTAAGCGATTGATTGCTGCACTGCGTGTCGCGGACTCGATCCCCGAACGGCACAAATATTTGTATGACCTACAAATAGTTGTACCGGGTCTGGCTGTTTGTGTATGTGAATTTAAATGTTTGTAAACGCACCCAGGATACAGGAGAAATTCCTAGAGTGGGGCAACGTTAAAACAAATGTTAATGAATATGAAAAATAACAAATGTTAACATGTTATATCTTTACCAATTTAGTAAAGATTAATGATTCTTTTGTTTGTATCGAATAGTCTCCAAAATGGCTGGAGCTACTGGAAGTTAGGGTTCCGGAGAGAGGAACCTCCTAACAATACGAATCTAGTCCTTGATCCAGCTGCCTACTCCCAAATACTTGAATTATATTCTTGTTGGTCAGTGATTGTTGAGTGCGAGGTTATGACTTTGATACCTAGGTTGAGCAAAACGTTTCCAGTAAAAAATAAAAAGTCATTTATTCAAATCAGGCTGATAATCAACACTTTTTGAACGTCACATTACAAGACACAGTCCCACAAAAACGCCCTGCCCTTCGCCACTTCCTAGTGTTTTAGCTGGGAAGAAGAAGTGGCGGAACAAACTCCCCAGCAACACATCTGTCTGTCAGGTAAGAAGAACCTGATTTTATACAATTTCGTTTATCACAAGGTAAATTTAAGAAATAATTCATTCATTGTTACATGTCAGCTAGCAAACACCAATTATGTATATAAAAATATAAAAAAATTACCCAAGCATAAATAAATAAATCCTCAAGTCTAAGGGCTGAAACTGCGTTACACGGACACCCGCGTGGTTTTATACAAAAGTGAACCGACGCGGGGACACGCGCGGGGCCCGCCAGCGGTAACACGCGCGGGGCCCGCCAGCGATAACACGAGCGGGGCCCGCCAGCGGTAACACGCGAGGGGCCCGCCAGCGGTAACACGCGCGGGGCCCGCCAGCGGTAACACGCGCGGGGCCCGCCAGCGGTAACACGCGCGGGGCCCGCCAGCGGTAACACGCGAGGATGAACTCTTTAGGTACCTGTGACAGGGTCCTTCACATACCCACAGAGCCCACGCGCGCAGACACGCGGCGGGTGTCCGTCGCGGGTGCCCGTTTAGCGCAGTTTCAGCCCTAACGACACGTGCAGTGACGAAGTCACAGATGATAAACTAGGACCATAGTGCAAAAGAAATAAGCTAAGCATATATAGCTAATCATTTATTTAAGGCGTTCTGTCAATCCTTCTACTCCAGCGGTCTATAGGTGTCACATACGAATCGAGCTTATAACGTCCGGCGTGTACAATACAACAAGCCGCCAGAGCCCGCCGGGGAGATGTGGTCCGTAGTGTCACAGTACATACCCTCGGTCAGCTAAGAACCTCGCGGCGGGAGAGTTCCTGGCGATGGAGCCCGCCGGGGAGATGTGGTCCGTAGTGTCACAGTACATACCCTCGGTCAGCTAAGAACCTCGCGGCGGGAGAGTTCCTGGCGATGGAGCCCGCCGGGGAGATGTGGTCCGTAGTGTCACAGTACATACCCTCGGTCAGCTAAGAACCTCGCGGCGGGAGAGTTCCTGGCGATGGAGCCCGCCGGGGAGATGTGGTCCGTAGTGTCACAGTACATACCCTCGGTCAGCTAAGAACCTCGCGGCGGGAGAGTTCCTGGCGATGGAGCCCGCCGGGGAGATGTGGTCCGTAGTGTCACAGTACATACCCTCGGTCAGCTAAGAACCTCGCGGCGGGAGAGTTCCTGGCGATGGAGCCCGCCGGGGAGATGTGGTCCGTAGTGTCACAGTACATACCCTCGGTCAGCTAAGAACCTCGCGGCGGGAGAGTTCCTGGCGATGGAGCCCGCCGGGGAGATGTGGTCCGTAGTGTCACAGTACATACCCTCGGTCAGCTAAGAACCTCGCGGCGGGAGAGTTCCTGGCGATGGAGCCCGCCGGGGAGATGTGGTCCGTAGTGTCACAGTACATACCCTCGGTCAGCTAAGAACCTCGCGGCGGGAGAGTTCCTGGCGATGGAGCCCGCCGGGGAGATGTGGTCCGTAGTGTCACAGTACATACCCTCGGTCAGCTAAGAACCTCGCGGCGGGAGAGTTCCTGGCGATGGAGCCCGCCGGGGAGATGTGGTCCGTAGTGTCACAGTACATACCCTCGGTCAGCTAAGAACCTCGCGGCGGGAGAGTTCCTGGCGATGGAGCCCGCCGGGGAGATGTGGTCCGTAGTGTCACAGTACATACCCTCGGTCAGCTAAGAACCTCGCGGCGGGAGAGTTCCTGGCGATGGAGCCCGCCGGGGAGATGTGGTCCGTAGTGTCACAGTACATACCCTCGGTCAGCTAAGAACCTCGCGGCGGGAGAGTTCCTGGCGATGGAGCCCGCCGGGGAGATGTGGTCCGTAGTGTCACAGTACATACCCTCGGTCAGCTAAGAACCTCGCGGCGGGAGAGTTCCTGGCGATGGAGCCCGCCGGGGAGATGTGGTCCGTAGTGTCACAGTACATACCCTCGGTCAGCTAAGAACCTCGCGGCGGGAGAGTTCCTGGCGATGGAGCCCGCCGGGGAGATGTGGTCCGTAGTGTCACAGTACATACCCTCGGTCAGCTAAGAACCTCGCGGCGGGAGAGTTCCTGGCGATGGAGCCCGCCGGGGAGATGTGGTCCGTAGTGTCACAGTACATACCCTCGGTCAGCTAAGAACCTCGCGGCGGGAGAGTTCCTGGCGATGGAGCCCGCCGGGGAGATGTGGTCCGTAGTGTCACAGTACATACCCTCGGTCAGCTAAGAACCTCGCGGCGGGAGAGTTCCTGGCGATGGAGCCCGCCGGGGAGATGTGGTCCGTAGTGTCACAGTACATACCCTCGGTCAGCTAAGAACCTCGCGGCGGGAGAGTTCCTGGCGATGGAGCCCGCCGGGGAGATGTGGTCCGTAGTGTCACAGTACATACCCTCGGTCAGCTAAGAACCTCGCGGCGGGAGAGTTCCTGTCGATGGAGCCCGCCGGGGAGATGTGGTCCGTAGTGTCACAGTACATACCCTCGGTCAGCTAAGAACCTCGCGGCGGGAGAGTTCCTGGCGATGGAGCCCGCCGGGGAGATGTGGTCCGTAGTGTCACAGTACATACCCTCGGTCAGCTAAGAACCTCGCGGCAGGAGAGTTCCTGGCGATGGAGCCCGCCGGGGAGATGTGGTCCGTAGTGTCACAGTACATACCCTCGGTCAGCTAAGAACCTCGCGGCGGGAGAGTTCCTGGCGATGGAGCCCGCCGGGGAGATGTGGTCCGTAGTGTCACAGTACATACCCTCGGTCAGCTAAGAACCTCGCGGCGGGAGAGTTCCTGGCGATGGAGCCCGCCGGGGAGATGTGGTCCGTAGTGTCACAGTACATACCCTCGGTCAGCTAAGAACCTCGCGGCGGGAGAGTTCCTGGCGATGGAGCCCGCCGGGGAGATGTGGTCCGTAGTGTCACAGTACATACCCTCGGTCAGCTAAGAACCTCGCGGCGGGAGAGTTCCTGTCGATGGAGCCCGCCGGGGAGATGTGGTCCGTAGTGTCACAGTACATACCCTCGGTCAGCTAAGAACCTCGCGGCGGGAGAGTTCCTGGCGATGGAGCCCGCCGGGGAGATGTGGTCCGTAGTGTCACAGTACATACCCTCGGTCAGCTAAGAACCTCGCGGCGGGAGAGTTCCTGGCGATGGAGCCCGCCGGGGAGATGTGGTCCGTAGTGTCACAGTACATACCCTCGGTCAGCTAAGAACCTCGCGGCGGGAGAGTTCCTGGCGATGGAGCCCGCCGGGGAGATGTGGTCCGTAGTGTCACAGTACATACCCTCGGTCAGCTAAGAACCTCGCGGCGGGAGAGTTCCTGGCGATGGAGCCCGCCGGGGAGATGTGGTCCGTAGTGTCACAGTACATACCCTCGGTCAGCTAAGAACCTCGCGGCGGGAGAGTTCCTGGCGATGGAGCCCGCCGGGGAGATGTGGTCCGTGGTGACCGAGTCACCCAGCAGCAGCAGGCAGCGAGCGTTCTTTACGCCTTTCGACGGGTTTAGCTCCTGGAATCAAGATAGAACATTCATTTATACAACGACTCATTTGAGATTACATCAAACACAAAACACAAGCATTCCTATTTTAATTAAATAAAATAGTGTCAAAAAAATTACAATTAAATTAACATGCAAATGTAAATTATTAATATTGAATACCTAACCTTACTAATATTATAAAAGCGAAACTGAGTTTGTTTGTTACGTCTACACGCCTAAATGGGAAAACCGATTTTGATGAAAATGTGGTACAGACATAGTTGGGATCCTGGAGACGGACATAGGCTACTTTTTGTCTCTTTCTAATCCCCCAAATCAAATCAAATCATTTATTTCAATTAGACCATTACAGGCACTTTTGAATGTCAAGAAACAAAATGTATCTACAGTCCCGGTCACAAGGCATAATAACTTGTGAAAGTACTGTAGTTGCCCATTCCAAAGCGTTGATCTCTATGGAGAAGAATGGGCAAGAAACTCCATGGACACTCTTTTAAATTATAATATTACTAGCTTCCGCCCGCGGCTTCGCAGGCGTGGTGTGTTGATAAAAAGCAGCCTATAGCAAAAATAACAAAATCGAAGTATAAATAAAATTAGGTACGTTACAAATTACGTACAAGTACAAATTACAAAGTACGTTACAAATAAAGGATTTGAATTTAGTTTGTAAGGAACGTGTCAACTCAACGTACTCTGTGCTCACGCGTCTGCCCGTGTTCGGGTCGCGCACTCAGCGATGAGCGACTTGTTCCCTACACCGCGCCCGAGCGGGCCAGCCTAGTCACGGCGACATGAAATTAATTTTGTTGCGCGTTATTTTGATTTTGCTATATCTCCTAAAGTATTTATTTAATCTGCATGATGTAAAAGGAAAAAATAATCTTCATGAAATGTTCATGCCAACCAACCTATTTAAAATGATAAGGATTAATACTGTATTTGTGTAAATAGCTTTCCAAGTTAGCGCTTTATAATTGCCCATTTGTTAAAGTATTAAAATGGATATAGTATGTTATCCTTAAGATATAGACATATGTCACCGCTGACTTTTCTGTGGACCTATATAAGATACACAATTACACTTTACATTATTTGGTTATATCTTAAAGGGTTTAGGCAGCGTTTTCGTTGAAAGCTCCCAGACAGCATACTTTTTGCCGACATCTTCAACAAATATAGTTAATGTACACAGAAATAAATACAAAAACTTAACAAATTATATACTAAAACCTTCCTTAAGAATCACTCTATCTATTACTAAAAACCGCATCACAATCCGTTGCGTAGTTTTAAAGATTTAAGCATACAAAGGGACATAGGGACAGAGAAAGCGACTTTGTTATAAACTATGTAGTGATTACAAAGTCGTATTTACATCATTAATGTTGAGATTATACAAAATATATGTGAGAACGTGGAGAAAGACGCGCACAGTAAGAGCGTCCAGAGTAAATAAAAAGCTAAATTTAATTTAACATCTAAATAAATTAAAAATGAACCGTGGTAGCTAAGAGATGACCAGTCCCAACTGACAGCGCCCGTTCACGAACATGACGTATGGATCAGCCCCATTCAGCTCGACCATTTTGAAGGGAGCTAAATGACCCCACACACCCGCCACTTCCCTAAAATGGGGGGTTGAAGTTTGTATGGAGCATTTGGCAATTTTCAAGGAAGAAAGCAAAAAAATAGTATGCGAACTATTTGTCACTATCAAAAACATCGTGCATATTTTTTTTCAGCGCCCAATCTGCCCCCAACCCCTTAAAAGAGGGAGTAAAATTTAATAGGGACTTGCAGTTTTCAAGGTAGGAAGCTAAAAATCGGCACACACACTCTTTGTTATCAACGAAAAATACCTGCAAATCAAGAAAGAGGAACCGTGTCACCTCGAATTTAACGCGAGCGAAGCCTCGGGCAAAAGCTAGTATTAAAATGAAATGCAATAGATTAGATAGATAATAGAATATTCTTTATTATGTACACCATACAAATGACAAGAATAACAACATACAACTTATGAATAGGGTGACACAATGGGCGGTCTTATCGCTAAAAGCGATCTTTTCAAGACAACCTTTGGATGGATTTAAAGGAGGAGATACAGTACTGATTGAGATTATAATTAGATGAAATGTCAGCATTTTCAAATTTCATAAAAAAATTAAGTCAATTTAATTTCGTACGAGTAAAGTAGTAGTAAAGTACTATACTTTTGTTTTAAGTGTGAAATGAGGAAGAAAGCTTTATTGTTATAGCTAAAATGGTTTTTATTTCAGCCTATTTAGTTGGTATGATGGCATTATCACACACAAATTGTTATCGAGTATTTTTATCATAGACACTAAGAGATTAGCATATCGTCCATATACACTATGAGAAAAAATGTGTACTTATTATTTATAGAATATTAATCATACATTAATTCATATGGAATCCCTTTCGAATATAACACAAACTTTGAAAATCTGCTCGAATCGACAGAGAATTCGCATAACAGACATGCAAAATAAATAATTTAAAAAATAAAAAAAAACACGACTGCCATGTCAAAAACATTAACTAAACAGGAAAAAAACAAGATGTAAGTTTTACATTTGCCGATGGAATGTGCTAGGAACAAAGATGACAAGGAATCGAAAACGAAACAAAAAAAAGGGTGTGTCAGCTCCGACGCACGACTGGAGTTTACTCCTTAAGTACAAAAAAAAAATATATCACTGACGGACGACAAATTTCATAAAGCGCCATCTAGTAATATCCAAAAACACCATAGGTGCAGGTGCACCAAAAACGTAACGAGGTCAACGAGGTCATTCATCAGTAGATTTTACACCTCACATTTTTCTCATACCGGGCGCCTTATGTATGAAAACCGATTCTTAAGGAGTAAACTCCAAAATTTTCTTCGCAGTCGGGAGACCAATCTGTAGAATACTTTCTTATATAAAAAGTCCCCCGACTGCGATGAAAATTTTTGTATAAACGAACCCTAGTCATGCCGTCAAAGTAAGGCGGCCGTTTGATGTATGTAGAACTGCGGTCCCAGCCGTACAGCTTGCCTTGTGGAACTGACAGCGCCTGCCATGATGGAGAGCCTTGTTCGATCTTCGCGTACACCTGCAAGTTGGAGGATTCAATGTTAGTTTTCACCTCACCAGCTGAAACATGTTGGCAAAGTGTGATTTTGCTCACTGCGTGAGATAAAGTAAGTTTTTTTTTTTCAATCGAGTGAGCCGAGTAATAACCTAAAATTAAAAGACATTTATTTGTTATAGTGTTTTATATGTTGTTATACTGAAAAAAAATCAAATAAATAAAAGAATAAGTATAATAAAATAGAGAGTGATTGTTTTTTTTTAAATTATAGAATGTTTTAGAATAACTTTGAATGCAGTTTTGTTTCTTTTTAAAAATAAAGGAATATCTCTTTAAAGTAAAATGAGCCAACTTAAGAATTTGAGGTAGTTTCCCTCCAGGGCCCGACTTATTTTTCCACCCTGTATAATAGGGTAGTTTCCAGGGTCAAAGTAATTACATTCTATTGAGTCCGTCTTTTAGATTAGTCATTGTGACGTCACTTGTTGCGAAAAAATGCAGCAACGCGTGACGTTTCACGTAACTTTAATGGACTATGTCTTAGTAATTTTTATTCTAATTTACAAGTAAAAACTACGTGTCCCTTACTTTTGAATAATCTAAAAGACGGATTAATATTTTTGGAGTTTACTCCTTAAGAATCGATTTTCATAAATAAGGCCCGGTATGAGAAAAATGTGAGGTCTAAAATCTACTGATGAATGACGTACAGTTGAATATTACTAGATGGCGCTTTATGAAATTTGTCGTCCGTCAGTGATATTTTTAATTATTTATTATTATTTTTTTTTACTTAAGGAGTAAACTCCAGTCGTGCGTCGGAGCTGACACACACACTTTTTTTTTTAGGAAACTAGCCTATTACGACGGCATGACTGGCGCAGTGGCTGAGCGATTGATTGCTGCGCTGCGTGTTGCAGGTTCGATCCCCGCACGGAACAAATATTTGTATGACCTACAGGTAGTTGTTTCGGGTTTGGCTTGTTGTGTATGTGAGTTTACATGTTTGTAAACACACCCACGATACATGAATACTTCTAATATGGGGCAAGGTATTTGAAAAAACAACGTTCTTTTGGAATGTAAATTATTGAATTTTTAATTTATTATTCTACTAGCTTTTGCCCGTGGCTTCGCTCGCGTTAAATTCGGTAACACAGTACCTGCTACCTGCAGTTTTTGCCCTAGCGCCTTATTGATTGTAATAGCAAAGCTAAGTTTTCCCTTTTCTTCCCTATTTCTCCCTCATTTCCCACTATTTAAAAAAAAGCCTATGTCCGTCTCCAGGGTCCCAACTATCTCTGTACCAAAAATCGGTTTAGCCATTAAGGCGTGAACACGTAAAACAAACTCACTTTCGCTTTTATAATATTAGTAAGGATTATTAGGAAAATTATTTTTTAAATAGATCGCATGTGAACTAATGTTACAAACAAGCACTAATCTCGCCAACAAATTGTTACGCAGTTTGGCGTGTTTACTAAATGTACACACGACGGCTAATCAAACAACGACAAGCGATCAAAAAAATAAACTAAAAAAACATTTTTTTTTTGTTGCTGGTTTTTCTAAGATTACTCAAAAACCGCGAAGACTACAAAATTTTAAAGTTCTAATCTAAAAACCAGACACTTGGAGCTAACACTTCCTTTTTTTTATTTCCCGTACGACGACTTCTTTCGAAGGGCTTTATCTTCGAAAGAAAGACGATTTCTTTCGAAGGAAGGGATAAAAACCAAGTTTTCAACACCCGTACGACGAGTACGGGTGTTGAAAATTTGGTTTTTGTCCCTTAACTTATTTCAGTACTGTATTATAACCTGATCTCTCGACTACGGATCGCACACCGTAGTAGAGACATCAATACGGCTACCATGACATCTTATAGCAGTACTTATTCCTGTGTGAGAAAGAGATGGTGCTAGACACCCTGTATAGCTCTGTCTCTTTCCCTCAGTGGAATAAGTTCTGCTTTAAGACGTCATGGTAGGGTAGCAGGTTAAAATAGTTTTGTGTAGGTTGATGTGCCGTCGTGTGTACAACAAATATTGTTCCAAAATAAATGTTTTATTTTATAAGAAATAGAATAAATATTACAAAGAAAAGTTCCTCTGAAAGCATGTTATAAGATCACCTACCTCCTTAAACATGCCAGGAATGACATGCTTGTTCTCGACCTCCTGTATCTCAGCGCGGGTCGGCCAGATCTCACGGAGGTACACCGGACTACCATCAGCTCGTGTACCTGTAACATTGTGGTTTCCAAGTTCATTATGTTCTAGTGTCACGATATGATAATATAAGAATTATAAGAGATAGAAGCAATGACAAGGGCGAGTCTGACTCGCGTACTGACAGTTTTGTACAAACTTGTGACATAAACAGCCATGGCCATGGTATACCGCCGTTTACCCGAATTTTATTTGCCCTAATATCATTTGCCATAATAGTCAACACCCATAATATCATATGACATAATACTCATTTGCCCTACTCTCATTTGCCGTAATAGTCACGTGCCAGTATCATTGTTTCCCATAAAGTCACTTACCATAACATCATTTGTCATAATCATTGTAAGCCCTAATTATCACATGCCCTAATTATCACATGCCCTAATTATCACATGCCCTAATTATCACATGCCATAATAGGCATGACGACAGTATAAAAAAATCGCTGATTCAGTGATTAGAGGGGAGAAGACAGATTAAAAAAAAAGTAAACACAGGTTTAGTTTTATTTAAAAATAACAGATTATTAAGATTTTCAATAAAATAAGACATTAGAATACTGCAATCGGCCATTTTGACTGAAACACCGATCACAGCGTATGACGTCACGGTTATGTGATATATGGGACGTTGTTATAGAAACAATGTCATTTTTAGGGTTCCGTAGTCAACTAGGAACCCTTATAGTTTCGCCATGTCTGTCTGTCCGTCCGTCCGTCCGTCCTCGCTTAATCTCTGTGACCGTTAGCACTAGAAAGCTGAAATTTGGTACCAATATGTATATCAATCACGCCGACAAAGTGGTCAAATAAAAATTGGAAAAAAATGTTTTATTAGGGTAGCCACCCTATATGTAAAGAGGGAAGTGATTTTTTTTTTAATTTCAACCCTAACGTGTGATATATTGTTGGAAAGGTATTTAAAAATGAATAGGGGTTTACTAAAATCATTTTTTGATAATGTCTATAATTTCGGAAATAATCGCTCCAAAAGTAAAAAACAATGTGTCCCCCCCCCTCTAACTTTTGAACCATAAGTTTAGAAAATATGAAAAAAATCTGAAAAGTAGAACTTTATAAGGACTTTCTAGGAAAATCATTTTGAACTTGATTGACAAAACAGTTTTTGTACAAAAAAGACAAAAAGTTGTACAAAATAATTTCCTCCTCCACCTTTAAACTCATAAGTGGGAACACTTATTGTAACGGACGGGAAACTACGGAACCCTACACTGAGCGTGGCCCGACACGCTCTTGGCCGGTTTTTTACTTAACTGTGACGTCATGCCGACGCCATGACACATGCAAGCTGTTTTCGGGCACTATTGAAAAATTATGAGAAAAATGGCTTCAAACTTTGTTAAACTTAAGTTTATTACAGAAATAAAAGCTTTTTTGTAAATAGTAAAAGTGTACCCACATTATGGAAGAGGATTTTAAAATCTTTCGTCACGCCTATTATGATATGCCATAACATAATTTGCCATCGACATCGGGTGTGTAACGGTTGTTTATATCAAGAGAAATTGGATGCAATTGGGACTTTAGGGCACCCCGACTCGGACAGGTTAGGTTAGAAGGGGACGGCGGGGTAATGTGAGCGAGCGAAGCGAGCGAATAGACCCCGCCATCCCCTTCGTGGTTATTTTTTATAAACCACACAGAAGTAGGAGCCCCGCGAAGCGGGGCTCCGTCGACCTAGCACACCATCAACCATGCACAGAAAAAAAAACCATGCTCAGAATAAATAAGTTTATTCTAATTATACCAAACATTGCGCACCCATCGACATCGACAGCCAGAAAGCTTATAAGTAGGTAAGTATTAGAATTAAAAACAAGTTTAATAATCAAACTATATAATTATAAGTATGTAGTACAATTTCTTTTTTAATGCAAATACAAATTTGATGCTAAAGCACGCAAAAATTCTTCTTTTGTTAATTCTTCTTTCTTAGATAATATCTCATTAATTTTGATTGTCCGACTGATTGTTTGTTTCTTTTTCTTTTTTTCTGGTACACCATTTAAAATCATTTCAATGTCTATCATTACTTTAAGAGGCCTGTAGAAACATCATGAGTAAATGCGTCGCTTGGAAAAAGATTCGAAAACAATTTATTATGGCGCTTAAATATAATGTCATCATGTGTAACGGGGCTTAAATATTTGTCTAATACTTGTTGTGCCATTTAAATATTATGCCATTTAAATATTATGTCTAATAATTATTATGGCACATAAAAATAAGGCAAACAATACTTATGGCATTCGTATCTTATGGTATCTAAAATTCGGGCAATTAAAAGTATGTCATATGTCTTTTAAAGCAAATGAAACATTCGGGCAAATGAAATTCGGGTAAATGAAATTCGGGAAAATGATGATTATGGCATATAATCTTCGGGCAAACAATAGACAACCATCCTTACTAATATTATAAAAGCGAAAGTGAGTTTGTTTGTTACGTCTTCACGCCTTAATGTAATGGCTAAACCAAATTTGATGAATTTTGGTATAGAGATAGTTGGGACCCTAGAGACGGACATGGATTTTTTTTTTAAAGTGAGAAATGAGGGAGAAAGAGGGAAGAAAAGGGAAAACTTAGCATTGCTATTACAATAAATAAGGCGCTTGGGCAAAAACTACAAGTAGCAGGTACCAGCAAATCAGGAAAGGGGAACTGTGTTTCCCCGAACTAAATGCGAGCGAAGCCGCGGTCAAAAGCTAGTAGTTTAATAATTTTTCAAAAAAGTTTTTTATTCCAGACTTTGGTTGTGGTATGATGGCATATCACACAAATTCTTATCGAGTATACATTTTATATTGCTACTACAATATATTAGCATATCGACCATATACATAAGAAGAAGAATTATGTGTTATAAAAGATAACTCATGAACTACCAAAGCAATATAAATAAAATAAATATCCCCTTCGATGGTGCAATAAAATAATGAAAATCGGCCCATAATTGACGGCGAAATACGCGTAACAAAAACAAAATGCAGTCGACTTGAGAACCTCCTCGTTTTTTTGAAGTCTGTTAAAAATACGTTTTGAGCCGACACCGACTGTAATAGGACAAGGCAGAAATATGATAAATAAATAAATACATTTATTTATTAACATAGCCATATAAATACATAAAAATATTATTTCTAAATAATAGGTAAGGCAAATTATTTTCACCTGCCGGGCGTTGCGGGTTGTTCGAAAGAGATACCGCGGCCCTGGAACGTAAAGGGCAATAGAAGGAACATGGGTGGGTTTCAGTCAGTTCAAGTCTGACACTCCCTATGCTCCTATCATCCCATCCGCAAAAAAAAACAAATTATGAGCTAGAAGTCAAAGACAGCTGTCTCCCAAAATAGGTAAAAAGCCTGTATCTTGGGATCCAGTTTTTCTACATTTTTAACTTATGATATCAAGACTTACCCAAGGGCTGAGTTTCAAAATCAATATCCACAGTGCCAGCTAAGGCGTACGCGATGACCAGCAGTGGGGAGGCGAGGTAGTTGGCGCGCGTGTTGGGGTGGATGCGACCTTCGAAGTTCCTGTTGCCTGATAGAACTCCGCAGCAGACCAGCTCGTTCTGTTATACACAAAAATGGCTGTTAAAGTAAAAAGCAGTCGTTCTCTCCATCATTGACGACACGGTCGGCGCAGTGGATAACGTTCGACCTCTCCGCTACATGTCACTGGTTAGATCCCCGCACGGAACAAATATTTGTATTGCCTAAGTTCAAATCAGTCACCAAATAATATCACTCAGATCCAGCCTGTCCCTTTGCTGTCCTCCCTCAGCGACGCCCTAAGCCGAGGCTCGTACCCCACAGGGGTGCCCTTAGCGTGTAGTCGCTTAGTTTGTAAGTTTTACGCCCTGGTTAGAGCCCTTGATATCAAGGTATCCAAAGGAATCGCCCGGTTAAGCAGACGATAACCTCTTAGATTGAACTGCGAGATGCTATTTGGAAAAAAAAACAACCAACGACACGCGCGTCTTATGTTTCTAAAATTGTTTATATTTATTTTGGATATACGTTATCAGTTTATACAGTCCACTAATTTAATATAATAATTTATTATTGGTGTTATAATTTAATTTAATGTAATAATTTAATTTAATAATTTAATATTTGTTATGTACCTTTAATAGTTACTCTTTTATTATTATTACTACTTTATGCAATTAAATATAAATATTAAACATAGCGTTCTTTTATTAATATTGACATGATCTGTACCTGTGTTTGGTTTTTACCTATATTCTACAAATAAAATTATTTGAATTTGAATTTAATTTTAAAATCCAAGTAAAAACCCTAACAAATGTCATGAGGGACTCACCTTCTCAATAGTATGGGCAATGTTATCATCTATAGGTCCCGAAAGGCCAATAGAAGTCATACACCCGTAGCCGACTATGTCGAAACCTAACTTCTCTAGACACGGCAACACCCCTGATTCCTGGGAATATAAACAATTTATTAACCTTCGCGCGGCAAAGTGTTACGACGGGTGCAAAGTTTACCTACATTGTTACCCTAAATTTTTGTAAACAATCGTGCAACGGGTTAAGTTGTATATTCCGATGGTGGATTTGTATAAAATAAAACCAACTTCCAAAAAAAAAATGCTAAAAAGTGGAAAATAACTTTACTTGCGGAAGTCGATGACTTTTGTTGGTGTCGTGACTTTATTGCCACCGACTTCTGGAAGTAATGTTATTTTCCACTTATTATTATTTATTTTTTTGAGAATAATAGGCAAGAAACTCCATGGACACTCTTTTAAATTATATTATTACTAAATCGCATTTACATCATTCATGTTGAGATTATACAAATATGTGAAAACGATGTAGAAAGATGTGCACAGTAAGAGCGTCCAAAATAAAAGCAAAATTCAATTAAAAAGCCAAATAAATTTAAAAAAAACCATCATCTGCCTAGCCTTTTCCCAACTATGTTGGGGTCGGCTTCCAGTCTAACCGGATGCAGCTGAATATCAATATTTTACATGGAGCGACTGCCTATCTGACCTCCACAACCCAGTTAATACTGGGTAATACGATACCCCTTGGTCAGACTGGTTGTCAGACTTTCGGAACACTGACTACCTGTAACGACTGTCAAAGATCTACAAATGACAGCGGGGACCAACGGCTTAACGTGCTTTCCGAGGCACGGAGGACACTCGGTATGTAACGGGTGGTCACCCATCCACAGACCAATTTCAAAATTAAAAATAAACCGTGGCAGCTAAAAGCTGACCAGTCACAACTGGCAGCGCCCGTTCACGAACATGACGCACATATCAGCCTCATTCAGCTCGACCATTTTGAAGGGAACTAAATGACCCGACACACCCGCCACCATCAGCGAGACATTTAAGTGAGCATGACTAAAATATAACTGGCAAAATCTGGGTGTACTATATGTTGCATATATTTAAATTTGGCACCTTGTGTAAGAGCGCTTCACATGTATCTTATTTATGGTTACGCCCTTTTCTTTTGTTTTCTCTCTCTCTCTTTGGTTCCGTCTGTGCAATACGCAGTGTTCGAATTTGTAGAACCCACAAGTATAAAATAAAACAGTGATTAATATCTTTCAAATCATCGTTTAATTTATCAGGTTATGGGCCCAGGATACTGAAATATTGAAAGATACAGTAGATTCGGTGAATAGTTTTTGAAATTGCATTAACCTCACTTTGTGTATTTTCTAAAAAATGGACGACATGACTCTATTTGCTTCAAGCCAAATATACAGGGTGCAATTGAAGTCATGGGCATTATTTTAAACTAAGGCTCTACTCACAATACTGAGTGCATTAGGGCTACAGATAACGCAAATTAAAAATATTGTTAATGTAATTACGGAAAAACTTAAAAATGTAGTAAGTCATTTTGTAAAAGGCTTATCATTGAAAATAAACACTAAAAGTAATTTAAAAAATACTTTTTAAACGCCAGAAGTCGTGAAGTATCAAAATCTTAAAGGATAAGTAGTACAGGGCGGCAAGTAAACAAACATCAAATAATACTAATAACTAGTTATTGCGGCAACCGGCACACGCGCGGCATTTTCTTAGAAGTAGCAATAACAATAATATTTTTGATTTGCGTTATAGTAGCCCTAATGCACTTAGTATCGTGAGTAGAGCCTTAATTTAAAATAATGCCCATGACTTCAATTGCACCCTGTATACATTGATCGATCTCTACACAACGACCCCACAGGATAATACCATATACCATACCTTAGAGTGACAGTTACATTGCCGTGGAAAACGTTATTGCGGCTAAACGGTACACTTCTGCTTAACGTGGCATGATGATACGTTTGTTTGTAAAATGAAACTTACCCTAAGATAGTAAGTGACGACGCCAGATCCTGGTGAAAGTGACGTCTTGATGTAAGGGAGAACGCTCAGACCATTCTCCACTGCCTTCTTCGCTAACAGACCTGGATATAGACAAATCAATATCAAGCCAACATCAATACTAATAAATGGAACCGAATTGGTGTTAGCAATTTAAAAGATATTACTGCCCCGCACCCGTGGGTAGTAGCGTGATTATATGGCCTATGTTACTCAGTGATAAAGCAGCTTTGTAATGGTAAAAGGTTTTTTTGAAAACGATTCAGTAGTTTCTGGACCGAACTTCCTTATCGTTATCGCGCGGCGCTAGACAGAAAAAAAAGACCAAAAGTTGTATCGACACTTTTTGCTATAGTTGTAAGCCGTGCGGCGTGCGCGTGTTTCTCTGTCTCTCTCTCTCTTATAGAAAGTAAGCCAGTTATTTTTGTTTCGTCTTTCTATTTCGCATTGAACAGTGTGGTGTCGCGACGATTATTTTTGTTGAGTGTATACAGGTTTTTTGTACATAACAAATAATAACTTCGTTCCACCCGCGTGTCCCCTGACACCTCTCAAGTTTTATTTTAGTGATAATATTTAGGTTTTTTTTGTATTGTTTTAAGTATATATATTTGTTTGTCCTATTAAAGATATTTTTCTTCGTATTTAATATTTTTGTAGTGGTTTAGGTTTTTGTCTGTAGTTTCAAGATTTAAGTTTTCGTTTTTATAGTGTTAATATTTTGTTTTTGATAGTGTTAAGTTAACAATCATCTAATAATCTACAAGGCCACTTACCAGCTCCCAACATGACGCTTGGGTTTGAAGTGTTGGTGCAGGAGGTGATGGCCGCTATGATGACGGAGCCGTGGGTGATGGAGTAACTCTTGCCGTCACTGTAACTGAAGCTAGCGCTCGTGGTGAGGTTGGCCGGAGAGATGCCGTAGCCTTTGAAACCAACCTGCGGACGAAGAAGAAAAGTGGCTTAGTAACAAGTTGTTACATCAATCCTTATCAATATTATAAAAGCGAAAGTGAGTTTGTTACGTCTTCACGCCTAAGTGGCAGAACCGATTTTGATGAATTTTGGTACAGAGATAGTTGGGACCCTGGAGACGGTCATAGGCTAAAATAGTGTGAAAAGGGGGAGAAAGAGGGCAGCAAAGGGGAGAGAAAGATTTTTTTTTCGATTATTCACGCGGGTAGAAGTTAGCGTTAGCCCAAAGTAACTATGCCACGCGGACGAAGTCGCGGGTGGAAGCTAGTATCTCATATATCTGTAAGTCTACGCAGCCAAAACATATGGCCGTTTTTGTCGCAAGTTTGTACGGCACCGTCGGTACGCGAGCGCTCTTGGAAGGTTTTGTTTAGCTAGCAGGAACTAGAGGAGTTTGGAAATATATAAATGGAATTATTGGTCCTGCAAAAGGTTGTGCCCTTTTTATTTTATTTTGATATAAACATTTCTTTCTTTGTTTATATTTTACTAGCTTGCGCCCGCGACTTCGTCCGCGTGATGATCGAAAAAAATGTTAATTTCTCTCCCCTTTTCTTCCCTCTTTCTCCCCCTTTTATCACTTTTTTAATAGTTTATTTCCCAACTATCTCTCTCTCCAGGGTCCGAACTATCTCTGTACTAAGATTCATTAAAATCGGTTTGGCCATTTGGGCGTGAAGACGTAACAAACAAACAAATTCACTTTCGCTTTTATAATATTAGTAAGGATTTTTTGGTTCATACTATATCAATAACAACGATTGTTTTCAAAATGAAATTCCCCTAACTAAAATTACAAGGTGTCAATAATTACCATTAATGAGTATAATCTTTATCTATTACTTAATTACTATTCACCTAATTGTTAACAGGTACACCTCATTAAGGAACTTAATATTAATAGTTTAGTATTTCGTTGATATAAATAGATAAGTATTTCGAAATTAAAAATCAGTATTCATTTTGCTTTTGCTAAAGTAAGATATAATATAAGCTAGTGAGAATTTGTTAAAGTGAATTTGGTAAAAAACTATTTTAAGTGATATTTTTCTGAAGTGATAGGTATAACAGCGGCACGGGTTAAACGGTTTTCTGTCACTGGGTGTAGTGATGATAGCCACCGAGCGATATTAACCATCATATTTTTGTCATCATTTGTCTATTTGTATCACATTGTCATCCCTCAGTAGTAGTTGTCACTCACTCAGTAGACATGTTGCTGTCACTGGGAACGTGATGACTGCTACCGAGTGATACCGATCGTGTCTACGCATTCTTCGTATAATATTTTGTTATTTTTTCACTCAGTAGTAGTTGTCACTCACTCAGTAGACATGTTTTCACTCTGTCACTGGGTGTAGTGATAATTGCAGCTGAGTTACACTGACACCGCACCTGGATAAAAACCTTCTCATTTCTCTTGTTATTAATTTTGTCCTCAGCATAATTGTCTGGAGCATACAATAAAATAATCGTTTAGCTTCAGTTTTCTCTCACTCAGTAGACAATCATGTCCGTCTTTCTGTCACTGGGTGTAGACTGTTGAGCGACGATTCTCATCACACCGAGTCCAGTACTTTATCATTTTGAGGCAGTTGTCACTCACTCAGTAGAAATGTTGCACTCTGTCACTGGAAGACTGATAATTGTCTCTGAATGATACCAATCTTCACATTTAATTGTATCTTTTATTAGTTTTTTCGTGTTGTATGCCTTTTAGTAGTAGTGATCACTCACTCAGTAGACATGTTTCTTATTCTGTCACTGGGTAAAGTGATAACTACAGCTGCATGGCACTTATCAACATTTCAGCAGTTTGTTAATTTATGTTACTGCATATTTTGGTAAATTTGTCATTTGAGACAGTTATCACTCTTACAGTAGATATGTCTATCATTCTGTCACTGGGAGCGTGATGACTATCATCAAGTGATTTCTTCAACATTTGCCCTTGATTTACGTGACAAATGTTTTATTTATATTGATTTAATTAGTACTCCAACCAATCTCATGATAAGTCAATCATGTAAGCTGCTGTGATTTTTGTGTTCTATAATATCTATATTGACCCATTTGAAGTTATCTAGTAACTTAATTGTTATTAATTACTATTGCAAAATAATGGCACTTGATTATTTAACGAGAAGACTCGAATGAATTTACTAATCACTTATCGTCAACAGGTAAACCTCATTAGTGTTTTAACATAAATAGCTATGTTGTGTCCGAATTTAAATCAGTTCCTATTTGGAGCTAGCAATTGCAACAACAACTAGCAGTGCGATTGAATAGTGGTGTTAATGGTTAAGTTTGCTCACGTAATTGTGAGTGATCTGGTGATACCAATCAAGTTTAAAATTTATGTTGTTATCTTTAATACGAATAATAGGAAGTGCATTTATTTTGTTATGTGTATTTTGGGTTGGCAATGCATTCGTGTATTACATTCTCAGTAGTAGTTATCTGGCACTCAGTAGAAATGATTTAAAAAATCTGTCACTAGTGTTGTGATAACTGCCGCCGGTTTGTACTGCATCGCACTACACAATAAAACCAATCCTTTTATTTCTGTTGCGTTTTTACAATAACTATCCTTAGCATTAATTATCCTGCAGTAGTAGTTGTCACTCACTCAGTAGACATGTTGATCATTCTGTCACTGGGTGTGGTGATGATAGCTATCAAGCGATGGTTAACACCATGTTGTTGTCATTATTTGTACAGTTATATCAGATCATCATCCCACAGTAGTAGTTGTCACTCACTCAGTAGACATGTTGCTAAATCTGTCACTGGGAGCGTGATGACTGCTACCGAGTGATACCGATCGTGTCTACGCATTCTTTGTATAATATATTTTTCATTTTTTCACTCAGTAGTAGTTGTCCCTCACTCAGTAGACATGTTTTCACTCTGTCACTGGGTGTAGTGATAATTGCAGCTGAGTTACACTGACACCGCACCTGGATAAAAACCTTCTCATTTCTCTTGTAATTAATTTTGTCCTCAGCATTATTGTCTTGAGCATACAATAAAATAATCGTTTAGCTTAAGTTTTCAATCACTCAGTAGACATGTCTGTTTTCTGTCACTGGATGTAGTGATGACTTCTGCTGACCGACGATTCTCATCACACCGAGTCCAGTACTTTATCATTTTTAGGCAGTTGTCACTCACTCAGTAGACAATATGTTACACTCTGTCACTGGGAGACTGATGATTGTCGCTGAATGATACCAATCTTCACATTTAATTGTATCTTTCATATATTTTCCATGTCGTATGCCTTTCAGTAGTAGTGATCACTCACTCAGTAGACATATTTCTTATTCTGTCACTGGGTGTAGTGATAACTACAGCTGCATGGCACTTATCAACATTTCAGCTGTTTGTTAATTTATCCTGCTGTTTGTTTTAATTAATTTGTCCTTTTGGGATAGTTATCACTCATTCAGTAGATATGTCTAACATTCTGACACTGGGTGCGAGATGACTATCATCAAGTGATTTCTTCAGCATTTGCCCTTGATTTACGTGACAAATGTTTTATTTATATTGATTTAATTAGTACTCCAGCCACTATCATGATAAGTCAGGTAAACTGCTGTGAATTTTTTACGACTTTTATGCTGTTTAAGTTCTGTACTGACTCATTTGAAGTTATCTAGTTACTTAATTGTTATTAATTACTATTCCAAAATAATGTCACTTGATTATTTAATGTGAAGACTCAAATGTATTTACTAATCACTTATCGTCAACAGGTAAACCTCATTAGTGTTTTAACATAAATGGCTACGTTGTGTCCAAATTTAAATCAGTTCCTATTTGGAGCTAGCAATTGCAACAACAACTAGCAGTGCGATTGAATAGTGGTGTTAGTGGTTAAGTTTGCTCTCGTAATTGTGAGTGATCTGGTGATACCAATCAAGTTTAAAATTTATGTTATTTATCTAATACGAATAATAGCAAATGCATTTATTTTGTAATGTGTATTTTGGGTTGGCAATGCATTCTTGTATTACATTCTCAGTAGTAGTTATCTGGCACTCAGTAGAAATGATTTAAAAAATCTGTCACTAGAGTTGTGATAACTGCCGCTGGTTTGTACTGCATCGCACTACACAATAAAACCAATCCTTTTATTTCTGTTGCGTTTTTACAATAACTATCCTTAGCATTAATTATCCTGCAGTAGTAGTTGTCACTCACTCAGTAGACAAGTTGATCATTCTGTCACTGGGTGTAGTGATGATAGCTACCGAACGATACTAATCATATCGCTTTTGTCATTATTTGTCAATTTGTATAACACAGTCATCCCTCAGTAGTAGTTGTCACTCACTCAGTAGACATGTTGATAAGTCTATCACTGGGAGCCTGATAACTACTAACTTTCATCGTTTGGCACTCTGTAGTAGTGATCACTCACTCAGTAGACATGTTCACGTATCTGTCACTGGGTGTAGTGATGACTACAGCTGAGTAGCTCCTTTTTTCCTTCAAAAATGTAAAATTTGGTTTTTCAGTCAGTTTGGAACAGTAATTACTCACTCAGTAGACATGTTGCTAAATCTGTCACTGGGAGCGTAATGACTGCTACCGAGTGATACCAATCGTGTCCACGCATTCTTCGTATAATATTTTGTTATTTTTTCACTCAGTAGTAGTTGTCACTCACTCAGTAGACATGTTTTCACTCTGTCACTGGGTGTAGTGATAATTGCAGCTGAGTTACACTGACACCGCACCTGGATAAAAACCTTCTCATTTCTCTTGTTATTAATTTTGTCCTCAGCATAATTGTCTGGAGCATACAATAAAATAATCGTTTAGCTTCAGTTTTCTCTCACTCAGTAGACAATCATGTCCGTCTTTCTGTCACTGGGTGTAGACTGTTGAGCGACGATTCTCATCACACCGAGTCCAGTACTTTATCATTTTGAGGCAGTTGTCACTCACTCAGTAGACATGTTGCACTCTGTCACTGGAAGACTGATAATTGTCTCTGAATGATACCAATCTTCACATTTAATTGTATATTTCATTAGTTTTTTCGTGTTGTATGCCTTTTAGTAGTAGTGATCACTCACTCAGTAGACATGTTTCTTATTCTGTCACTGGGTAAAGTGATAACTACAGCTGCATGGCACTTATCAACATTTCAGCAGTTTGTTAATTTATGTTACTGCATATTTTGGTAAATTTGTCATTTGAGACAGTTATCACTCTTACAGTAGATATGTCTATCATTCTGTCACTGGGAGCGTGATGACTATCATCAAGTGATTTCTTCAACATTTGCCCTTGATTTACGTGACAAATGTTTTATTTATATTGATTTAATTAGTACTCCAACCAATCTCATGATAAGTCAATCATGTAAGCTGCTGTGATTTTTGTGTTCTATAATATCTATATTGACCCATTTGAAGTTATCTAGTAACTTAATTGTTATTAATTACTATTGCAAAATAATGGCACTTGATTATTTAACGAGAAGACTCGAATGAATTTACTAATCACTTATCGTCAACAGGTAAACCTCATTAGTGTTTTAACATAAATAGCTATGTTGTGTCCGAATTTAAATCAGTTCCTATTTGGAGCTAGCAATTGCAACAACAACTAGCAGTGCGATTGAATAGTGGTGTTAATGGTTAAGTTTGCTCACGTAATTGTGAGTGATCTGGTGATACCAATCAAGTTTAAAATTTATGTTGTTATCTTTAATACGAATAATAGGAAGTGCATTTATTTTGTTATGTGTATTTTGGGTTGGCAATGCATTCGTGTATTACATTCTCAGTAGTAGTTATCTGGCACTCAGTAGAAATGATTTAAAAAATCTGTCACTAGTGTTGTGATAACTGCCGCCGGTTTGTACTGCATCGCACTACACAATAAAACCAATCCTTTTATTTCTGTTGCGTTTTTACAATAACTATCCTTAGCATTAATTATCCTGCAGTAGTAGTTGTCACTCACTCAGTAGACATGTTGATCATTCTGTCACTGGGTGTGGTGATGATAGCTATCAAGCGATGGTTAACACCATGTTGTTGTCATTATTTGTACAGTTATATCAGATCATCATCCCACAGTAGTAGTTGTCACTCACTCAGTAGACATGTTGCTAAATCTGTCACTGGGAGCGTGATGACTGCTACCGAGTGATACCGATCGTGTCTACGCATTCTTTGTATAATATATTTTTCATTTTTTCACTCAGTAGTAGTTGTCCCTCACTCAGTAGACATGTTTTCACTCTGTCACTGGGTGTAGTGATAATTGCAGCTGAGTTACACTGACACCGCACCTGGATAAAAACCTTCTCATTTCTCTTGTAATTAATTTTGTCCTCAGCATTATTGTCTTGAGCATACAATAAAATAATCGTTTAGCTTAAGTTTTCAATCACTCAGTAGACATGTCTGTTTTCTGTCACTGGATGTAGTGATGACTTCTGCTGACCGACGATTCTCATCACACCGAGTCCAGTACTTTATCATTTTTAGGCAGTTGTCACTCACTCAGTAGACAATATGTTACACTCTGTCACTGGGAGACTGATGATTGTCGCTGAATGATACCAATCTTCACATTTAATTGTATCTTTCATATATTTTCCATGTCGTATGCCTTTCAGTAGTAGTGATCACTCACTCAGTAGACATATTTCTTATTCTGTCACTGGGTGTAGTGATAACTACAGCTGCATGGCACTTATCAACATTTCAGCTGTTTGTTAATTTATCCTGCTGTTTGTTTTAATTAATTTGTCCTTTTGGGATAGTTATCACTCATTCAGTAGATATGTCTAACATTCTGACACTGGGTGCGAGATGACTATCATCAAGTGATTTCTTCAGCATTTGCCCTTGATTTACGTGACAAATGTTTTATTTATATTGATTTAATTAGTACTCCAGCCACTATCATGATAAGTCAGGTAAACTGCTGTGAATTTTTTACGACTTTTATGCTGTTTAAGTTCTGTACTGACTCATTTGAAGTTATCTAGTTACTTAATTGTTATTAATTACTATTCCAAAATAATGTCACTTGATTATTTAATGTGAAGACTCAAATGTATTTACTAATCACTTATCGTCAACAGGTAAACCTCATTAGTGTTTTAACATAAATGGCTACGTTGTGTCCAAATTTAAATCAGTTCCTATTTGGAGCTAGCAATTGCAACAACAACTAGCAGTGCGATTGAATAGTGGTGTTAGTGGTTAAGTTTGCTCTCGTAATTGTGAGTGATCTGGTGATACCAATCAAGTTTAAAATTTATGTTATTTATCTAATACGAATAATAGCAAATGCATTTATTTTGTAATGTGTATTTTGGGTTGGCAATGCATTCTTGTATTACATTCTCAGTAGTAGTTATCTGGCACTCAGTAGAAATGATTTAAAAAATCTGTCACTAGAGTTGTGATAACTGCCGCTGGTTTGTACTGCATCGCACTACACAATAAAACCAATCCTTTTATTTCTGTTGCGTTTTTACAATAACTATCCTTAGCATTAATTATCCTGCAGTAGTAGTTGTCACTCACTCAGTAGACAAGTTGATCATTCTGTCACTGGGTGTAGTGATGATAGCTACCGAACGATACTAATCATATCGCTTTTGTCATTATTTGTCAATTTGTATAACACAGTCATCCCTCAGTAGTAGTTGTCACTCACTCAGTAGACATGTTGATAAGTCTATCACTGGGAGCCTGATAACTACTAACTTTCATCGTTTGGCACTCTGTAGTAGTGATCACTCACTCAGTAGACATGTTCACGTATCTGTCACTGGGTGTAGTGATGACTACAGCTGAGTAGCTCCTTTTTTCCTTCAAAAATGTAAAACTTTGGTTTTTCAGTCAGTTTGGAACAGTTGTCACTCACTCAGTAGACATGTTACACTCTGTCACTGGGAGACTGATGATTGTCGCTGAATGATACCAATCTTCACATTTAATTGTATCTTTCATATATTTTCCATGTCGTATGCCTTTCAGTAGTAGTGATCACTCACTCAGTAGACATATTTCTTATTCTGCCACTGGGTGTAGTGATAACTACAGCTGCATGGCACTTATCAACATTTCAGCTGTTTGTTAATTTATCCTGCTGTTTGTTTTGGTTAATTTGTCCTTTTGGGACAGTTATCACTCATTCAGTAGATATGTCTAACATTCTGACACTGGGTGCGTGATGACTATCATCAAGTAATTTCTTCAGCATTTGCCTTTGTTTTACGTGACAAATGTCTTATTCATATTGATTGTATTAGTACTCCAACCAATCGCATGATAAGTCAGTCATGTAAGCTGCTGTGAATTTTTTGCGATTTTTGTGCTCTCTTATATCTATACTGACCCATTTGAAGTTATCTAGTTACTTAATTGTTATTAATTACTATTGCAAAATAATGGCACTTGATTATTTAACGAGAAGACTCGAATGAATTTACTAATCACTTATCGTCAACAGGTAAACCTCATTAGTGTTATAACATAAATAGCTATGTTGTGTCCGAATTTAAATCAGTTCCTATTTGGAGCTAGCAATAGCAACAACAACTAGCAGTGCGATTGAATAGTGGTTTATGTGTGATCTGGTGATACCAATAAACTTTCTAATTTTTGTTGTTATCTTTAATACGAATAATAGCAAGTGCATTTATTTTGTCATGTGTATTTTGAGTTGGCAATGCATTCTAGTATTACATTCTCAGTAGTAGTTGTCTGGCACTCAGTAAAAATGATTAAAATCACTGGAGTTGTGATATCTGCCGCTGGTCTGTACTACATTGCACTACACAATAAAACCAACCCTCTTATTTCTGTTGCGTTTTTACAATTACTGTCTTTAGTGTCAATTATCCTGCAGTAGTAGTTGTCACTCACTGAGTAGACAGGTTGAACATTCTGTCACTGGGTGTAGTGATGATAGCTACCGAGCGATACTAATCATCACGTTTTTGTCATCATTTGTCAATTTGTATCACACAGTCATCCCTCAGTAGTAGTTGTCACTCACCCAGTAGACATGTTGATCATTCTGTCACTGGGTGTAGTGATGATAGCTACCCAGCGATACTAATCATCATATTTTTGTCATCATTAGTCTATTTGTATCACACAGTCATCCCTTAGTAGTAGTTGTCACTCACCCAGTAGACATGTTGATCATTCTGTCACTGGGTGTAGTGATGATCGCTACCGAGCGATACCTATCGTCATATTTTTGTCATTATAAAACTATTTGTATCACACTGTCATCCCTCAGTAGTACTTGTCACTCGCTAAGTAGACATGTTTATATGTCTGTAGACATGTCTATATATACTGTCACTGGGTGGATTTATCACTGTTGCTAACTGATACTATCTTCATTGCGCTACAAAGAATCATCACCAGTGAACATGTCATCGGTACCTAACAAAAGCAGTAGTTGTCACTCACTCAGTAGACATGTTTATAATCCTGTCACTGGGTGTAGTGATCACTGTTGCTAACTGATACTATCATGATCGCACTACAAAGAATCATCACCAGTGAACATGTCATCGGTAACAATAGAAATAGTTGTCACTCACTCAGTAGACATGTTTATAATTCTGTCACTGGGTGTAGTGATCACTGTTGGTCACTGATACTATCATGATCGCACTACAAAGAATCATCACCAGTGAACACGTCATAATGAAAGCAGTAGTTGTCATATTTGTTGAATTTCAAAGGAACGTTATTGCTTTTTTACGTTCAGTTATATTAATCCCAATATATAACGTTTTAAGTCAAGTTCAAAAGTTCGACGGCACGGTTGGCGCAGTGGCTGATCGATCGACTGCTGCGCTGCGTGTCGCGGGTTCGATTCTTGCACGGAACAAATATTTGTATGACCTGGAGATAGTTGTTCCGGGTCTGGCTGTTTGTGTATGTGTGTTTAAATGTATGTAAACGCACCCACGATACAGGAGAAATTCTTAGTGTGGGGCAAAGTTTTTTTAAACCAAAAAAAAAAAGTCAATGAAAATTAGTAATTAATTCTAAGTCAATAATATGTTGTGTTAAATGTTACCTTTTCAATTGATATATACTTTTCAATACACTAAATAACTCTTATTGCACTACGATTAGGTTCAACATTCAATGTATTACACACGCGTCCGTATTTCTCAATCGTCGCAACGAGAGCTTTAATTTCTTCTGATTTCACCACGGATAACGACAAACAAATCCATTCAAAATGTACTGAAATAAACAATTGGTGAGCTTCCGCCCGCGACTTCGTCCGCGTGGCATAGTTACTTTGGGCTAACGTTAACTTTAAACCGCATGATGATCGAAAAAAAAAATATCTTTCTCTCCCCTTTTCTTCCCTATTTCTCCTCCCTTTCTCATTTTTTTTAGCCTATTACCGTCTCTAGGGTCCCAACTATCTCTGTACCAAAATTAATCCAAATCGGTTTGGCCACTTAGGCGTGAAGACGGAACAAACAAACAAACTCACTTTCGCTTTTATAATTATTAGTATGGATACTGTAATCACCAACCCGTCCTGAGCTAGCGTGGTGATCAACGATCAACTTGTGCCTTCTCTATAAGAGAAGAGGCCGACAGCTGTTATAGACTGGTAACACAATATATGTATTGTGTATCTCGAAAAGTAGTGTATTTCCAGGGCGACCGCTTCTGATAAGTTAGTGCTAGCCCTACAAGTATTTGTTAAACTTACCTTGTTAGTCAAGCAATCCTGAAAGTCTTTCTTCATGACTGAGACGGAGACTCTGTCCTGCGGGCGCTTCGGTCCGCTCACTGACGTCACGACCGTTGAGAGGTCTAGCTCTACCACCTGGAAAATTTTATTATGAGCATAGTTTTAAGTCAAGACAGTTTAGAAGCAGTTTAGTTGAGTTTTGGTGCTGCGCTAGCGATGCTGCTGTGGCTGCAGAGAACCTCAAGCAGCGTAAATATAGTAACCTTATTGGTAACTATATTTTTGGGCTGTTTTGGGTTGAAACTCTGATGACGCATGGATCAGCATCATTCAGCTCAACCATTTTGAATCAGCATCAGCGAGTCATTTAATTTTTATTTGATTTATTTACGTTGTTAAGCAAGCGTGGTGATCAATGCTCTTGCCGTTGAACTTGAGTAAGAACTCTTTTTTGTATGAAAAGAGTTCTTTGTCCGGCAGTGGAACAGTTATAGAAGTATTTGTACCTCACACATCAGATCAAATCTACAACACACACACACACACATATACTCATACACAGCCATGCACATACACACCCAGACTCATACACACCCATACACATACACACGCATACACACCCACACACATACACACCCACACAAATACACACCCACACACACTCATACTCATCCACATACATACACACCCACACACATACATACACACACATAGACACCCACACACATACAAACCCACACTCATACACACCCACACTCATACACACCCACACACATACATACCCACACACACTCATACTCATACACAGACATGCACACCCACAGACATGCACACCCACACACATAAACACCCACACACATACACACCCACACACATACAAACCCACACTCATACATGCACACATCACACACACAATACACTCTTAAATAAACACACTCTCAAACACTGACACGCAAACACACTCAATTCCTCCCTTAAATAAGTACTAGATTGTGTAAATAGTCTACCGATTTGGTTTTGACCTGAAACTGATTCATTAAGATATTGCAAATTTTAGGCACTACTTAATGCTAATAAATATTTTAGTGGGGTCCTGGTGTTCTAAAATATAGGCCTTGACTTAGTTTAGGCGCCAGTCTGCCACAAATTTATCCTGTATCTATGTTACATCTTAAGTACTGATTTTCTTTATTTGTAGAAGAGAAAAAATAAAATAAAAACTGGTATTAAAACGGCAGGAGAATGATGATGTATAGACTCCCGACCTTCAACCAATTGTGCATGCTGTATGGACGGTATCTTACTTCAGAGAAGATGGGATCCTGGTCAGCATTATTGTAGTCCCTGAACTGCTTGGTGGCGCGCAGGTAAGCTTCGATGATGGCGATCTTCTCCTTCGAACGATCTGAAAAGATCAGACAGCAAATTTTACAATTCGCCGCTTAAATTCAAAAAGACCACGAATCAAAATAAGCAAATATTATTATTTTTATTACAATAATCGTATCATAAATAATGATAAATGTTTATTTTGCAAGTAGGGTTTTTACAAACACTTTTAGACGTATTTTTTTAAACAAAATGAGGCCGGTGTTTTGTACCCGACTACTCTGAGAAGAAACAGCCGAAACAAACTCAGAGGTCATAGTCTCTTAAGATCCGGACAAAAATCTTGGTCAACTTACATGAGGACGAATTGAGAACCTCCTCTTTTTTTGAAGTCGGTTAAAAACAGATTTTAATGACTTACTCGTCTGACTGAGGTACTGTAGCGACCTTTGATCGACAGGGAAGTGCGCGACCGTAGCACCGAACTCGGAACACATATTGGCGACCGTGGCTCTGTCCGCTATGCTGAGCGCGGACACTCCGGGGCCGTAGAACTCCACAAATTTGCCGACAACGCCTAAGGAGCGGAGGTGCTGTGGACAAAGGGTTAACGTTTAATATTATTTGGCAGTGGCATAAGAATTTTAGAAAGCACGGTTGGCGCAATGGTTGAGTGATCGACTTCTGCGCTGCGTGTCGCGGGTTCCCCGGGAAGTGGCGAAGGGTGGGCGTTTTTTTTTTAATCGTTTATTCCAGAAAAAATACATAAAAGTTTTCACATGAATGTTCTGCCAAACTGCAGTACAGTTTGTCGGCAGTGCTCTCGTGGATAAGCTTTCTTGATTCACACATATTATACATATATATTTTGGAGGAGCTCGTGGCTAAATAATAGCAGCCGCTCGGGTCGATCTTTAGGTTAAGCCGCGCTTGCCTAGGTTGGTCTGTGGATGGGTGACCACCCGTTACATACCGAGTTTCCTCCGTGCCTCGGAAAGCACGTTAAGCTGTTGGTCCCGGCTGTCATTTGTAGATCTTTGACAGTCGTTACATAGCCAGTGTTCCGAAAGTCTGACAACCAGTCTTACCAAGGGGTATCGTATTACCCAGTATTAACTGGTTGTGGAGGTCAGATAGGCAGTGGCTCCATGTAAAATACTGATATTCGGCTGCATCCGGTTGGACTGGAGGCCGACCCCAACATAGTTGGGAAAAGGCTAGGCAGATGATGATATATATATATTTTGGGGGACTGTCTCGTGTCATGTCGTTCAAAAACTGCTGATCGTCAGCATAGTCTGCATAATTTGCACGGAACAAATACTTGTATGACCTACAGGTAGTTGTTCCGGGTCTGGCTGTTTGTGTATGTGAGTTTAAATGTTTGTAAACGCACTCACGATACATGAGAAATTCCTAGTATAGGCAAAGTATTTTCAAGAAAAAAAAAGGACGCTACTTACTACCAAAGTAATAAAACTAAAATTATATTATTATAAAAATTAAAAAAACATTTGAAAATCAGCCTAAAATTGTCAGAGAATTCGCGTAACAAACAAACAAAAAATATTCAACCGAATTGAGAACCCCTATTTTTTTTGAAGTCGGTTAAAAATTGAATTGACATGATTGATTGAATTTAGTTTTAGATATTTTATGTATTTTTTTTGTACCCTATCACAATGTTGTCGTATTTTACCCAAAGGTTGACTGGCAGAGAATGCCTTATGGCATTAAGTCCGCCTATGTACCACTATTGTACATGAAGTTTAAATAAATAAATAATAGAATGTACTTTATTGCTCATCAAAAGTTCAACATATCTGTTTTACAGAAGTTGCTAATTCTATGTTTACAATGGCAGTCTTATCGCTAATAGCGACATTTAGATAGATATCATCTGCCGAGCCTTTTCCCAACTATGTTGGGGTCGGCTTCCAGTCTAACCGGATGCAGCTGAATATCAGTATTTTACATGGAGCGACTGCCTATCTGACCTCCACAACCCAGTTAATACTGGGTAATACGATACCCCTTGGTAAGACTGGTTGTCAGACTTTCGGAACACTGACTACCTGTAACGACTGTCAAAGATCTACAAATGACAGCCGGGACCAACGGCTTAACGTGCTTTCCGAGGCACGGAGGAAACTCGGTATGTAACGGGTGGTCACCCCATCCACAGACCAACCTAGGCAAGCGCGGCTTAACCTTAAGATCGACCCGAGCGGCTGCTATTATTTAGCCACGAGCTCCGCTCCAACGACATTTAGATAGATAGATGATTATAAATACAGTTTTGTGTTACCTTAGTGATAGTGAGCACTAAGTCAGTGGAGGTAGCGAGCGGGTCCAGCTCGCCGATCAGCTTGTACCCGACCACCTTGGGCAGTAACATGCTGATGGCTTGACCCAGCATCACCGCTTCAGCTTCGATTCCTAGGCGGGGAGAAAAATAATGTTATCCTTACTTAATACATATTATAAAAGCGAAAGTGAGTTTGTTTGTATGTTACGTCTTCACGCCTAAATGGCTAAACCGATATAGAGGAATTTCGGTACAGAGATAGTTAGTGGGACCCTGGAGACGGATATAGGCATTTTTTTTAAAGTTTGAAATGTATGAGAAAGAGGGAAGAAAAGGGAAAACTTAGCTTTGCTATTACTATAAATAAGGCGCAAGGGCAAAAACTACAGGTAGCCGGTACTTGCTAATCAGGAAATGGGAACTGTGTTACCCCGACTTTAAGGCGGGCGAAGCCGCGGGCAAAAGCTAGTATTATAATAAAATTTTAGCAAAAAAACAAATATTTTTCGAAAAGTATTGATTTGACACATGGACTTTGACGTCACTGCCGGCATTATCTCAGACGATGCGTTTTGAGTTTACGTTCCGTTTTAACAAAAACACGCAACATAAAATTATAAATTGTAAAATAAGTGCTGTACTAGAAAATACATTAAGTGTACCACAATGTTTAATGGTACAGGACAAAGCATATAAAGTTTCAATAAAAAAATTTGCATTGCTTGCAAATTCCATATTGAATACAATAAGTAGAGTGGATTTATTTTATTTCGGACACAATAATATCCATAGAGTGTTAGTACCCTACCATTTTGATTTAAGGAAAGAAACTTTGTCATTGCGGCCAAGGCAGAATTTAAACACGAGCCGTTAAGCGAGGGTGTTATGGAGCCGAGAACAGCAGTAAAAAAATCTCACATAAATCAAACGACACTTTCAATACATTTACGGAAAAATAAAATAACAAAACGACAAGTCATTAATAACTATCAAACAATGATTTAATTTGTATTTTCCCCCCGTGCTTTTGTTCCCCCGTGTTGTGACACTGTCAGTTTGTGATTTAGTCAGATGTGAAAATGTCAGTTTGTGAGATTGTCAGTTTGACATCCAGTCAGTTCGTGAAATTGACCGTTTGTGATAATGTCAGTTTGCGACATAGCCAGCTAGCGAGATTATGAAGAAGTTTGTAAAATAAGAAGTGCTCGGGTTAGTCTGTTTGTGTCAGATTCTGATGTCCTTTGTAATCGTTAGTTAACTCACCGCCCACGCCCCACCCGACGACTCCAAGCCCGTTGATCATGGTAGTGTGACTGTCGGTCCCCACCACGGAGTCGGGGTGAAGCACGTCCCCGCTGAACACCACGCGCGCTAAGTACACCAGGTTCACCTGGAGAAGAACACAGTCATTGTCATCATCAGCACATCACGCCTGGAATCCACGAATAAAAAAGTGCCCCATAGTTTGCTAGTTAAGTTTAAATCCTATGTTATAGATGGGAAGCCTATTGCCATTCGGTTGTCGCGGGTTGTTTGAAAGAGATACTGCGGCCTCGGAACATAAAGGGCAAAAGAAAGAACAGGAGTAAAAATCTAACACTCCCCCCCACTCCGCCCAGAGCGGGGGGGAGTGTCCGTGTGATGTACTTGTATAGGTAAATGAAACGCCGTGCTCTCGGAACGCTAGTTTATTACTGCTCCCCGCCACCGCACTGCGCTCGCGACTGCGTGCGCGATGCGCGTACGTACATACATAAACATCAGTCAGGCTTTTGCTGACTAAACCCCACCCATATCTCTTCTCCACAACACCGACAGGAGAGTTACATACCTGATGCAGAATCCCGAAGCCGGGAGGCACGATCAGCATATTGTCGAAGGCCTGCGCGCCCCACTTCAGGAATTGGAACCGCTCCTTGTTCCTCTCGAACTCCAGCTCCTGGTTCTTATTCAGTGCGTCTGGGCTGGAAATGAAAGTTTACAGGATAAATGACCAAAGGTTTCGTACAAACTTGCGATATAAGCGGCCGTATCTTTTGATTTTGTAAAGTCAAAAAAAACTCAATAGCATTTATTTCAATTAGACCATTAGAGGCACTTTCAAATGTTGATGATTGAAGAAACTCCATGGACACTCTTTTAAATTATAACCTTTATTTACTTTGCATCTTAAAATTACATTTTTAATTATTTCTTAGAAAATAAATTTAAAAAAAAAACATTTAAAAATATAAAAATAGGTTTCCGCCGGTAACGGGAGCAGGGTCCAAGGTACCGGTGGTTAGGGCTCCAGAGACAGGAACCACCTCCTCAGAATGCGGGCCGTATCGAGGAGTACTGCCTTCTGAATCAGGCCCTTGATCCAACCACCTAAGGAGAGCTTCGACAGTTGTTCGTCGAGGCTCTTGGCAATTAAGCCATTGGCCGTTGCCGGACAATCGGCACAATGATAGCCGAGTTCACATTCCACATGTCAACAACCTCGTGTGCCAAGTCAAGATTAAATTATAATATTATTACAAATAAATTAATCTCAACATAAATGCATTTACAAATATGTGAGAATGATGCAAAAAGACGTGCACAGTAAGAGCGTCCAGATTAAAACCAAAATTCAATTAAAAAAATTAAAATTAACCGTGGCAGCTAAAAAATGACCAGTCCCAACTGACAGCGCCCGTTCACGAACATGACGTATGGAAAATTAGGGGATTTATTTTTTCACAGCTTCAAGGGGTATTTGGTACCTATTAATTTCGATACCTCCATGCGGTCTCAAGATATGATAGTTTAACAGATAGACGGAAAAGAAAGTGATCATAAGAGTTCCGTATTTTAAAAAAAAAGGTGTGTGCGTCAGCTCCGACGCACGACTGGAGTTTACTCCTTAGGTACAAAAAAATCAAAATATATCACTGACGGACGACAAATTTCATAAAGCGCCATCTAGTAATATTCAAAAATACCATAGGTGCGTGTGCACCAAAAACGTAACGAGGTCATTCATCAGTTTACACCTCACATTTTTCTCATCCCGGGCGCCTTATATATGAAAATCGATTCTTAAGGAGTAAACTCCAAAAAACCCGGCTAAGAGCAAGTACAGACCCCCGCACCAACGGTTCCGTACAAACTTGCGACATAAACAGCCATATCTTTTAATAGCGTAAACCCAGAGGGCTGGTTGTTTTTTCACAGCACAAAGGGACCACAGAATTGAGTATATGGTTTTATTTTCAACTCAATACCGTTCCCGAGATAAAGAGTCTTGACAGACAGACAGATGGAAAACAAAGTGATCCAATAATAAAATCCCCAAACTTACCAAATAGAGTCTTTAAAATACAACTCAAAAAAATCCTTTTAACCAAATGTTACTACAGCCTATCAGAATTTTTAAATGATTGAAAACAACTGCAATTACATTTCTTGAAATTCAAGCTACGTTTTATATTTTATGTTTTTGTTTTTTGTAAATTTTATGTCTAATTTTAACTTTAGCGCATGGTTTAAGCCAAAATAATTTGTAAGTACACCATTCCTGGATGGCCAAACATGTAGCAACTTTGCAAACTTTATAATCTTTATAAATGATAAATGAACATTTATCATTTATATACAGGTTATCACAAACACTTTTACACGTCTTTTTTTTAAAACTAGATGAGGCCGGTGTTTCGTACCCGATTACTCTGAGAAGAAAAGAAAGCCGAAACAAACTCAGAGGTCAAAGTCTCTTATAAGGTCCAGATAAAAAATCTTGGTCAACTGACATGAGGATTATGCAGATTAGTGTCTGAAATGGTATTTTTAAGAAAGCACCACACAGATTGAGTGGACCTGTCCAGTCAGTGCAAGCATTTGTCAGTTATCGTGTAGCTCGACTCATAAACCAAGGAGCTCAACGACACGACGAACAATACCAAAAAAGGGCATTAGTGTAGGTCCCTAATAGTACTCAACTGCCAGTCTGTCTATACACACTCATGTTTTACAAAATAAATAAATATATATTTATCTTATCTTTATGGGTTTAGTTTTTTTCGTTTTGTACGGAACCCTACACTAAAGTACATAACAGGAAGACTGAACGTGGTAGACTGACGTCTAATCAATTGGTTTGATAAGGGTATATGATGCGGAAGGCTTTGAAAAATGCCGTGAGAAAAGTTTGAAGTAAGACTGTTACCTCACGGTGTTATTCTTCTTTTCTTTTCAGCTATTGCATAGCTTTTATCGCGGGCTTTGAGCGCGGCGGCCGAATCAAGAAATTCCGTAACGAAAAAAAACCTAACACTTTTATTACGAATACGGTCAGTTATTTCAGAACACCATTTCAATGTTCTATCAGCGTGTTTGGTAGAGAATCGGATTGTCAGTCGACAGTACGCCGGATCAAACCCAAGGTCTTGTTTTTCTTTTTGCGACTTTTTTTATTGAAAGTGGTTTTAAAATATTATGCTTAGATTTTTTTATTATTTATTGCATAAGTTGATGAGAAAAATGCTATGCAATAGCTTTACCGCGGCACTCCAGAGTGCAACACGTTATTTTTTTAAAAAAACATTGCCCCACACTAGGAATTTCTCCTGTATCGTGGGTACGTTTACAAACATTTAAACTCACATACACAAACAGCCAGACCCGAAACAACTATCTGTAGGTCATACAAATATTTGTTCCGTGCGGGGATCGAAACCGCGACACACAGCGCAGCAGTTGATCGCCCAGCCACTGCGCCAACATCAACTTCACCGATATGAGAGCAGCAGTGATGAAATTAATCACACAAGTTCGAACCTACAACCCTCAACGCTCAAATCAAGGCTGTTACCACTGCGTTACCATTGCTCTGTGACAGAGCTATCGTCCCTATCTTTAAACTTGACAGTGCCTCTGTCAAGTTTAAAGATAGGGACGACCCTATTAGGGCTCAAACTGCGTTAAACGGACACCCGCGCGGTTTCATACAAAAGTGGACCGACGCGGGGACACGCGCGGGCTTGTTCACTCAATAACGCTTGATGAAAAGCTTGTGAAAATGTCTTTCGACAGAGAAAGAGTCATTGTGGAACTGCAGTGTCGCTCTGTCATATGAGGCCAAGCGAATGAACTCTTTAGGTACCTGTGACAGGGTCCTTCACATACCCATAGAGCCCACGCTTGCAGACACGCGGCGGGTGTCTGTCGCGAGTGCCCGTTTAACGCAATTTCAGCCCAAAGCATCAAAGACACTTACCTCCTAGCGAAGTCCACCTGTACAGCGTGATCAATGACCAAATCAACAGGACATATAGGGTTGATCTTCTGAGGATCACCACCTAAGTTCTTGACAGCATCTCGCATGGCTGCGAAGTCCATCAAAGCTGGAAAGCCAGTTCCGTCCTGTGAGTAAAACAAAATCCCTTTTTTACACGACTGCCCTAAAAAAAGGAGTGTTTTTATGGCTGCCTTCTGGCCATGTATGCAATGTAAATACGCGATGGCGTGATGACATAGATGTGATACCACCAGGGCTGGTTCAAGACAGCTTGAGAAAAGAAGTGGGACACCGTGAGCTAGGAAAGAAAATAACTCCGCTAGTCCTTCACCGTTACAATCATGGATACAAAACAGAGCATTATTTGAGGACGCTACTGTATACTATACTATATGTATTGAATGTTGTTCCATTTGGTGATAATAAATACAAACGGGCACTGGACACTTGCGAACATGCTACATACAGCTGTCCATAGGAAAACAAGGCTTTTTCCAAATGCACGCCTGCAACCTGTAGTTGCTGCCCTTGCGCCTAATTTATTGTAATAGCAAAGCGAAGTTTTCCCTTTTCTTCCCTCTATCTCCCTCATTTCTCACTTTAGAGAAAAAAATAGCCTATGTCCGTGTCCAATGTCCCAACTATCTCTGTACTAAAATTCATCAAAATCGGTTTAGCCATTTAGGCGTGAAGACGTAACAAACAAACAAACTCACTTTCTTTGTAATATTAGTAAGGAAAGTAAGGATTAATTCTCCGTTGCTACTAAGACATAATTATTAGATTAAAAATAAAACCAACTACCAAAAAAATTACTTCACTCCCGGAAGTCGGTGAGTTTTGTTGGTTTCGTTGACTTTTTCCACTTTTTAGTTTTTTTTTTGGAAATCGGTTTTATTTTTTCAAAAAAGCTTTTTATTTCAGCATTTTTAGTTATGGTATACTTAATGGTAAATATATTTATTTTATTACTTTTAGGAAGGCTTACAGACTAATTACACAATAAAAACACTAAATTATAAAATTGCTAATAACAAGCCCCCACAGATATATAAGGTTAATTATGGTTTTTATTTGTTATTATAAGTTAATACAAATAAAAACCATAAGGTAACCATAATAATATGGTATAATATATTTTTATATTTTTAAATGTCGTCTCGTCTTTTAGTTATTATTTTGTTTTTGCAATATTTTTTTTATTTATTTTTTTACTTTTGTATAGATTCTTTTCTACCTATTAGTTGTGAATGAGTGGACATGGTTGGCCTTGTAGATTCTTAGACGCTTGTTAACTTTTGTTAACGTATTATTTTATTTTACTTTTTGTAAAGTAAGCAATGACTTATTGTCGGGCCTACGCTGTCCTCTCATACTTAAGTGCTAACGCTGTAACAACAACAACATTGTAAAACTAAATGATTTTAAAAGAGTAACCATGGAGTTTCTTGCCGGTTCTTCTCCATAGGAAACGACCAACCCGAACCGTGCATCTTTTCTCGACGTTTTATAAGTGCCCATGTAGGCCTATGTAAAATAAAAACATTTTGATTTTGATTTTGATTGATTATTTTTTATTATTTAGACAATAAATGGACGAAAATTGGTATAATATATCTATGTATAATTTTCCATTGTTCCTAAAAGATTAGCAAATAAAAGACAGAGAAAAATATATGACAATTAATCATAAACTACATAAGAAATATAGATAAAATTGATATGGAAAGCATACCCTATCAAACAAAAATAATTTGGAAATCGGTTCAGGCGTCTTTGAGTAATCGTCACCGATTAGTCAAAGACGCCTACAAAACCAATAAAAAAACGTATTTTGTACAAAAAACCTGTATACACTCAACAAAAATAATCGTCGCGACACCACACTGTTCAATGCGAAATAGAGAGACGAAACGAAAATAACTGGCTTGCTTTCTTTGAGAGAGAGAACAGAGAAACACGCGCACGCTGCACGGCTTACAACTATAGCAAAAAGCGTCGTTACAACTTTTGGTCTTAGGCAAAAAGTGTCGTTACAACTTTTGGTCTTAATTTTTTTCCTTCTAGCCCCCTTTCGCAACGCGCGATAAGGAACTTTGTTCCAAAAGATTCTGACGAATTGAGAATCTCCTCCTTTTATTGCAGTCAAGTCAAGAATAGGAAAAAAAGCAACAAAAAATTGTAGATTATTAACCAAGGGGATAAAGCAGTGTCTTCTGTAGCGGGTGACGATTTAAATCTCGAGCGTAACGAAGGACACGAGGTTTACTCCCGAGCGTAGCGAGGGTGTTAAAAACTTAAATCACGAGCGAAGCGAGGGATTTAAGATGAGTCCTGAGTGTAGCGAGGGATTTAAGTTCACCCAAGACAAAGACAGCTTTATCACCGAGGAAAATACTCTATTTTTCGTACCATTTGCGAAAAAATTAACACAATAATAATATGAGATAATTAACATCGTGACGTATTTTTAGAACAATAACTTATTTATAAAAATAAATTAAAATAAACTTAAAGTTTATGTAGTTAAAGAAAACAAAAACGCGGTAAATTCCTAGACTAATATTTTTTTGTCGGAAAGCAAAGGCATCAAGCTCATACGGCCTCGTCGGTTTTCGTAATTTTATTAAATAATCATAACTGCATAATAAATGCGTATTCCTTTTTTTAAAAGATGTATAATGCGTTATATACAAACTCAATGGTATAAACACAGAACTGATGTAGTTCAGTATAAATTTCGGTAAGTATTCCAAATTTAAATCACATTCTCCCCCTAGAGCATGAATGAAATTCAGTACAATTTTCTTTCCCTGTTTTTAACAGATTAAAAATGACTATTGTTATGTTCGCTTTTTGTGGCATAGAATGTCACTTTTTTGAGCAAGTGGTACGAAAAAAATAGTATTACCTATGACTGTGTTCTGGTCTTGTATAGAATGGAAAGACGACACTTCGTGAGCGTATGTGTGTATTCTCACCTGCAGTATAACTCTGGCAGGTTTAAAGGCGATCTCCACTGCATCACCCGCCTGGTTCTTCTCCCAATCCAGAACATTCTGCACATCCTTATCCAAGACCTGGAACCCGTCGCAGTTCCTCACACACGACTCCAGGACCGCTCGTACTGAGTAAGGAAGCCGATCTGTGAAGGAAGATGGGTTTTTCAATTCAATTCATTCGCAATATGTGTTGAAACAATTTCAGTCTTAACATAAGTAATATTGCTTAATCATAATAATGTGACATGCAAACATTTCGGTTCATATTTATTTATTTATAGTTATATACAATGTGTCCGGTCATGGACTAGCGATATTTTAGATACTTATGTAATATGTTTTAATATACTATTACGATACACACTTGGGTCTAAATCAACTTCCCGCTTTTTGGCAGACATTTTGAAATCTCTATGCGTGTACAAAAATTGTTGTTGTAAATAAAAATATTTTGACTTGATTTATATATAGACAGATATTTAATAAGCTTACCATATTTGTCTCCAAGTCCTGTAATGTCATAGTACTTGTATTCCTTTCCATCAATGTTGATGGACTTCAAGAGATGGCTGTACGGGTTGTTGGTGGCTGAAACAACAATAACATTCGTTAGTGACATACAACATATATTTATTTAAACTTCATATATAATAGTGATACAGTGAAATCCGTTTATAATGACATCGAAAAGAAATAACAAATACGCTAAGCGGACGTCATACGAAGCATTTTGTAGAAAATTAACTTGAGAGGTGTCAAGGGAGTGGACACCCATAAGAAACGAACTTATTATTTACTAGCTTTCGCCCGCGGCTTCGCTCGCGTTAAATTCGGTATAACACACCAAGCAGACCTGCAGTTTTTGCTCTTGCGCCTGATTGATTGTAATAGCAACGCTAAGTTTTCCCTTTTCCTCCCTCGTTCTCCCTCATATCCCACTTTTTTTTAATAAAAATTAGCCTATGTCCGTCTCCTGGTTCCCAACTATCTCAGTACCAAAATTCATTAAAATCGGTTCAGCCATTAAAGCGTGAAGAGGTAACAATTAAACAAACAAACAAACTCACTTTCGCTTTTATAATATTAGTAAGGATTATGTACAAATAACCTGTATACACTCAACAAAAATAATCGTCGCGACACCACACTATTCAATGTGAAAAAGAAAGACGAAACGAAATTAACTGGCTTGCTTTCTATGAGAGAGAGAGAGAGACAGACAGACAGAGAAACACGCGCTCGCCGCACGGCTTACAACTATAGCAAAAAGTGTCGTTACAACTTTTCGTCTTATTTTTTTCCGTCTAGTCTTTTTTTTCGCAACGCGCGATAAGAAACATCGTTCTAATCAATGTCCTGTTTTTGTTGGTATGTATTTATTTATTTAACGATTTATGTACACACTGATACAAAGATAATGCTTGTTTTTAGAAACAAGCATATATTTAAATTTATTTATTTATACCTTTTGCCCGCGGCATCGCTCGCGTTAAATTCGGGGTAACACAGTTCCCCTTTCCTGATTTGTAGGTACCTGTTACCTGTAGTTTTTGCCCTTGCGCCTTATTTATTGTAATATTAAAGCTAAGTTTTCCCTTGTTTTCCCCTCTTTTCTCACTTTAAAAAAAATAGCCTATGTCCGTCTCCAGGGTCTCAACTATCTCTGTACCAAAATTCATCAAAATTGGTTTAGCCATTAGGTGTGAAGACGTATAACAAACAAACTCTCTTTAGCTTTTATAATATTAGTAAGAATTTATGTATACACAATAAAATAAATACAGAATAAAAGTCAGAAACAGAAATAGGTACAAAGGTTATGCTTATTTCTAAAGAAATCTCTTTAACTTATTTTAATAGAGAGAAACAAATTAAGAGTTAATCAGTAAGACTGACAACCAAGTGGGACCATCAACTATCAATTAGAGGTGTGTGGTAAGAAAGAGGATGTACAACATGTGTTGGTGGAATGTGTCCGACATACTTTCAAGAGAAATGCACTTCTCAACTGGATGAAGTTGTCTGTAATGGATGTTGGAGTGTTCCACGGCATTTTGGCTAAACCTACATCTAAAGCAGCAAAATTTTTGTATAGTTTTTTTATCAAATAAATAAGTAATTAAGTTAAGTTAAGTAACAGTAGGTCTTTCGTAATAATTTGTTAAATTAATTTAGGAAGTAAGTCTACATCAAAAAATGTACGATGGGATTGACATCGTCACTTAATGTGTACAAAAATCCCTTAAATAAAGAAGAATAAAAAAAAAAAATTAAAAAAAAAAAAAGAAGCCGCGGGCACATGCTAGTTATCAATAAAAAGGGCAATCAAAAACATGTATCATTGTAGGTATGGGAGCTACCTTAATTATTAACTTTTCTTTTCAGCTTTAAGGGGCTACTATACCCGCCGCGGGAGACGCCCCGGGCTCCGGGCGCCACCGTAGATGCGGGCCTGTGGACGGTGAGCAATGGATAGCTCACCGTCCGTCCGTCTATTGACGACAGGCCGTGTCGACGGACGCGCGCCTCAAAGTGATGTCAGCAAAGCAGAGGGCCCTGCCAGGACCTCCGCCTGCCGGGGTTGCGGGTTGTTCGAAAAAGATACCGCGGCCCCGGAACGTAAAGGGCGATAGAAGGAACATGGGTGGTTTTAGTCAGTACATGTCTGACACTCCCCCCTGCTCCGCCCAGAGCGGGGGAAGTTATGTTTATTCCGCGCGTACTTATCCCGCGGGCATATTTTTTTCTGATACCATTTCTAACACACAGTTTAATAAAGTAATTCAGCATACAAAATAGATAAACACATACCATAGACACGATAAAGTTTACAAACGACGACAGGTGAATGCATTCAGTAAAAAAGAACTAGAATTTCTGGTTGTTTTAACCTTTTGTTCATGTGGACGTAACCTCTGTTGGACCAAGGTCATGACGACACCTTATTGATTGGCACAGAGGTAGATATATAGTAGAACTGTTAGTAGTTAAGTAGTACTCTATAGTTGAGAACCAGGAGACGGACATAGCCTTTTTTTTTAAAAAAAAAGTGGCATGTGAGGGAGATAGAGGGAAGAAAAGGGAAAACTTAGCTTTGCTATTACAATAAATAAGGCGCAAGGGCCAACACTACAGGTAGCAGGTACAACTGCAAATCAGGAAAGGGGAACTGTGTTATCCCAGATTTAACGCGAGCCGCGGGCAAAAGTTAGTCACTCATAAACTGGGATTTATTAGATTTATTGGATTGGAGATGATTACAAAGAAAATAAAATACACGTATTTCTGGGATTTATTATTTTTAACAAACAAAACAAAATTATGAAAATAGGGAATATTGCTTGTCGGCAACACTTAGGTCAGGAGTCGTATTTTTTGGTACTAGCTCGTTAGTTCGAAATGTGGACCTAGATCACCAATCTCAAAAGTGCGTATAACTGGCCTACTTGATATTAGGTAATGCTTTTTTTTGCAGATGGGATAATCATCAAATAACTTCCTCCACTCTGGGAGAAGCGCGGGGGGGTAGTGTCAAATTTGAACCTACTGACTAAATCCCAGCCATGTTCCTTCTCTTGCCCTTTACGTTCCGGGGCCGCGGTATCTCTTTCGAACAACCCGCAACCCCGGCAAGTTATATAAATGCTTTGGATTTGTTTTAATTCTTCACAAAATCCATTTATCATTTGTTAGATCATCCTGTACTCTTCCCTGTTCTCATTCATGCTTTTTCTTCACAACCTTCCTGTATACGTACCATTCTCCAACCAGCTGCCCTACCATGACGTCTTAAAACAGAACTTATTCCGCTGAGGGAAAGAGACAGAGCTATACATAGTGTCTAGCACCATCTCTTTCTCACACAGGAATAAGAACTGCTATAAGATGTCATGGGAACCCTTCTGGCCTGTGCCGAAAAAGACCAAAAGATTGACAAAAACAGTACTTATGTGCAGAAAACCTGAGTTTTGGGAGGTGTGTCTACACTTTATGCAAATTCATAATTACGTCATGAAGACTCATCATCATTTCCCTGCCCTTGTCCCATTCTATTTGGGGTCGGCGCAACATGTTTTCTTTTTCCATTCTCCCTTATCAGACGTCACGGCATCATTCACTCCTTTTTCCTTCATATCATTCCTTACACAATCCATCCATCTTAGCACAAATAAAAATTATCTTATCTTATCTTTTCTTTGGCCTTCCTCTCGCTCTCCGTCCATCAACATTCAGATCCATCACTCTTTTAGTCACATGTGCTTCAATTATATTATATAAACATTTTTACGGCTTAAAAACTCCATTTCTAAGTTGATTACTTATTTACATAATTATATGTTGAATCAAGGTTATGCAACACGTATTGTTTAAATACAGAATTTGGAGTTTTAAACCAAAATTCTGACTCAATTTCCTAGTTTTGAATAACTGAAGGCCCATGTGTGAGTACCATGTACTATTATTGACTTGACGATGCCCTGGTGGTTGACAGAATGTTATGCTCACTTAAATGTCTCGCTGATGGTGGCGGGTGTGTCGGGTCATTTAGCTCCCTTCAAAATGGTCGAGCTGAATGGGGCTGATCCATACGTCATGTGGGCGGTGAGCAATGGGTAGTTCACCGTCCGTCCGTCGATTGACGACAGGCCGTGTCGACGGCGCGTTCGTGTTTCACGCGCGCCTCAAAGAGAGTCAGCAAAGCAGAGGGGCTTGCCAGAGCCTCCGCCTGCCGGGGTTGCGGGTTGTTCGAAAGAGATACCGCGGCCTCGGAACGTAAAGGGCAATAGAAGGAACATGGGTGGGTTTTAGTCAGTACAAGTCTGACATGCCCCCCCGCTCCGCCCAGAGCGGGGGAAGTCATGTTTGTGATTTCAAATACAATGTAAATTGTTTGTGAATAAAATTGAATTGAATTGAATTGAGTCATTGGATGATTTCCCACCCGAAAAAAAAAAAAATCCGTACGTCATGTTCGTGAACGGGCACTGTCAGTTGGGACTGGTCATCTTTTAGCTGCCACGGTTCATTTTTAATTTATTTAGATTTTATATTGAATTTTGTTCTTACTCTGGACGCTTTTGCTGTGCACCTCTTTCTACATCGTTCTCACATCCCTACTAATATTATAAAAGCGAAAATGAGTTTGTTTGTTTGTTACGTCTTCACGCCTCAATGGCTAAACCGATTTTGATGAATTTTAACTTTTCGACATGTGGCCCTTTTGAATTTAAGTACGAATTGTAGCTCAACATTTGCAGCTCAATTCTGAGCTAACATAAAGTTTGTTCAGAACTATGCGTATGCAGTAGTTGAAAACATAATAACAAGATAAATAACTTAAAAATTGAAGGAAACATGGTGACCAAGCAGTTTTTGACTATTGCCATGTGAATGCTAATAAGTAATCCTTACTAATTATTATTTTTTATTAATATTATAAAAGCGAAAGTGAGTTTGTTTATTTGTTTGTTACCTCTTCACGCTTTAATGGCTGAACCGATTTTGATGAATTTTGGTACAGAGATAGTTGGGAAACAGGAGACGGACATAGGCTATTATTTTTTTTAAAAGAGTGGGATATGAGGGAGAACGAGGGAAGAAAAGGGAAAACTTAGCGTTGCTATTACAAATCAATCAGGCGCAAGAGCAAAAACTGCAGGTCTGCTTGGTGTGTTATACCGAATTTAACGCGAGCGAAGCCGCGGGCGAAAGCTAGTAATAAATAAAGTTGTTTGTTCATTTCGATAAAAAATTCAAGTCAGGGAAAAATTTACCCGCCATATTTAATGTTAACTTTTTTGGGCACTATTTAAAGGCACAGGCACTGTCCCGAATCCTGATAGTGAAAAGGGAAACTTACGAAAAATTATACAAAATCTACGAACGAATGTAATGAACGAAGCACACGTTTAACACTGACAAATTTTATGTCGAATTGTCAAATGTCACCGGGTTACGTAACGTCAGAAATGTGATGACCAGCCAATATCCTTACTAACATTATAAAAGCGAAAGTGAGTTTGTTTGTTACGTCTTTATGCCTACATGGCTAAACCGATTTTGATGAATTTTGGTACAGAGATAGTTGGGACCCTGGAGATGGACAAAGGCTAACTTTTGTTTAAAATAGTGAGAAATGAGGGAGAAAGAGGGAAGAAAAGGGAAAACTTAGCATTGCCATTACAATAAATAAGGCGCTAGGGCAAAGACTACAAGTAGCAGGTACTTGCAAATCAGGAAAAGGGAACTGTGATACCACGAATTAAACGCGAGCGAAGCCGCGGGAAAAAGCTAGTTTAAGAATAAGAATAAAATTAAACCAGTGTTACATACAACATTTTCTTTGTGCGTGTGGGTGTGTGTTTGCATGCGTGTGTTTGTGTGTGTGTATTAACAGGTATGTGTGGTGAAGGTTTAGCACAGATTAGGTGTGATAAACTGATAATGTCTACAGTTTCGTCGTGAGAGAAGGAAGCTCTGGTTCACTTTCTTGCATGAGATATCGCTTAGGCTTTTGATATCACAGCATTTGATTATTTTGTTTTAGACATAAATGTGAGAATAGGAAGGACACCTTCTAGCCAAAAGACTTGTTGAATTACTTGTTGGGTGTCTTGGTAATCAGGTATGTTTTTAATGGATTTGTGAGTACGCAGTACGGCATTTAGAATGAATAATTGTCGCACTCGGAGAACTGGAAATCAAGAGACGGACATAGGCTATGTTTTTTTAAAAAAAGTGGGATATGACGGAGAAAGAGGGAAGAAAAGGGAAAACTTATCGTTGCTATTACAAATCAATAAGGCGCAAGTGCAAAAACTGCAAGTAGCAGGTACCTGCAAATCAGGAAAGGGGAACTGTGTTACCCCGAATTTAACGCGAGCGAAGCCGTGGTCGAAACCTAATTCTTCATAAAGCAACTCCGTTGGGAAACGGAAAAGCTTTTTTCGAATTACTTTGATTACTGCTCTTTGCGCTCTTTCTATTTCTATGATTGTGGTTTTACCTGCACTGCCCCAGATGGAAATTCCATACTGGAGTACAGATTGGCATAGACCAAGGTATACTGTTCGAAGAAGCTTATAAGGTGTGCAGTCACGTAACTTCTTTATGATGTAAATAAGTTTCCTGACGCGCGCCAAAAGTATATAAATGTGTGGTTTAAATGAAATATTTTCGTCTATTGTAATACCTAAGAGATAAGGTGCGGTCTATACAAATGTAGGTACAGTCTTTGAGCGGATGGTTATGGTCGCTGCAACACGTGTGGAACTTAAGTGTCAAGTGTGGTAGCGGACTGGAAGCAATCGTTTTGCTGCCCTTGTCCCATTCTATTTGGGGTCGACGCAACACGTTTTCTTCTTCCATTCTCCCCTATCAAACGTCATGGCAACATTTGGTTCACCCTTGTTTGGTCGAACAACGTTTGATACAATATTACTAAATCGAACAACGTTTAAGAAAATCATCACTTAGTATAATATCGTTTGACAGAATTTTCAGTTCGTCGAATATTTATTTGCTATAACATTTGTGCTAATGATCAAAAGGTATAATGTTCATTTGATGTAATGTAATATTCATTTAGCATATTATTCATTTACTTTAATATTTATTATCTCCGCCACCCTCAACTATTGTTACCAGGAGAAACTGGATGCAATCTGGACTTAAGGCACCCCGACTCGGATAGGTTAGGTTAGAAGGGGATGGCGGGGTCGTGTGAGCGAGCGAAGCGAGCGAATAGACCCCGCCATCCCCTTCGTGGTTATTTTTTTATAAACCACCCAGAAGTAGGAGCCCCGCGGAGCGGGGCTCCGTCGACCAAGCCCACCCTCGACCATGCGAAGAATATTTTAAGGTTTGGTTAAGTGCCATTTGAGTTAGGCTAGAACTGTGCCCATTAAATATGAATTTTAGGTCAAAAGAATATTTGCATAAAATTAGTGCATTTAAAAATTCGGTGAAATGAAATTTGTTCAAATGAAATTAGTTCAAATAAATAATTATGCAAAATAAAAATTTACCAATGAATTATTCGGTCAAATGAATAAATTCTACGAAATGACTTTATTGCAACTAAAATTCGCCGAAGTGATTTTCGACAAAACATTGTTCGACCAAACAAATGTGAACCGCACCATTTACTCCTTTCTCCTTCATTTGATTTCTTACACAATCCATCCTCCTTTTCTTTGGCCTTCCTCTCGCTCTCCGTCTATCAATATTCAGACACGGCTTGTCGTCAATAGACGGACAGGCGGTAAGTTGTCCATTGCTCACCGTCTACAGGCCCGCATCTACGGCGCCGGCGGCGGCTGGGTTGGTTTGAGGTTCCCTCAAACGCTCGACCACCTTCTTCGCTAGTATGACTGCTGCGCAGAAGGAGGTGACCGCTTCCCATTCCCTCTCGCTCCGGACCATGGACTGAACCAGGGCCGGACGCGAGAGATCGCCGCCGCCGATCGCCTCTAGCTCGGGAACCGCGCTGGCTGTGCTCCACCGTGTCCTCCGGGGATCGTCACAATGGTGCCACCCGGGCGTTTACTCCCGCCCGATTACGTGCAGGAACCTCCCGAAACTTCCTTGTCTGGTGAGGACCTGCGTCAGGCGGTAGGTGAGGAAGCCATGGCACCTCTCCAGCCACTCCTCAAAGAGGGGACTTACCGCCACTATTGTGGCGTGCCTTATCTACCTGCCCTTGTCCCATGTTTTTTGTGTCTCCGCAAGACGAATTTCATTGGCACCTTAACCTTTTGCACGCCATTGTTAAATATACGTACCTAACAAGCAAGCGCGTACCCTGTATGCCAACGGGACAATTAAGTGACATAAACGTAGGAAATAGAATTTCTTGTGATTAAGGGCACGCGCGTGCGTTTATGCTCTGCCTCTTCTCAAAGTTAAAGCTCATAAGTACACCTAATTGTGTACGTTACTCCAGCAAGAAAGTATCTCCTAGAGTTTTATGAGTAGAACGTATAGTTTGTGCCTTATCTGCTGTAAATGTGCCCCCACATAAAAAATGTGTGCCCCCTGTCGTTTTGGAAAAAAAACGGAAGAACGATTCTTGCTGGGGTAACGTTTTTCTAGCAGGAAAATTCTAAACGAGTGATCGGAGGGAGAAAAATTGTGCATGGCCAGAGAGCTTATATGTGTGCCAAAATGTGCCCCAAAAAATAAAATCTGTGCCCCTTCAGGTTTTCGAGTTATTGCGTTTCCTGCTGGAGTAACGTTTTGATGAATCGTATATCTCTAAAACCATTGCATGTGCCCCTGTAGAATAAACATACACGAGTAGCTCTTAATATGTGCCCCTTTGTGCCCCAATTAGATTTAAGAAATAATTTATAGTTTTTAAGTTATCGCGGTTTTATCAAAACCCGAAAAAACATCGCAGCGCCTAAATGAGGCAAGGCATAAGTTCACTGAAAACTGTATTCGGTCCTTCTTGGCGCTAATAATAACCATAGAAAGTTTCAAAACTGTTCATGCATGCGTTTTTGAGTAATCTTGCTAAAAATCAAAACGATGGTGTCACAACTTTGACGGCAAAATACAAGGAACTGGCTCAATCTCAGATGTGTAGGTGTAAACCAAAATCATGTGCCTTTAGTCAAAAATATATGGTGAAAATATTGAGCTTGAAATGTTTCGCATTAAGTAAATATAAACAAAAAAACAAATTAAGTAAACAACGGCTGGTTATCCGACCAAATTAAAATGACTACTAAAAAGCGACGGATTCATACATATCGATGACCTTCTTTACTTAACTCACTAACCGGTTCACACGTGTTGTGCCTGAGTACACTGAAGTAGAAAAGTAATAAATAATAAAATAAAATTGTTATTGGATTATGTTCTACTAGCTGTTTCTGTGACCTTACACATGATTAAGTACATTATAAATAGTAGCCTAAGTGCTATTCCAAGGAAAGCTATCTTCTCCATTTTAAATTTCATTAAAATACATCCAGTAATTTATGTGTGAACGAAAGAAATACCTACATCCAGATATTTGCCATTTGTCAGGTCTTTGACCCAAAATTTGATTGGTCCCAATGTTTAAAAAATATTTAGTTCATGAAATGTATGATCTACTACTAAAAAGAGGTGGCTCTTTTTGGTATATAAATAAAAAGCCCGTATTTATCTTTATAATATATATATTTATTGATAAGCCGTAGGTTAGGTAAATTAACAGTAAGTTTTTCATCATTAAGGTGAAAGCTCCAACCTACCCGCGAAATTCAAATTTTCTTACGTTTTTTGCAATTTTCAGGCCAGTGCTAGGTTGTATGTTGATTAAAATATTATTCGCGGCTGTAAGACGTATGTAATTATAGAATTATAATCATCAAAATCACCAATACAACCCTCCAAGTTCATAAAGCTGTAGGAAAGACTTTTTCTGTTTTTTTTTTGTTCCTAAATACAATGGCTGGTTATAATAAATGGCTGGTTGGGGCATTCCCCTTAGGGAATGCCCCAACCAGCCAGCGAAATTCAAAATCTCTTGCGTTTTTTGCAATTTGCAGGCCAGTTCTAGCTAGGTTGTAGGAAACATAGGAACAAAATTTAACATTTTTTTTACACAATACTAAACTTATACCTACTTAATACTGATCTGTGATTTTATGTGATGCGAATTTACTAATTATAAGTTAGACTTAGATGAAGAACTGATCTGTGATTTAAATAATAATGATGACCACACAACGTGCAAATTATTTCTAATATTTATACGTAGGAAATTTGATCTGTGATTTGATGCAATAATTACTTTAAGAATTAAAATTAAGGGAAGTAAAGAATAATTTCCACATAAACAAGCTGTTTCATTAATATGATAACAATATAACAAGGTGCATTTAATATATTTTTTAATTAGCCCCCAAAACTTTTGAACGCAACTGTACGGACAACAGCTTAGGTATAATACGTCCAATAAAGAAGGTCATCGATATGTATGAATCCATCGCTTTTTAGTAGTCATTTTAAATTGGTCGGATAACCAGCCGTTGTTTACTTAATTTGGTTTTTTGTTTATATTTACTTAATGCGAAACATTCCAAGCTTAATATTTTCACCATATATTTTTGACTAAAGGCACATGATTTTGGTTTACACCTACACATCTGAGATTGAGCCAGTTCCTTGTATTTTGCCGTCAAAGTTGTGACACCATCGTTTTGACTTTTAGCAAGATTACTCAAAAACGCATGCATGAACAGTTTTGAAACTTTCTATGGTTATTATTAGCGCCAAGAAGGACCGAATACAGTTTTCAGTGAACTTATGCCTTGCCTCATTTAGGTGCTGCGATGTTTTTTCGGGATTTGATAAAACCGCGATAACTTAAAAACTATAAATTATTCCTTAAATCTAATTGGGGCACAAATGGGCACACATTAAGAACTACTCGTGTATGTTTATTCTACAGGGGCACATGCAATGGTTTTAGAGATATACGATTCATCAAAACGTTACTCCAGCAGGAAACGCAATAACTCGAAAACCTGAAGGGGCACAGATTTTATTTTTTGGGGCACATTTTGGCACACATATAAGCTCTCTGGCCATACACAATTTTTCTCTCTCCGATCACTCGTTTAGAATTTTCCTGCTAGAAAAACGTTACCCCAGCAAGAATCGTTTTTCCGTTTTTTTTTCCAAAACGACAGGGGGCACACATTTTTTATGTGGGGGCACATTTACAGCAGATAAGGCACAAACTATACGTTCTACTCATATAACTCTAGGAGATACTTTCTTGCTGGAGTAACGTACACCACCTAATTAATTAAGAAGTTGGCATTCTCTTCTCAAAATTAATTTGTTGTCAGTTTTTCTTTTTATTTTGTAGGTTTTAGCTCTTTACTTTTGTATATTGTCTCTAAATGTATGTGTAATTTTTATTAATTTTTCTGCCACATTGCACTTAATATGCTTTTGTCAGCATCACCCTAAGGTAGACTGGTAGAAAATGTTCAAGGTCAATTCGTCTTTGTACAATGTTTTTGTTTTACTTTTTATTGAAGTTTCAATAAATAAATAACTACACAAATAAAACAACGAATCGAATTAAAAAATATAAAAGTATTTATTTGGTTCATAATTTTTACATCACACAAAATATATAAAAATTAATACTATTTATAAACATAACATAAAAAAAACAAATATTATTATTTAGCCATTAATATTTCGTTTGACACAGTCTCACAGTCTGTCAAACTGGTAATCTTGGCAATTACGCAATGAGGGCTATCGTATTTGAGCTCACCAGATGGCGCCACTACAGAGTAAGGACTTGTCGTTAATTCTATTTAATACCAAAAACCTTATAAAAACTTCATTTTATAACGTATATCAACATAGTGTGAACTACAGATACACATCCTTACTAATATTATAAAAGCGAAATTGAGTTTGTTTGTTGCGTCTTCACGCCTAAATGGCTTAACCGATTTTAATGAATTTTGGTACAGAGATAGTTGACCCTGGAGAAGGACATAAGTTAATTAAAAAAAAAAGAGAAATGAGGGAGGACGAGGGAAGAAAAGGGAAAACTTAACTTTGCTATTACAATAAATAAGGCGCAAGGGCAAAAACTATCTACAGGTAGCAGGTACCTGCAAATCAAGAAAGGAGACCTGTGTTACCCCGAATTTAACGCGAGCAAAACCGCTGGCAAAAGCTAGTTATCAATATTTTCCCTACGATTAGCCAACACGAAACACATAAAAATCATAATTTCTCAAAACTTGATTGGACTTGAAGATTTTAAATAACAAATTATTTAGTTATCATCAAGTCATTATTAATTAGTAATGGCTCAATCTTGAATTATTCTTGGCCATAGTCGTGAATATTAATTAAAATAAGTTTTAACAAACGCAAACACTATGACATTTGACATTTCTGAAGACCTCACACTACACGAGCGCCTCTAGCGGCGAATTTATGCACGATAGCCCCCATTAACAAACGCGTAATACAAGAACATTACTGCGCTCAAAAACAGCCAAAGCCATGAATGTAGTTACAGACCAGTTCATACAATCATATAGCAAGCGAAGAAAAGGAAAGACCTATACAAATACCTGTTGTTAGAAAGAGATGAACATACATACTTAGTTACGTACGCGCGAAAAAATGGCGATATACTAAGGCGCGTCGCCCACACGACCAACAGTCGAGGCGCAGTCGAGGCGCGGGCGCATTAGGCGCGTCGCCCACACGACATTTGTAAAGAAAATCTCGTTGCGGCGTGCCTCATATGTGCCTGCGCCTCAACTGCACCTCGACTGTTTATCTTGTGGGCGACGCGCCTAATGCGCCCGCGCCTCGACTGCGCCTCGACTGTTGGTCGTGTGGGCGACGCGCCATACTCAGCAAAATACGTGCTATTAATATAAATATACATTATAATGTATTATACAGTGGTTATGCCATGGAATGTAAAGATTTTCTCTTCTACATCAAATGTAGGTACAGTAAGGCATTTTCATCACAAATAATAGCTAACATTAGTTGGGACGAAACTAATTTCAAGGGCAAGACTTGCTTTTTCTTTTCCAATATTGAGCGCAGATCTTAAAGTCATTATATTAAGGTTTATTTATTAAAATCTTACATAGTATAAAATGAAGTCCCTTCCGCAGTCTGTTCGCTTAGATTCTTTTAAACTACTCAACAGATTTTAATGGAGTATTCAGCAATAGATGTGATTCAAAAAAAATATAATTATGTGTAATATTAGTATCAAAACGCATTCAACGTGCGAATCCAGGGCGGTTCGTTAGTTCTGTATTTAAAATAATTACTGTTAAACATATTCTTGTTTCTAATGGAGGTAAAATATGCTTTCATTTTTGTACTAACAATATAATAAAGTTAAATGTATTTATCAACTAATATTTATCGCAAATATAATTGGTATACTCTCTGTAAATGTTTGTTATATATTTATTCTTCAACTTTTACAAATACCATAGACTCAGGCATGCCACTTCATTACCTATACAATGTGTCATCACTGCGTCCTTGTTCTAGTGAGCGCGACTTTGAAGAAAACCTTTCAAGAACCCTTACTGAGTTTACATTTTTAGGATTCCGTACCTCAAAAGAAATAAACAGAACTCTTAGACGGGCCTGTTGGTATAGTGGTTAGTGGCCCTGACTGCTGAGCCGGAGGTCGTGGGTTCGATTCCCACCCAGGACAAACTTTGTGTGATGAGCATGATTGTTTGTTCTGTGTCTGGGTGTGATTTATCTATAATATGTATGTATTTATAAATTATATAAGCATGTATATCAGTTATCTGGTTACCATAACACAAGCTCTGCTTAGCTTGGGATCAGATAGCCGTGTGTGAGTTGTCCCAAGATATTTATTTATATTTGCTGAAGAATCTTATAGGATCACTTAGTTGTCCGTCTGTCGAAAGCCTTTACGCATGGATATGTCGAGTTAAAATTAAAACTAAATACTCAAGTCTATGGTCCCTTTGTGCTGTGATAATATCAACCCTCTAAGTCTACGCAGTCAAAAGATATGGCTGTTTATATCGCAAGTTTGTCCGGAACCCACGGTGCGTGAATCCGACTAGCACTTGGCCGGTTTTTGATATTTAAGCAACATTTTTAGCTTCTGAACGCATTCATTTGGGAGTCCGCCATATTGAATTTAAATGACGCCATATTGGATTTAAAATGGCGTCATTTAGCTTACCATGAATTCTAGTTGTCCAGTCTATTCGTTGCTAAACCACTGGATTTAAAAGTAACAGTTATTGAAAGATTTTTCTTAAGTGACATTTGAAGTAACAGATTAAATTAATGAAGTATTTCAGTTTTCTTTACTTCATCTCCTTTTCTATTAAAACACGCTAAAAATGTCCTAATTTGTTTCGGCTTGATTTTAATACTCAAATCTTTTTCATCCAATTTCTCTTTTTCTTCCAGTTTCTCTTCAATACCTTCCTTTTTCCATACCCACTGCTTATATTCATCTACAAACATGTTAGCGGACAGCATAGTTTCTTTCAAACATTTAATTTCAATATTTTTGAACAAATCTTTTAAATTGACTTCGACAGACGAATTGTCGTGTTCCAAATAATTCTCGAATCTGATCAAAAGTTTCGAATCCCAAGGTTCTAAGGTTAATAAATGTAGTCCTTTCGGCAAATCTTTGTTTAACCAACTGAATTCATTTTGTAATTTCAACCATTCGTCATATTTCAGATTTGTAGCATCGGAGAACAGGACTGTTGGACTTAAATGAATGCCTAGAACATTCTTTTTGATTATATCATTGTCTTTGGCTATTATTACTCTATGTTTTCCACGAACTACTAAGCCAAAACCATTTGCAGTTTCATTTAGCGCTTCTCCCACACCAAATGCATCATCGCATAGAAGTCGTCTATGTAACATTAATTCAACTTCACCCTCTACAAGCGAAGTCCCACCTTCAGATCTATCAGTTAAGACTGACAATCTTAAATCATCGTTCTCTATATATATTTCATTGGTGACTGGGTAATAGTTACCAGGTATTGGTTCAGCTAGTGTCAAATTCCATTGCGGTCTAAAATCTAGCTTTCTTTTAATCATCTGTCTACCATTCGAGTCAGTATGAAATTCTCCATTGTTAATTATATTAGTTTCATATTTAATTACGTATTCTTTGCCTGTTTCATCCGTTATAGGTATGGGACCAACAATCCATTCTGTTTCAATAAAATTAAGTTCGTCATATAACTTAACGTTTATAAAACCAGCAGGGTTTAAGTTTACGCGAAATTCTTTGACCAGATCTCCGTTGATGACTTCGCTTTTTTGGGTGACGAGTTTTGTGAGGTCGTTGGATGCAGGTCTGAAGATGTAGGCTCCTGAGGCGCGGTGGTCTGCGTCGTGGTTGTCTCCGCATTTCCCGGTATAGTAGTACATGTTGATGGAAAGGTTGAGGCGGGAATGGTCGGGGAAAGTGACCTCGCGAATGAACCCGGTCGCTTTGTTGACGTCTAGTTTGTAGAACTGGAAATAACGAGTTTTGTTATAACACACTGTTTAAAATGTTGCAATAAAATACCTCCCCACATACTACAACTGAATGAGACGAAATTTAAAACTTGTATAAAGCGCACACTATGTAGGCAAGCATATTATAAGTTGGGGGACTATATTGAAGATAAAAATACTTGGCTCGATGCTAGTCCTGCTCCACAACCATAGAGGTTAACTCAATAATTTTTATGAAGTTTCTTGCCCATTCTTCTCCGTAGAGATCAACGCTTTGGAATGGGCAACTACAGTACTTTCACAAGTTATTATGTTTTGTGACCGGGACTGTAGCTTCAACATTTTGTTTTTTTGACATTCCAAAGTGACTGTAATGGTCTAATTGAAATAAATGCTTTTGATTTAGTTTTTTTGATTTTGACATTCATTGTAAAAATCATACTCGATTGAAAGCCAGTATTTGCAAAATAACAAAGTTCTCCAAAACATTTTTTCAACGGCAATGTCCTGTGAACATCGGATACAGTTTTAATTTCCTTAATATACATAAAAGTTTTATTTAATAGAAAACAAACAATTAATTAAGTGGACATATAATGAGGAGGGACGACGCGCATGTGACTAAAAGAGTGATTCATATCTCTGAATGTTGATGGATGGAGATTCGAGGGAGAGGAAGGCCAAAGAAAAGATGAATGAATTGTGTGAGGAATTATATGAAGGAGAAAGGAGTAAATGATGCCGTGACGTCTGATAGGGGAGAATGGAAGAAGAAAACGTGTTGCGCCGACCCTAAATAGAATGGGACAAGGCCAGGAAAATGATGATAATGTTCCAGGGCCACGGTATCTTTCGAACAACCCTTCACCCCGGCAGGTGGCGACGCTAGCTGGCCCCGCTGCTTTGCTCATATCTCTCGTCTCCCCGGCCCGTCGTCACTGGACGTATGGAGGTCACGCTACCCATTGCTAAGTAAGGGACCAGGACAGCATAAAAATCTCCATCAACAATTTAGTCACTAAACACACAGACAAAAGCAAACTTACCTGATTTCCAATAACTACATCATCATCAAATTTCTCCACAGTCTTAGGATCATCAGACAGCATCCTCAACTCATCCATACTCAACTTAGGATACAGAATCATCCGATCAGCCTTCTTATCCTTCTTCTTTCTATTCTCTGTCAAAAACTTCTCTAGTTCCAATACCTCATCATCATTCTTCCCATCTTTTAAGATATCTAAATTTGTTTCTCGGTCTTCTAGGTTAAGGTCTTCAGAATATACGGGAGCATATGGAATAGACTGGATTTTAGATAGAATTTCTTTGGTGTTCTTGTCTTTAATTCTATCGTCCAGTCTATTTATTATTGGTTCTTTTAAAGGATCCCAATAATTATTATTGTGTGAATAAAAATCGTAGTCCGGTTTCTTTAAATTTCTCTTTGGTCTGATCGGTGATTTGTTTATGTATAGACTTTTGTACGAAAGAGGTTTTAATTCTGTTATGAACAGTATTTCTTGAGTTGCTTTGGAGGTCCGAGTAGGTATGGTTTTAACTTTTTTTGGCAGAGGAACCATCTGGGTTTTGATTTGTTTTCCTGTAAAATAAGGCGTTGTATAATAAGTTATAATAATAGAACATACACACATCTAAATAATAGCAGCCGCTCAGGTCGATCTTTAGGTGAAGCCGCGCTTGCCTAGGTTGGTCTGTGGATGGGTGACCACCCGTTACATACCGAGTTTCCTCCGTGCCTCGGAAAGCACGTTAAGCCGTTGGTCCCGGCTGTCATTTGTAGATCTTTGACAGTTGCTACAGGTAGTCAGTGTTCCGAAAGTCTGACAACCAGTCTTACCAAGGGGTATCATATTACCCAGTATCAACTGGGTTTTGGAAGTCAGATAGGCAGTCGCTCCATGTAAAATACTGATATTCAGCTGCATCCGGTTAGACTGGAAGCCGACCCCAACATAGTTGGGAAAAGGCTAGGCAGATGATGAGAACGGACACACATTACAATACAACGTACAGAAAAAATTATATATATTATGAATTCATGCAATCAAAATAAATATTTAAGGGGACTCCCATACATCAAACACGGATGTTTTTTTGCCGTTTTTTATAGATAACTAGCTTTCGCCCGCGGCTTCGCTCGCGTTAAATTCGGTATAACACACCAAGCAGACCTGCAGTTTTTGCTCTTGCGCCTGATTGATTTGTAATAGCAACGCTAAGTTTTCCCTTTTCTTCCCTCGTTCTCCCTCATATCCCACTTTTTTTTAAATAAAAATTAGCCTATGTCCGTCTCCTGGTTCCCAACTATCTCTGTACCAAAATTCATCAAAATCGGTTTAGCCATTAAAGCGTGAAGAGGTAACAAACAAACAAACAAACAAACAAACTCACTTTTGCTTTTATAATATTAGTAAGGACTAGCTTTTGCCCACGGCAACGCTCGCGTTAAATTTGGGGTAACACAGTTCCCCTTTCCTGATTTGCAGGTACCTGCTACCTGTAGTTTTTGCCCTTTCGCCTTATTGATTGTATATGAATATGAAATATGAATAGCAAAGCTAGGTTTTTCCTTTTCTTCCGTCTTTCTCCCACATTTCCCATTACAAAAAATTGGCAATGTCCGTCTCTAGGGTCCCAACTATCTCTGTACCAAAATTAATCAAAATCGGTTAACCCATTAAGGCGTGAAGACGTAACAAACAAACAAACTCACTTTCGCTTTTATAATATTAGTAAGGATGGTACGGAACCGTTCGTTCGCGGATCCGTCTCGTACTTGGCCGGTTTTCTAATTAAAACTTACCGTCAGAGCCGTGTACTTCAAATGAACCATCACCAACCGGTATTCTAATTGGTTCTTTCACCGTCCAACCCAACGGATTGTAGATAGTTATCTGAAATTTAAATAACCATATTATCTACCTGCAATTAGGTATTTAAAACTTTTGATAACAGCTACCTTACCATGACGTCTTAAAGCAGAACTTATTCCACTGAGGGAAAGAGACAGAGCTTTACAGGGTGTCTAGCACCATCTCTTTCCCCCAGTAGAATAAGTTCTGCTTTAAGACGTCATGGTAGGTCTACAGAGAAGTATTAAACATCCAGGGGCATCCTACCTGCCGGGGTTGCGGGTTGTTCGAAAGAGACCGCGGCCCCGGAACGAAAAGGGCGATAGAAGGAACATGGGTGGGTTTTAGTCGGTACAAGACCAGACAAGTTTCAATCGTTTCCTATTTCTGCAACGAGACATTCTTTATGATAACTTATGTCAGTTCAAAATGTATTTGTTTTATCAAAAGACAAAGAAACTTTTGTTATAAAAATGCGAAGGGCAGGGCGTTTTTGTGGGACTGTCTCTTGTAATGTGACGTTCAAAAAGTGCTGATTATCAGCCTAATTTGAATAAATGACTTTTGATTTTGATAATGAAAATTTTCGTGAAAATTGAGATTCAACTTTATATCGCTCAAAAAAAAATTATTGTACTTTTGCAGACATACTTTTTTTACTACCAATATTTTTAACCTTTGGCCAAATTATCCCCAATTTTTCAAATTGGAATAGCTCTTAAATTTTAAGAATTGTCTATATTTATTTCAGTAAACAATATATGAAAAACATATTTCTGCAAAATTGAAGATCAAAATATATTAGACTTAAAGTATTGTGAATTTTTTTGGGATTTTTTTGATGGCTGTTAAGGTGCTACATACCATTTTAAAAACGTATAATTTCGAACTTCTTTGCGGATTGGAAATCATTAAATAACTTCCCCCGCTCTGGGCGGAGCGGGGGGGAGTGTGATACATGTACTGACTTAAACCCACCCATGTTCCTTCTATTGTCACTAGCAGGATTCAGCAGAATACCAGCGTCAGGTAATTTACCTGGCATTATGCTGAGCTGGACTCCTTTTTGGTGCAATCTTGAGACACACACCGCCCATTAGTGGGCGACCTTAATAAATATATGTGATGTGTCTAAATGCCTATCGTCGATCTAACTTAGTCTACCTTACTTTTTTTTTAATGTGTTCCTTTTTTTCTGTGTGATGTTTTTTTGCATTAATTCTTGAGTCTTATGTTGCATCAAATAAATGATTTATCTATCTATCTATTGCCCTTTATGTTCCGGGGCCGCGGTATCTCTTTCGAACGACCCGCAACCCCGGCAAGACTCTATTAATACTTACAACAAACTTTTCACTGTTCTCAGAAATGTAGCAACTCGATTCGTTTAGATGACATCTTTGAAAATCCAACAGAGGCGGCTTCGATGAGTCTTTTAATGTCATTTTACTGAAAATAATGATATTTATGACGATTAAGATAGTATTTTGACGATGATGGAGGATTTTTCCTAATAATTCCATTAAAGGAGATTCTTAGTTTGATCCTTATATCTCATCATCTTCCTGCCCTTGTCCCATTCTATTAGTGGTCGTCGCAACACGTTTCCTTCTTCCATTCTCCCCTATCAGACGTCACGGCATCATTTACTCCTTTCTCCTTCTTATCATTCCTTACACAATCCATCCATCTTTTCTTTGGCCTTCCTCTCGCTCTCCGTCCATCAACATTCAGATCCATCACTCTTTTAGTCACATGTCCTTCATCCCTCCTCATTACATATCCATACCAAGACAAACGACTCCCTTTAATTTTTTCTGTAACAGACGAAACTTTTAACTTCCTCTAATACACTTATTCCTTACTTTATCCATTCTTGTCACTCCACACATCCATCTCAACATTCTCATCTCCGCTACATACAATCGTTTTTCATCCATCCTATTTTACAGCCCAGATCCTTATATTATATTATCCTTTATTATATTATCCTTATATCATGCACTGTTGTATTAGATGCACACGAAATTAAAAAAAAATCCTACTATACAAATAGAAAATTGATGACCTACTTTTGAAAAATTTGGGCAAATGAGTGTCGGTCTCGCGTATTGAGGAATCCGTACAAACTTACTACATAAACGGTATCTAACTGCGTAGACTTGGAGATATGATTTTTCCAAAACTCCAAGGGACTACAGACTTGAGTATATGGTTTTAATTTCAAATCGATACCTCCCTGCATTCCCGAAATAAAGCGTCTAGGATATAGATTAGGATTCCGAACCTCAAAAGGAAAAAATGGAACCGTTATTGGAAGATTTTGTTGACCGCCTGTCTGTTAAAACCCTTATCTCGGGAACGCGTGAAGGTATCGAATCGAAATTGAAAAACCATATACAAATCTCTATGGGCTCTTGAACCTGTGAAAAAATCAACCCTCTTAATCTACGCAGTTAAAAGATATGGCTGTTTATGTCGCAAGTTTGTACGGAACCCTCAGTGCGCGAGTCTTATTTTCCATTTGAGGTAAGGAACCCAAATGATTGACGGCACGGTTGGCACAGTGGCTGAGCGAGTGACTGCGCTGCGTATCGCGGGTTCAACCCCGCACTGAACAAATATTTGTAAGACTACAAATAGTTGTTCCGGGTCTGGCTGTTTGTGTATGTGAGTTTAAATGTTTGTAAACGGACCCACGATACAGGAGAAATACCTAATGTGGGGCAGGTTTTAAAAATAATTAAAAAACACGACTGCCATAATTAACACTTGAAACGGGATAGATATAGTTTCCGATATTTGATCATCATGATCACGGTGATCATGGCGTTTTCAATATCGCCGAAATATCGGAAACTCAATTTAAATAATAAACATGGTAAATATCCCGTTTCAAGTGTTAATTATAATATTAGTAACCAAGTCAGTTTAACGACAGCCATGTCAAAAAAAATTAACTAAAAAGAAAAAAAACAAGATGTTAGTTTTACATTTGCCGATGGAATGTGCTAGGAACAAAGATGAAAGGAAATCGAAAACGAAACAAAAATTTTCATCGCAGTCGGGGGACTTTTTATACAAGAAACTATTCTACAGATTGGACGCCGACTGCGGTGAAAATTTTTGTTTCGTTTTTGATTCCCTTTCACCTCTCCCTCCTTCCACATACAAACATAACACTCCTTTTTGGGGCAGTCGTGTAAAAAAAACTACAGATTACATAAGGATCAAGTAGCTTCCTATATTATTTTAAAATTTTCCTCTTCTAGTTTTTAAATATTCCTCTCTGTACGTGAAGGCCTTGATGTGTTCAAATTAGTACTCAATACTATTGTTTAAGAGGGTAAGAGTCTGGAGATCTGTCATACAGGTCCCGAACCCAGTATAGACTCCAGCTGTCACAAAGGTTACAAATCTGATTTGATATAATATGACATGAACCAAAAAATGTACCTTTTTGAGAGAAAATAAAAATCTATTCTATTCTTTTCTATATACATCTAACAGCAACACAATCAACTTACTTGAAAGCCTGTTTAGCGATGATAAGCGCGTCATCCAGGGCCTGGTTGAGGAGGCGCTCGTAGTCATGGGTCACGTGTTGCTTCTCCGTGCCTGTGATAGCGTCGTGATGCTGCATCACTCCTGGGAGACAGATGATAGAACAACATCAATCAAAAGGAAGAAATGGAACCCTTATTGGATCAATTGTTCGAAGTTAACATTTCGACAGTCCCTATGTACAGACGCCTGCACATCAAGCTACCCGAAACTGTCAATTTTTCCCAATGAACCTTGAACCTAATACTTTAGAAATAAAGTCGAAAATCTATCAAAGAAATCTGACAGATTGTAGTAGCTTGATGTGCAGGCGTCTGTGCATAAAGACATTTAGTTTTGGCTTTAGAATATCTACGCGCACATGCTGACATACGGTTTTAATTTTAATTTAATTCATTTACCTTGTTTTAGAAATCGTATAAGAGAACAAGTATTATAAATACAACAAATAAGTGTCGTAGAAACGGTCATCTATCAGTTTTTCCAAGAAAACGTGAAAAAATAAAATACTTATGTGTAAATAGCATTATAAAGCTCTTAAAACTGTTAAAGTATTGTAGAAAGTAAATATTGATTATTGCTCATAGAATTATTTCTAGGGCGTGTTGAACACAAATTACGCTCTCCTGTAAACCTCGGTTTTTGACGTAACCTTATGTACGTAGGGACCGTCGAAATGTTAATTAAAAAAAAATTGTATGTAAGGTTTTAAGAACTCTATTCTCAATAAAAACATAAGGTCACTTACTTGAGAACAATAACTATCACTTAAATACTTGGGTTTCGACAACATCCGTTAACTAACTAAAATTACTGAATCCCTACCCACCCAACCCATTAATTTCTCGAGTAATGTCTGAAGAGCTCTGTCGGAGGAGCTCGTGGCTAAATAATAGCAGCCGCTCGTGTCGATCTTTAGGTTAAGCCGCGCTTGCCTAGGTTGGTCTGTGGATGGGTAACCATCCGTTACATACTGAGTTTCCTCCGTGCCTCGGAAAGCAGGCTAAGCCGTTGGTTCCGGCTGTCATTTGTAGATCTTTGACAGTCGTTACAGGTAGTCAGTGTTCCGAAAGTCTGACAACCAGTCTTACTAGGGGGTATCGCATTTCCCAGTACTAAATGGGTTGTGGAGGTCAGAGAGGCAGTCGCTCCATGTAAAATACTGATATTTAGCTGCATCCGGTTAGACTGGAAGCCGACCCCAACATAGTTGGGAAAAGGCTAGGCAGATGATGATGTCTGGTTTGCCAATTAATACAAGCATACATTATGAAAGTCATTATGTTTTCTTACCCATAGCACTTTTCAGTTCATCCAATACAAATTGATTGTGTTTCTCCAATTCAGCAAGCACTTGCAACTGCTTAACTACCTGAAAATATTCAAATTTTGGTACTTAACTATAAATAATAAAAAAATATATAAATACCTAATATAACTACTTATTATATTAATTTTTTTTTTCTTTTCTTCTTTTTTCTTTACATTTTTGGTTACCATTGACGATGCGACATATATGTATAATGTGTTTTTAATGGAGTAACACTGTCTCCCAAGTCACAGGTGGAAACCTAGTTTGGGAGCCAGGGGACATATCCGTTCACAATGTCTGTACAATAAATATAAGATGTCTATAACAATATTCACTGTACTGAAATAAAGAATTTTAATTATTTATTTAACTATTCAAACTTTGGTAACTACACTATGTTTGTTAATGTAAACACAAAACTAAGTTTATAACCGACTTCAAAACAGGAAGAGGTTTTCAATTCGACTGTTCGCTTTTTTTTTATGTTTGTTACGCGATTTCTTCGTCTATTATGGGCCGATATCAATAGTACTTTTGTTATTGCGGCCGAGGCGGATTTAACGCACGAGCCGCCAGGCGAGGATGTTATAGAGCCGAGTACAGCATTTTTTATATTTTTTTAAGTTTTTATTCAGAAATATTTAAAAATGTAAATACATAATATGTGAAAAATGAATAAATTGATTTAATCCTATTGAATGTATTTTTTTTAATTTACCCAATAAAATAATATTAGTTGGATAAATATACCTGTAAATAGTTGTTTCCCTCCCTCTCAAAATATTTAGTGGTAGGTCTAGAAGTGAAGTATCCAGTCCAGTACGCCTTCGAGTCACTGGCGTAAGGGAAGAAATCGTCCTGTTTTGTTGGTAGGATTGGACTGAAAAACATTGAAAACAACATCATCAAACTTACTACAGTGTAGCTGAATAACTTACGGAGAAAACACTTAATGATTATTGATATTTTTTTTTAATTTAATCCAATATATTTTTATTTTATTTTATGAAATTTATTGACATGTTTTAAAAATAATGTAAACTAGCTGTATACTATGTGTTATTCCAGACTTTAATCTACCTCTGTGCCAAATTTCATCAAGATCCGTTCAGCCGTTTTGACGTGAAAGAGTAACAAAACATCCATACATGCAACCTCACAAACATTCGCATTAGATGTCGCATGCCGAAAGGTAAAATGTGGCTGAGCTTTAATCCTTACTAATATTATAAATAAAAGAGAAGTGAGTTTGTTTGTTTGTTACGTCTTCACGCCTAAATGGCTAAACCGATTTTGATGAATTTTGGTACAGAGATAGTAGGGACCTTGGAGACGCCAGAACCGAAACAACTATCTGTAGGCCATACAAATATTTGTTCCGTGCGGGGATCGAACCCGCGACAAGCAGCGCAATTATTGTTAGTTGCATCTGCCCTTATTCCAAGTTATTTGTCGTCCTCGCATCATGTCTTCTTCTTACATAGTTATCTTTTACTCGTCAAATCATCTTTCATACATTACATCGTTCAACAATATACTTACTTGGCATCTTTGATGGATTTTAGATAACAATTTGGTGTCGAATAAAACAGCGTTACATTCAGACCATCTTTAGCTGCCTTCAAGTTTCCGTATCTGTAATTATAAATACAGTATTAGTAAAAAAAATAAGCTTATTAGGTATTTAAGATACTAGCAAGATATCTTCATTATAACTGTGCGCTCCTATTGACAAGAAATCCACATTAAACACGTTTAAATATCTATTTCTCTCCGATTTTTCTCTTAATTTTTTGCCCCACACTAGTAATTTCTCCTGTATCCGTGCGTTTACAAACATTTTAACTCACATACACAAACAGCCAAACCCGAAACAACTATCTGCAGGTCATACAAATATTTGTTCCGTGCGGGGATCGAACCCGCGACACGCAGCGCAGCAGTCGATTACTCAACCACTGCACAACGCCAAACGTGCCGTCAAATACGTCTAATTGAAATATTTTATCTTATCTGACAATATATTTGGGAGGGCACAGATATATTCTTACTTATAAAACTCAGTCATTGATTTCAATTAAACAATTAACAGACAGTTTTAAATGTGATAAAAACAATAAAGATGCTGCTACAGTCCCAGTCACAAGACATAATAACTTGTGAAAGTAATAATAGTAAGTTTAATGTACTCCTGGACACGGCTCGTATTGTTAGGAGGTTCCTTTCTCTGGAGCCCTGACCGCCGGTAGCTTGGACCCTGTTCCCGATACCGGTGGGCTACTATTTTTATATTTTTAAATGTTTTTTTTTGTTTTTGATAAGAAATATGTAAAAATATAAAAAATATGTACGTAAATAAATAAATGGCATAATAGTTTAATGATCTCTTTCAAAATATTGACGTCTTTGCTGCACCAATTGGAAAATTTAAGAGCCTTGTTCGTGAAACCGTTCTGGATTAGACATAGTGTTGTTTTTATTTTATTCTAATCCTTCTCTTACACTGGAGGACCGACTGTCATTTCCTGTTTCTTTTTCCTTTTTAACTTGCATGCCTGTTTAGTTGAAATAAAAACACATAATGTAATTTCGTGTGCATATTGAATCTTAAGCGCACGTCGCATTGTAACTAATTGTTTTTATAAAATGTGGAAAATGTCGTTGGTTATACATTAACTCATCTTATAATAATTTTGTGCAATACTGTGATGTGTAACCGTTTGTTTTCCCAAATAAATAAAGTACTGTGGTAACTACAGTGATCTTGTAAAAATATTATGATTAAAAAGAGTGTCCATGGAGTTTCTTGCCTATTGTTCTCCATAGAGATCAACGCTTTGGAATGGGCAACTACAGTACTTTCACAAGTTATTATGTCTTATGACTGGGACTTTACTTTCATCTTTTTGTTCTTGACATTCAAAAGTGCCTGTAACGATCTAATTTAAATAAATACACTACTGGATAAAATTAAAGATAAAAAAAAGAAACAAAATTTTTGGTAAATTACGAAATTTTAGCTCCAAGTGTCTAGTTTTTGGATTAGAACTGTAACGCCTGTAGACCAAAAAAATAAACTAAAAAATAAAAGGTTTTTTGTTGCTGGTTTTACTAAGATTACTCAAAAACCGCGAAGGCCACAACATTTTAAAGTTTTAATCCAAAACCCAGACTAACTTGGAGCTAGAATTTCCCTTTTGATTTCCCGTACAATCATTTCTCTAGAAATTACAGCCTGTTGAACATTTACCAAAAAAATTGTTTTTTATTTGATCCCTTAATTGTCCAGTAGTGTAGTTTGATTTTGTATACATGCACGTACATGCAAAAAAACAGGACGTAAGCAAGACAAGCAGCGTTTGCAAGCAGTTTTAATACCGATACTTTGATTCCGATATTTCAAATACCGGTACCCTCTTAATAATACAAGCCTTTAACTGTACTGCTGGGCTTAATGCTCTATTCATATAGAGAAGCTAACGGATCATTGCTCAAGACGAGTTGGCGATTTCAGACTTATATTAATTAGTAGCTTTTGCCCGCGGCTTCGCTCGCGTTAAATTCGAGGTAACACAGTTCCCCTTTCCTGATTTACAAGTACCTGCTACCTGTAGTTTTTGCCCTTGCGCCTGATTTATTGTGATAGCAAAGCTAAATTTTCCCTTTTCTTCCCTCTTTCTCCCTCATTTCTCAATTTAAAAAAAAACGAAAGTGAGTTTGTTTGTTACGTCTTCACGCCTAAATGGCTAAACAGATTTAGATGAATTTTGGTACAGAGATAGTTGAGACCCTGGAGACGGACATAGGCTATTTTTTTTAAAAGAAAAGGTAAAACATAGCTTTGCTATTACAACCAATAAGGCGCAAGGGCAAAAACTACAAGTAGCAGGTACCTGCAAATCAGGAAAGGGAAACTGTGTTACCCAGAACTTAACGCGAGCAAAGCCGCGGGCAAAACCTAGTTTATAATATTAGTAGGATACTCACTTGATTAATTTATCAAGATTTATATACCACATGGCGGCGTCTTGGTATGTAAAGTCACCTCCCATAGTTATAACTACATTGTTACTTCTGTAATATCGCGCTTGATTCTTTACGTAATCAAAGAAAACAGCTATCTGTAAGTAAAGATATCACGGATGTAGTGTCTTAAGCAGGGATTTTCAAAAGGGAATTGGGGGGCGCAAAGACCTGCAAAGGGGGGCGTCGGCTATTAGCATGGTTAAGGAACTTATTTACACATTACCCGCGTTTACACCCTACGTATTTATTTTATACAAACTTGGTAACTAACATACATATGTACTGGCTAAAAAAATATTGAAAATATTTGCGAAAAAAAATTTCGTTTTTTTAGGTTGAATTCTGATTAATATTAAATTATTACTATATTTTATCAGGATTAGGTAAGGACTGAATGTTTTACCCTTTAGAAAGTGGGTGCATGTTGAAAAAGTTAGAGAACCCCTGGTCTAAAGGGATTGGCAGAAGTGTTTAGCACCGCCCTTATTTTGACAGTTGTTTTTAAGTCAAGGGGCAAGCCACAAAGCCATAATAGGACCGCAAAACACAGGGAAAAGTTCAGTTAATAATGTCATTTTTGATATTTTAACTTAGGGCTGATTTTTTAATAGTCAGCTAACTATTATCTAAGGAATAAAAATAGCAGTTTGACAGCTGTCAAACCGCCAATTTTATTCCTCAGATAAAAGTTATCGGACTATTGAAAAATAGCCCTTAGTGGAAACATTGTAGTCTCAATGCTAAGTTTTGAAGCAGTGACATTAAAAAAAGTACAGCTGTCAATACTTATACAACATGTAAAAATAGGAGCAATGACATTTAAGGGGCATACAGCTAAGGTCAAGCAGTCTTTGTGCATGTTCCCAGGTTCTCAAATACTATACTTTTAAAGAAAAAATATTTTTCTTTTTATTTTTGCATAAACTAAACAAGTTTGTTTATTCGGGTAGGTATCTCTACATCCAGTAAGTAGTAGGTAAGAATTATAGGAAAAAGTATTTCATGTAACCAGCGCATTCCTACTTAATATCTTTAGTACCTACTATCGTCGGCCATTGACCTGAACACCTAGGGTCGTAGCAGTGAAGTAAAATGAAAATAATGTATGGAAAGTCGAATCATTTATTGTAATTATGATTCTTACACAGTGTATTCTTGACATGATATATGTGCCTACCTATTAGTATTAGTACTCCTTTTTAGACGTTATAGAATAGACTAAATGTTACTGACGTGCGCATCAAATTTAAATAAAAACTTCCCTATTTGAAGAGGATTTTGTTATTATTCTAGTTTTGATTTTTAAAGAAACGTAAACCTAATCCTAGCCTTAAATACTTCCCTATAACATAATTTTTTTGCCAATAAAAGTCCCGTCAAAATCGGAGCAACCGGTCCGGGCTTTAGCTAATACAAACAGACAGACACCGTTGGCGTAGTGGCTGAGCAATCGACTGCTGCACTGCGTGTCGCGAGTTTGATCCCCGCACGGTACAAATATTTGTATGGCCTACAGATAGTTGTGTCGGGTCTGGCTGTTACTGTGTATGTAAGTTTAAATGTTTGTAAACGCACCTACGATACAGGTTTTTTTTTAATAAAAAAAATCGTTAACGCTGGCATGTGGTTATAAATCTTGACAAACTATATCAGGCGACACTTTATTTAAACAAAGGTACAGAAAATTAATCTAAGTATTTGCCTAGTCCGGGGTTGCGGGTTGTTCGAAAGAGATACCGCGGCCCCGGAACTTATAGAGCAAAAGAAGGAACATGGGTGGGTTTTAACCAGGAAAATTCTGACACTCCCCCCCGCTCCGCCCAGAGCGGGGGAAGTTATTTGATGGTTCCCCAAACGCAAAAGTAGTTGCCAACTAACTTAGGTTACCTAAAATATAGCGAGCTAAATTATGTAAAGCGCATTCGCGTTAGAAAACATGCACAATAGACGATAACAAACTTGAAGTTTGTGTATGTGAGTTTATATTTTTGTAAACGCACCCACGATACAGGAGAAATTCCACGTGTGGGGCAACGTTTTAAAAAAAAATAAAAAAGTTATATTTCTACGCCATTTTTAAAGATATATTTTTCAATACCCTTTCTCGTAAACTATCTTATTGCATTTCGATAAGGTTCAACATGTAATATATTTCACTAGCGTACTTTTTTCTCATTAATCGCAACAAGGCCTCAATGTTTTTTTTTCTGATTTCACCACAGATAACAATTGATTATTTTTTTAGACCTAGTAGTCTAAATCAATAAAAAGAAAATGTGTTTTACAACAGCATATCACAAATAAACTTGATAACTTATAAAATGACTAGCTTTTGCCCGCGGCTTCGCTCGGTTTAACACAGTTCCCCTTTCCTGATTTGCAGGTACCTGCTATCTGGTTTTTTTGCCCTTGCGCCTTTTTTTATTGTAAAAGCAAAGCTAAGTTTTCCCTTTTCTTCCCTCTTTCTCCCTTACATCTCATTTTTTTTTAAATAGCCTATGTCCGTCTCCAGGGTCCCAACTATTGCTGTACCAAAATGAATCAAAATCGGTTTAGCTATTTAGGCGTGAAGACGTAACAAACAAACAAACTCACTTTCGCTTTTACAATATTAGTAAGGATTTTATCACCACGCGAGTGAACCCGCGGGGCGCAGCTAGTCATGCATAAATGAACATGCACACTCACTCAATAAGCTTGTCTAGATTCATGAACCACATCGCAGCGTCCTGATAGTTAAAATCTTCTCCCATCGTTATCAGAATATTGTTACTCTTGTACACCCTTGACATATTTGCGCAGATCTCCAAGAATGATTTAATCTTGAACAAGAAGAATCATTGTGTTAACTATAGCGGCTGTAAAATATCCAGTGTATAAGAGAACTTTCTCAGACAGTTGAGACTGGTCATCTTTTAGCAGCCACGGTTTATTTTAATCTATATTATAAACATGACTCGCAAAATGCGTCGGTAAGCGAATAACTCAACAACGCCTGGACCAAATCAAATCATTTATTTCAATTAGACCATTACAGGCACTTTTAAATGTCAAGAAACAAAATGAATCTACAGTCCCAGTCACAAGGCATAATAACTTGTGAAAGTACTGTAGTTGCCCATTCCAAAGCGTTGATCTCTATGGAGAAGAGTGGGCAAGAAACTCCATGGATATTTTTTTTAAATCATTTTTTTTTTACAAGATTATGGTTACATCTTTCATGTTGAGATTATACAAATATGTGAGAACGGTGTAGTTAAACGTGCACATTAAGAGCGCCCAGAGTAAAAAAAGCAAAATTTAATTTAAAATCTAAATAAATTAAAAATGAACTAAAAAATGAAGCTAAAAAATGACCAGTCCCAACTGACAGCGCCCGTTCACGAACATGACGTATGGATCAGCCCCATTCAGCTCGACCATTTTGAAGGGAGCTAAATGACCCGACACACCCGCCACCATCAGCGAGACATTTAACCAATTTTACCAATTCTTTTTTTTAATATTCGTTGAAGTCCAAGGATAGTTTTTACGGTAAGAAAAAATCTAATAATTGCCGGGAAAACCCTAAAAACAGCCGTTTTCTTTTTCCCATACAAACGTTTTCTAACTATAATGTAGAGTCATTTTGAACTTAATTGCTATTCAATAAAGTTAGGTAGGTAGGGTAGGGTAGAAAAATTGCATTGCAACGCATACCGGGCACAGCTAGTTAATCAATATAAATTGCCCTTTTTGTTTTTACTCTGGAAGCTCTTAATGTGCACGTTTAACTAAATCGTTCTCACATATTTGTATAATCTTAACATGAATGATGTCACCATGATCTTGTAAAATTAGCATGATTTAAAAGAATATCCATGGAGTTTCTTGCCCATTCTTCTCCATAGAGATCTACACTTTGGAATGGGCAACTACAGTACTTTCACCAACGACCAACTTTCACAAGTTATTATGCCTTGTGACCGGGACTGTAGCATTATTGTTTTGTTTCTTGACATTCAAAAGTGCCTGTAATGGTCTAATTGAAATAAATAGTGAGTTTTCAAGGGTACCCAAAGATAGTCTAGCCTAGTCAACTCAAAAGTACATATATACAGAATTGTAGACGTGGCTTTTTGGAAGATAATATACAGGGTTATTTGTAAAACACCGACAACCTTGGAGGACTGTATTACAATCATCATAAACAACAACTTTTGTTCTATGATTTTTTACAAAATTTTATACATTTATCAGAAACAAATCTCCAAGATTTCGTTGTCCTATCTAACACATTTCAACTCCGTATTTTGCTGTACCTACATACCTACACCGCCGCTTGTAGGTACGTTTGCTTCGCATAGATTTCGTAACATTTAGAGCGTTCAATTTCAATATTTTTATTTTTGTATGAAAATCTGATGAACTAAAATATGATAAGTGTTTAAATGTCCTAGAACAAAAGTTGTTGATTATGATGTTAGTAACATGGTCCTGAGACGTTGCCGGTGTTTTACAAATAACCCTGTATATATTAAATCATTTTAGGGTTCCGTACTTCAAAAGTAAATCACGGAACCCTTATTAGATCACTGTGTTGTCCGTCTGTCTGTCAAGACCCTTTATCTCGGGAACGCGTGGAGGTATCGAGTTAAAATTAAAACCGTATATGTTCTAGTCTATCTGTATGTAATTTGAAAAAATCAACCCTCTATAGCCCCGTTCCAATAAACAATAAAAACCGGCCAAGAGCGTGTCGGGCCACGCTCAGTGTAGGGTTCCGTAGTTTCCCGTCCGTCACAATAAGTGTTCCCACTTATGAGTTTAAAGGTGGAGGAGGAAATTATTTTGTACAACTTTTTGTCTTTTTTGTACAAAAACTGTTGTGTCAATCAAGTTCAAAATAATTTTCCTAGAAAGTCCTTATAAAGTTCTACTTTTCAAATTTTTTTCATATTTTCTAAACTTATGGTTCAAAAGTTAGAGGGGGGGGGACACATTGTTTTTTACTTTTGGAGCGATTATTTCCGAAATTATAGACATTATCAAAAAATGATTTTAGTAAACCCCTATTCATTTTTAAATACCTTTCCAACAATATATCACACGTTAGGGTTGAAATTAAAAAAAAATCACTTCCCACTTTACATATAGGGTGGCGACCCTAATAAAACATTTTTTTCCAATTTTTATTTTACCACTTTGTCGGCGTGATTGATATACATATTGGTACCAAATTTCAGCTTTCTAGTGCTAACGGTCACAGAGATTAAGCGAGGACGGACGGACGGACGGACGGACAGACAGACATGGCGAAACTATAAGGGTTCCTAGTTGACTACGGAACCCTAAAAACCAACCCTCTAAGTCTACGCAGTCAAAAGATAATTATGGCCGTTTATGTCGCAAGTTTTTTTTTTAAGTTCTACATCTCTGCCAGTCAAATAGAGTTTATACAAGCCTTTTTATCAACAGAAGTGAGAATTTGAAAAGAAAGCTGCCCAGCATTGTTATTATTTACTAACTGTACATATAATCCTTACTAATATTATAAAAGCGAAAATGAGTTTGTTTGTTTGTGTTACGTCTTCACGCCTAAATGGCTAAAACGATTTTGATGAATTTTGGTACAGAGGTAGTTGTGACCCTGGAGACGGACATAGGTTTTTTTTAAAGTTAGAAATAATAGCAGGTAAGTGCAAATCAAGAAAGGGGAACAGTGTTACGCCGAATTTAAAGCGAGCAAAGCCCCGGGCAAAAGCTAGTAATACCATAAACAAAATGCTGATAAGAATATTCTCACACATACACTTTGAAAACTTCACAAACAAGGAAATAACATTGGTACAACAGAAACACACACATGTCTGATTATCAAGCACACACACACATTTACACACATATCGCTAGGTATCTTCAATTCAAAACTACCACAAATTAAAAAATAACACTTTTTAAAGCTTTAACTTTAGCTTTTTTTAACACTTTTGGAGCGAGCCGCCAGACGAGGGTGTTATGAAGCCGAGAACAGCAGTGACAAATTCTCACGTGAATCAAACGTTTTTCAATACACTTCAGATAAATAAAATCAAATAACAAAAAGTACTTTGGTCATTAATAAATATGAAACAATGATTTAATTTGTTTTTTTTTTCCCGCTTTTACTTCTCATACTGAAGGATCTGTAAAATAGGTGGATGAAAAACGATTGCATGTAGCGGAGATGAGAATGTTGAGATGGATGTGTGGAGTGACAAGAATAGATAAAGTAAGGAATATTAGAGGAAGTTTCAAAGTTGCGCCTGTTACAGAAAAATTGAAAGGGAGTCGTTTGTCTTGGTATGGACATGTTATGAGGAGGGATGAAGCACATGTGACTAAAAGAGTGATGGATCTGAATGTTGATGGACGGAGAGCGAGAGGAAGGCCAAAGAAAAGATGGGTGGATTGTGTAAGGAATGATATGAAGGAGAAAGGAGTAAATGATGCCGTGACGTCTGATAGGGGAGAATGGAAGAAGAAAACGTGTTGCGCCGACCCCAAATAGAATGGGGCAAGGGCAGGAAAATTATGACTGAAGGAGAAGCAAAGGCATGACATTGTTAAACAGCCTAACATTAAAAAATAAGAAATTATAATTTTGAATTAAGAACTCAACTAAATGCCAATAAAATTATTTGCTACATGACATTGTATATTTGTGATAATCTGTTGATAACTCAATTGAATTGTCTGAATAAATCAAAATCCCGCATCTACACACACACAAACATGCACAAACACACACAAGCCCACTTACTCAATAAGTCTGTCTAGATTACTGAACCACATTCCAGCATCCTGATAGTTGAAATCATCTCCCATCGTAATTAATATGTTGTTGGAGCGATATCTCCTTGACATGTCTCGACATATCGAAAGGAAATTGTTTACCTGTACAAAGATTAGTTGTTACTCTTGTAGCGGCTTGGTAACCGCGATTTGCTGAGTTGCATTTTTTATGTTATATGGGAACGCGTGCGGACGGCTCGCCAGTCGCTTACCGTACACCGCCCTGCCTCTACACATACCTAGTTCGTAGTTAGATATAACGAAGTATTGTGGAACCAAAAATAAAGACGTTTATTAAGTTAAAATCACTTGTCATTTAAGTAACTCCTAACCAGAGATGTAACGGAGCTTCGATTCCGGTTCCGTTAAGTCGGAACTTCCGATTATTATTACACTTTCGGTTCCGACTTCGGTTCCGATACTTTTGTATCGGATGTTAATCGGAGGTCGAACAAAACAAAGCGGGCGGCGCGCGACGGCCTGTGCCGAACAGGTTCATACATGTCGCGCTGGGAATCCCCCGACCCCCACTACGTGCACTCTATCATCAATTATTATTTCACTTGTTATTATTTGTTACGCCCACGACACGTTTATAGGTTATAGATAATTGTTTTGATTTTTGCGGCTTATTATTAATGAAAGTGATCTGTTTTTGTGTGGGATAATGAAACCTAAATCCAGTTGTATTTGGAACTACTTCAATGAAGTTAATTCAGATTCGGCAAAGTGTAAACTGTGTATGAAGACGTATTCAAGAAAGGGAGGTACGACAACGTCCTTAAAAAGTCATTTGAAGTCTGTCCATGCCACTGAATATGAAGAATTCATTAAGTCAGAAACTGAAAAAAAAGATACTGTACAGCCTTCGACTTCGACGCCCCTTCATGATGCTAAAAAACAAATGACTTTAAAAGAAACTTTGCTGAAGAATACAAAATGGTGCACTTCTAATGCTAAATCTAAGGAAAATGACAGATTAATTTCGGAAATGATTGCTTTGCAAGACCTACCCTTCAATTTTGTGGAAGGTATAGGATTTCGACGACTTATGCAGTTTACTGTGCCAAATTATCAGTTAAGGGGAAGACAATTTTTTACGGAAAATATTTGTGGTCATTTATATGAAACATTAGCTAAAAATATTAAAGATTTGCTCACACAATTTGAAAAGATCTCATTTACAACAGACATTTGGACCGAACCAAGTTCGAATGTGTCTTTATTGAGTCTGACAGCGCATGGCATAAATAGAGATTTTAAAAGGCTAAAAGTTATTTTAAAATGCCATACATTTGACGGAAGACATACAGGAGATCTAGTTCTTGAAAAAATTAACAGTATGTTGATGGAATGGGGCATCATAAAAGTGAAAATTCATTGTTTTGTACGCGACTCAGGATCTAATATGATACGAGCAATGAAACTCGGCGACTTACCTGATGTCAGTTGCACTGTACATCAGTTGCAACTGTGTGTGCGAACATTGTTAGATTTTGATGAAGAAATTAAAGCCTTATTATCGAAATGCAAAAAAATTTCGACGCATTTTAATCATTCCCAAATAGCTCAGACTGAACTTCATAAAATACAAAAGGAACAACTCAACCAAGAATGTTTGAGTGTTAAACAGGATTGTAGTACGCGGTAAGTTCTTTAATTTGTGCATTTATTTTTTTTTACCTCCAGATTAGTCCAGATTATATTTCAATCAAAGATCTATGCACGCTAATACAATAAATTCAAATAAAACTACTAAATAGATTTTATTCAAACTTGCTGTCGTATAAGGACGCTGATTATAATGAGTGTAAATATTTAGTTTTTATCATTAATTTAATTTAAGTTATATAAGTGTAAATTGTAAGCGTTAATTAAATTAATTAATCTGTTTTAGGTGGAATAGTACATTTTATATGTTGGAAAGAATGATTAAAATACAGGATTCTCTATGCCTGTACGCATGTAAACACAACATCTCTCAGTTGTCTCCTGAAGAATGGCTGCAGCTTAAAAAAATAGTGACTATACTTCAACCTTTTGAAGAAATTACCCGAAATATGAGTGATAATAACGCCAGTATCTCATCAGTAATTCCACTTATACACACACTCAAGTATACATTACAAACTGAAGCCAGTAAACAAGATACGAATGAACAATTTAAAAGTATAATAAAATGCACCGTCGATCAATTAAATTCCAAATTTGGTGACCTTCAAACAAACAATTTCTTTGCAATAGCAACCTATCTAGATCCTCGGTATAAAACAAATTTTTTTAATGAAGTGGTTAAAGAGAAAATTGAAACCGAAATAATGTCACTATTTGATGCAGACACATCTAAAAACGAGGCTGATAATATTGGCGCTCCTGTAGAAAAACGGGCAAGAATGGAATTACCAGCAGAAGCTAGCCATAGTAATGTCCAAACAGTTTTGTCGAATATATTGTTAAGTAGTGATAGTGATGAAGACGATGATGATACAACATCTGGAAGATATGCAGTTTTTGACAAATTTGTTGTAATGAAAAGTATGCTAAATGAGTACAATAAAGAAAAACGTATAAGTATTAGTGATGATCCGTTATTGTGGTGGAAAGTAAATGGAAATACAAAATTCCAGCCCCTACAATCAATTGCCCGGCAATATTTGTCATGTCCACCGGGCTCGGTAGCTAGCGAACAACTTTTTAGTGGTGCTGGCCTAATTTACGACTCTTTAAGAAACAGATTGGATGGGGACAAAGCATCAAAGCTTTTGTTCATAAAGTACAATACATGTCATTACTTTTGGAGTCCATTTTGATTTAATTTGTTTTAGCTTTTGTTCATTTATTGTAATGTAACCAAATGTAACACGCTACTTTGGGTTTTAATTTTAATTAAACTTTAAATTCATTAATTTTATCTTTTGTTTATTTGGAATTATGCTAATTTTTTTTCACAGTTGTTTTTTATTTTATAATAAAAAATAAAAATGAAAAGAATTGACTATAAATCATGTTTTATTTGTCCTTAAACAAACTGACCCTGCCTCCGATTTCGATTCCGATTTCGATTCCGATTCCGATAAACCAAATTTGAAAACTCCGATTCCGATTTCGGTTCCGATAAAACTACCTCCGTTACATCCCTGCTCCTAACACAGGGGAACACGCCCAACACTCTTGTGTTATGTTTAATTTTTTAGATTCTGTACCTCAAAAGAAAAAAGAACAGCACCCTTATAGGATCAGTTTGTTGTCTGTCTGTCTGTCTGTCTGTCTGTCTGTCAAGACCCTTTATCTCGGGAACGCGTGAAGGTAATGAGTTGAAATTAAAACCATATACTTAATTTTCTGGAGCTGGTTAAACAATCCACACTCTAAGTCTACGCAGTCAAAAGATATGGCCGTTTATGTCTCAAGTTTGTACGGAACCCACGGTGCGCGAGTCCGACTCGCACTTGGCCGGTTTTTAGAGTTCCGTACCTCACAAGGAAAAGAAGAACCCTTATAAGATCACTTTGTGGTCTGTCTGTCTATTATTCAAGATCCTTTATCTCGGGAACGCGTGTACGTATCGAGTTGAAAATAAAACCATATACTTAAGTCTGTGGTCTCTTGGAGCTGTGAAAATATCAACCCTCTAAGTCTACGCAGTCAAAAGATATGGCTGTTTATGTCGCAAGTTTGTACGGAACCCTTAGTGCACGAGTCCGACTCGCACTTGGCCGGTTTTTAGAGTTCCGTACCTCACAAGGAAAAGAAGAACCCTTATAAGATCACTTTGTGGTCTGTCTGTCTGTTATTCAAGATCCTTTATCTCGGGAACGCGTGGACGTATCGAGTTGAAATTGAAACTATATACTTAAATCTGTGGTCTCTTGGAGCTGTGTAAATATCAACTCTCTAAGTCTACGCAGTCAAAAGATATCGCCGTTTATGTCCCAAGTTTGTAAGGAATCCTCGCACTTAAATATTTTATTTTTTTTAAACGTTGCCCCACACTAGGAATGTCTCCTGTATCGTGGGTGCGTTTACAAACATTTAAACTCACATACACAAACAGCCAGACCCGAAACAACTATCTGTAGGCCATACAAATATTTGTTCCGTGTGGGGATCGAACCCACGACACGCAGTGCAGCAGTCGATCACTCAGCCACTGCGCCAACCGTGCCGTCTATAGTATGGTATTCGAAAGACATAGAGTAAGAGAGAGAGAGCGAGTGAGAGAGAGTGTGGGAAGAGGTTGCGAGGGCTGAGGGTCAGTTTTGTGACCTGAGTGCAACAGTTTAACTTAGGCGTACGACTAGATAAGACGTGCTTTGTATTTCTTGTGTAACTTTTAATAAACATAAATAATCTTATCCCCTGTTTTTTACACTAGAATAGAATCAGACAATTTAGCATATTACATTAATATACGTATATAAAAATGTAAAAAAAAGAAGCACTAATACTTATAGGTAGACACATATATCATGTAAAGAATACACTGTCAAAAAAGGAAACGAATTTTCATTAAGAATTCCAAATTAACTATTTAATTTTATAAAATCTTTATTTTTGTGATCACTATTAGCTGATTGTCCATTCTGTCTGTCAGCTGATTATATAATAATTCATTTATTTCCCACCACAATATTAAAAGATTACATGAATATTGTTTAGTAACTAATTTAATAAAACATACTATAATATTGTGAGAGACTGGTGCCTAAGCTAGGCTTATGACCTGCGTTATAATAGGACACCAGAAATATTGAGATCTTAGGGTTGTAACAAGGAGTTTGAACAAAAAAAAGTAAAATGTCTATTTCTCTAAAAGTAATTAACTAATTTGAGAACCTGGGAACATGCACAAAGGATGCTTATAACTTTAGCTGTATGCCTCTTAAATGTTATACCTCCTTTTTTTACACGTTGTAGATGCGGAGACAGAATGTGTTGGGTGTCTTCATCAATTATAATTTGGAAAAACCTTCCATATTTTGCAGACACACTATTTTGTATGGTCCATATTGCTTGTTGAAGATAATGTTTGAACTTTGAAACTTTTACACATTGTATATTATACTTATAAATTATTTATATTCATAAATTATATGATAGACAGATAGAATATTCTTTATTATGTACGCCATACATATTACAAGAATTACAGTATACAACATAAAATTAGGGTGACACAATGGGCGGTCTTATCGCTAAAAGGGATCTTTTCAAGACAACCTTTGGATGGATTTAAAGGAGGAGAGACAGTACTGTAGGTAGTCTGTGGTGTTTCATTTTACAAAACGAATAGCTACATTTATAAAAACAAATACTTATATATAATATACAACAATAATATTTATGAAGAGCAAAGAAATATTTCATATTGTTGTTTACGGAGAGAGGTAGTGCTTTTTGACCAGAATTTTAAAAGTGGACAGGGTTTGAGCGCTCCTTACAGACATGGGCTGGGCATTCCATAGCTGTACAGGTTGAACTGTAAAGGATTTATCGTAAAAGCTAGTAGAATACACCGATCTCCAGTCTCAGATTTTCCGATGACCTCAGATATCTATTATATGTGTCATGAAGGAACTTAAAACATTCTTTGAGATAAGGGGGGGTATAGTTATAAATTATTTATATTCATTAATTATATACAGGGTTATTTGTAAAACACTGGCAACGTCTCAGGACCATGTTACTAACATCATAATCAACAACTTTTGTTCTAGGACATTTAAACATTTATCATATTTTAATTCATCAGATTTTCATACAAAAATAAAAATATTGAAATTGAACGCTCTAAATGTTACGAAATCTATGCGAAGCAAACAGCAAAATACGGAGTTGAAATGTGTTAGATAGGACAACGAAATCTTGAAGATTTGTTTTTGGTAAATGTATAAAATTTTGTAAAAAAAATCATAGAACAAAAGTTGTTGTTTATGATGATTGTAATACAGTCCTGCAAGGTTGTCGGTGTTTTACAAATAACCCTGTATATTTATTTAATATATATAGACATTTAACATTACCTTGTTTTCCACATTGTAAAGCGGTGAGTTCGGATCATCAATAATTGGTTCGTCAGAACACAAAACGTCAAAACAGAAGCCGGGAGGCGGAGAGTATGTATTGTGTAGTACACCGGTAAATATGTCTGAGGATTTGCCTGAAAAATTAAAACAAAACATTAAGATTACTGCGTTAAATATGGGTGTAATAGATCTCTTTATACCCCATATGTGTACAGGTAGAGTATAAAGAACAATATTAATGGTAATTTGGTGAAATAGTTTTTGGTGACATAGTACCGGTTATTATCCTTACTAATATATATTATTATATCCTTACTAATATTATAAAAGCGAAAGTGAGTTTGTTTGTTTGTTTGTTTGTTTGTTTGTTACCTCTTCACGCTTTAATGGCTACACCGATTTTGATGAATTTTGGTACAGAGATAGTTGGGAACCAGGAGACGGACATAGGCTAACTTTTATTTTAAAAAAGTGGGATGTGAGGGAGAAAGAGGGAAGAAAAGGGAAAACTTAGCGTTGCTATTACAAATCAATAAGGCGCAAGAGGAACTTTGTTACCCCGAATTTAACGCGAGCGAAGCCGCGGGCGAAAGCTAGTACCAAATAAAACTCCCGAAAAAATGATATTCCTTGTGAAATCTGAGTAATACGGTGGTTATTTTCACAGTTCTTAAACGCGCACTGCTCCATTTTTACGTGTTAGTGTTGGCCAGGATTGGACCATACTAGGTTTAAATAGAAGCACAATTTGTCGGGCCGTTTTTGAAGTGTTGATCAGGAAATCTAGTACATTTTTGATCGAAGATGTCGGTACATTTTTCTCAAAAATAATAAAAGGGCGTTACTATACGATATTTTTATAAAATTAAACCTTTACTTAAAAGAGAAAAACGGCGCCAGGGGGGCTGCCGCACGGGGGGATGGGCGACAAGAAAGATATACCGCGGCCACGGAACGTAAAGGGCAATGGAAGGAACATGGGTAGGTTTTAGTCAGTACAAGTCTGACACTCTCCCCCGCTCCGCCCAGCGAGAGAAGTTATTTGAAGATTTCCCACTCCAAAAAAAACCCTCGATGCGCAAGTCTGACACGCTCTTGCCAGATTTTTTGACTTAACCATAAAACTTACCCAAGACATCGTCTCCTCGCCAGACCATCTCCATATTCCTCTGCAAGAACCTCGCCCTCTTGTCCTGATAATCGATTCTCCCCAGGAACAGCCCATCGTAGCCCATCATGGACAGCAGTGACGCGAACTCCCGAGAGTGACCGAACGGGTCGATCTGCCAGCCGACGCGGGGTCGACCACAGTGGCCAAATGTCGCGTTGAGTTTTCTGGAAGAAAAACGTAATATAATAAGCATGATGACAAATTTTGAGAAACTGTTTTATAAGGCTGTTATGTTGACGGTATATGTGTCAACAATATTAGTTATGCTGATGATATGGTGGTGCTGAGCTCATCGATGAACTCCATGATGAGCCTGCTCATGATATGTGAAAGGAGGCCCATGCCCTTTACATTTATTTATTTAAACTTCATGTACAATAAGCAATAGCATTAAGTCCGCCTATGTACCCCACATAGGCGGACTTAATGCCATAAGGCATTCTCTACCAGTCAACCTTTGAGTAAAATACGACAACATTGTGATAGGGTACAAAAATATACAGTATGGGGACCACATATATGCAATAAATTATACGACATACTTGTTATCGCCTTTTCTGACGCTATGCAAAAAATTAACTATATCGGTCTAGTAATTAGGTCAAAAAGTAGAGTTTTAATTTTGAACAAATTTAAACACTCTGTAGAATTGTATCACTAGGTCAAAGATTCAACGAACTTGAATCCTCTAACATTGAAAAGCGACGTTGCCACGCAGTGCAAAACTACGAACTATCACTACACGCTGTTACGTACCTATTCTAGTTATTTGCCTAAATGTAAAATTGGTACCTCTAAACGACAGGCTGGAATTTAATGTAACAAATTTTAATTCATTGTTCGAGTGCGCAAACTAACCGTGTAAAAGGCCGCGGCCGCGGACCGCGCTGCCCGACTCCCACATTTATTTCGCTGCTATATGGATTTTAATTTTTTAATACTGTGACGGTGCGGCTCACTACCTCTTTCTCACAGACAGAATACTAGTACAGACTGATTATTAAATTTAATGTTAATATTGTTTTTTTCTGTATACTAGTACTTCGAATTTCCTTTTGAACAACGTCCCTGATCTGCCACGGTCGAAACTTTGTTTTGCAATTTACACAAACACAATTTATCAATGGGACGCGCCTGCATTTCCTGCAGGTGTACGTCGGTAGCGGTGTCTTTTGGCGGCTTCCTCACTAGGCACGCGGCTTTTTTCAAAGGAAATGAATTGCTGTCGGCGCCGGCGCGGCTCGTGGCAGGCCGGCGGGGTGGGAGGGAGCGCGGGGTGCGCTCGCGCCAAGTAAGGAAGGGCACCTGTTATTGACTATTAATAATGATCGATAAAAAGCTGTTTAGCTTTAAATACTTTAGGTGGTGTTTTTAGAATTATCGTGCTGTTATGATAATTCTAAAAAACACTGCCGTAAATATTTAAAGCTAAACTAAGCTAATTTTAAGTGTGTTCTTATTAAATATTATTAAGTAGATTTAGAGATCAAAATAAATAAAGTAAACAACAATAATTTATGAATTGCTTTTACCTATTAAAAATCGTACCTACGAGCTTATTATTAGTTACTGAATTAAATTTCTATTGTTACCGATCGGCTCCCGGGCGATCGACAGAACCGTTTGATACTCAGGAACTCACAAAACGTTAGTTTCGTTTTTTATTGTTAATAATTTGTTAATTATTAAAAATATTAAAACATTCGAATTACACAGAGATCTTGTATTCTAATGCCTTGTTTAGGTAGTAGGTAAATAAGTGTAAAAAGTTATCGATAAGCGATTACGATAATTACGCCGTTCGCCCTACATTACTTATAACTTTTATTTTTTTCACTATTTTGGATTTCGGAAGTTCCGTTCCGCTTTGTTTGTCAGTCACCGCCGCGCTGGTCTTCCGGGATAGTGTGTGCCTTTCGCATAGATTTCGTAGACCTACTTGAGCGCATTGCTTCAAAACGCGATTTTAGACAATTAAGTACTTAGTTTAATATTGTTTACAGTGAAATGGACACTTATTAGTTTATTAGTACTTGACTTTGTGTGTGTGTAAATTGTGTTTTTAAGTTTTATGTTGTGTTATTTTTTACGGTGAAATTGACACTTGACTTTTGTGTACGCGTGTTTTTGGTAAAAAAATGCCAAGGCAACAGCATTTTTACAGTGCTGCAGAGTACACAGACATGGTGTTATTGTATGGCGAATGCAGGCAAAATGCAGCCTTATATACGTAAGTACCTATCGTGAGAGATACGGAGCAACTCGCGTCTGCCCTACTAGTGTCAGGACAATCCTGGGAGCTGTCCAAAGGATCAGGGAAAATGGTCAGTGGGTAGTCTTAGGGGCGAATCAGCACATAGTACCCAACACTCATGAAGGAGTTGCTCCGCGTCATGTTCCATCCTCTTTAAGTTTCTATTCTTTTTGGAACTAATGAGCAATATTTAATTTATTTAGTTCAGTTCAGTTATCGCGAAATAAACATGTGGCGGTAAAAAATAACTTAGTGAATTTAATTTTCGTCGCACATTGTCAAAGTCAAACGAATCAAAGTGGCGCGCCGACGTGCGTCGTTGCCGCACTTCGCTTCTGGGGTCAAGGTACGTTGTCTAAACAGAGTGTTTACTTTTACTGAATTTATTTTGATATTTATTTTGTTTGAAAATTTCACTTTTTTAATTTTCGGTTTTTAATTTAAAATGTAATTTTGATCAACTTCTGTGGACTAGTATTACTTGAGGTTTCATTTATTGCCTAGAAGTGAGCTCCATACTGTATATATCTAAAACTATTTGCACTTTTTTTTTTTTTTTTTTTTTTTTTTTTTCTTTACATTGTATCTGAGCCAGATACAATGTAAAGAAAAGTGAAGTACTGGTATTGTTCGAAAGAGATACCGCGGCTCCGGAACGTAAAGGGCAATAGAAGGAACATGGGTGGGTTTTAGTCAGTACAAGTCTGACCCTCCCCCCCGCTCCAGAGCGGGGGAAGTTATTTGAAAATTTCCTATCCGCAAAAAAAACACACTAGAACAAATAGAATAAAAAATATAAATATATACATAAACACAGGTCATGGCTTGTCGCCTGCGCACGCGCCTCCAATCATACTCATTCGCATTATTTCACCAAGGGGCCGTCAATTAATCACATGATGTATTTTTAGCATTTTTGAGCCCCCCTCTTCCCCCTTGGTGATACGTGGTGAGGTTTAAGACTACCCCTACCACCCGTCTCTTATATCACGTGTATTTTTTAGTAACAATGTTATGTTTTTTTTTATATTTATAAAATACAGGTATTAAGTATCATCTAATTTATTATAGAAAATTAAGGACTACAACAATAACGTCTAGAGGTAGACAGAAAGGTTGCAGGTTGTTTTAATTTTGACACAATAATAATAAAAGAATTGCAAAAAACTTTTTCCGGATCACGAATTAGCAAAGCAATCGGTTAAGTAATCGCGCGTTTGCCGAAAAAATTAATACACGTGATTATGTTTCTACACCCCCCTCCCCCCTTGTGATATTTCGTGATTTTTTATGGAGCCGCTGGAATATAAGGAAGGAAATTCTTACTGATGTCCCCAAGTGAACTGGTCCACAGTGCTCTGGTAATGGGCGGCAGCCTCATCGTTCATGCTCCAGGCTCCCCCAACCATCTGCAGCCGTCCCTCCCGCACCAGGGTGTGGACCTTCTGCTTGACATTATCTGGTTGACGCACCCACCACTTCCAGAAGAATGCTGTTTCTACGTAGATGAATCTGTGAAGGCAGAAGATCCATTATTAACTGAGTTCAAAAAACCGGCAAAGAGAGAGTTGGGTTTGCGTAGCGAGGGATACGTACAAACTTGTCAAGAAAATGATTCAAACTCGAAGTATTTATTTCAATTAGACCATTACAGGCACTTTTGAATGTCATAAAAACAAGAACAAAAAATGATGCTGCTACAGTCCCGGTCACAAGGCATAATAACTTGTGAAAGTACTGTAGTTGCCCATTCCAAAGCGTTGATCTCTATGGAGAAGAATGGGCAAGAAACTCCATGGACACTCTTTTAAATTACAATATTTTTACAAAATCGTATTTACATCATTCGTGTTGAGATTATACAAATATGTAAGAACGATGTAGAAAGACGTGCACAGTAAGAGCGTCCAGAGTAAATAAAAAGCAAAATTCAATTTAAAATCTAAATAAGTTAAAAAAGACCGTGGTAGTTAAAAAATGACCAGTCCCAACTGACAGCGCCCGTTCACGAACATGACGTATGGATCAGCCCCATTCAGCTAGACCATTTTGAAGGGAGCTAAATGACCCGACCAAAGAGATTAAATATACCTAATTTAATGTCTTTGGACCCGACACACCCGCCACTATCAGCGAGACATTTATAGTTACCGGCACGGATCTTGAGCGCTGACCTTCACTTGCGCAGAAGTGAGTTATTGGGTCCCTTTGGTGGTATGAAGTGAGGCGCGGGGGCGGGGAAAGTGCAGTGATTGGCCCGTAGCGCATCGCGTCATAGACGTCACTCGGGATTCGTTCTTTTCCTGCTGCATGTACGTCACGACGACGAGTACAATTCCGGCCAATTTAATTGACAACATTTTTAAATTATATTATTCAAATATTTTATGTGATTTTTTATTTGGAATTATAATCAAAGGTGATATTTATCGAAAGCAAAACGGGGAAAAAAAATAATGTCAGTTTGTAATTAGCAAAACTATTTTTCATTCAATTATTTTATTTGTACTTGTATCGAAATGTACTATATTCAATAGATAAAGTTTTTATCTACAACAAATAAAATTCGAAGTCAAAAATGCTAACAAAAAAAAATACGTAGTAGTTTTTTTTAGTAATTTTTGACAAACTACAAGAACTAAGTTATAATTTTAATTTAGAAACACTTGTTAATTACCTACTTCTTTGATCTCAATTTCCATTTCTCAATTTAATGAACCATTATTTAATCTTTCTTTCAACCATAGAACCAATAAGAAATCACGTAGGTTACTTAGAAAAAATAAATAATCAACGGGCGTCCGTTTTATTTGCCATATGTGTACGATGCGCAAAGCGATCCCCACCCTTCCGCCGAGCGCTCAAGATCCGTGCCGGTATCTGTAAGTGAGCATAACACTATTAACCACCAGGGAAAAAAATTCAATAAAGGTTCCGTTATTTTCATTTTGGGGTACGAGTCCTTAAAAATATGTATAAAAGAAGAGAACTCATATAAGTTAAGGAACGCTAATAACTCTATTATTTTTTTTATTTAGAGAAAGACGAGGTTTTCAATTGAAAATTGCAATGCATCATGTTTGTTTTTTATTTATTCTGAGTTTCCCGTCTTAAGTGTTTATGAGGTTTCAGGTGGAACGTGAAAATAAGTCTTGACTTATTAAATGCAAAAAATAGTTTATTCACCTTTTATACATTCACAAAAACATTAAGTTCGGATTTATAATTCGCGTGCGAGTAGTAGGCGCGTAAGAAACGGAATGGCTGCCCAAACGCCCGGCGGTTGCAACGCCGTGCGTGAACGCGGGAAAAGAGCGCGCGAACACGTCTTATTGGTATCGTATCGGAACGCGACCGCGGGACGCTCTTATTGGTCGCGACGACCCTCTTGGGGTTGCTATCCTTACTAATATTATAAAACCGAAAGTGAGTTGGTTTGTTTGTTTGTTATCTCTTCACGCTTTAATGGCTAAACCGATTTTGATGAATTTTGGTACAGAGATAGTTGGGACCCTGGAGACGGACATAGGCTTAAAAAAGTGAGAAAAGGGGGAAAAAGAGGGAGGAAAAGGGGAGAGAAAGATATTTTTTTTCGATCCTCACGCGTAAAGTTAACGTTTGTTTAAAAAAAGAAATGAGGGAGAAAGAGGGAAGAAAAGGGAAAACTTAGCATTGCTATTACAATAAATAAGGCGGTAGGGCAAAAACTACAGGTAGCAGGTACCTGTAAATCAGGAAAGGGAAACTGGGTTACCCCGAATTAAAAGCTAGTATCTTAATAATAATGTTAGTGACCATGTCAGTTTAAAGATATTGCTTTAATAGTGTACATGATTTTTTAGATTATAATTTGTAACTTTTTTTAATTACACGGCCATTTTAAATTAACTATTAAATCAATATGTCGTATGTCGAATCTCTCCCATAAATTGACTTGAATCATTATTGACATATATGATTACTTTTGAATATTATATGGACATGGGCAATTATGATTATTATTTTCTATTATAACATTGCAATATTTAGTGGCTACCACGTTGGTTTAGTAGCCACAAGCACGGCTGCGGAGCTTGAGGTACTAAATTAGATTCCCGGACAAAGTGCTGTTGAGGTTTTCCATCAAGAATTTCTCAGTAGCGGACGCTACTGCATATTTTTTTTAAACCTTGCCCCACATTAGGACTTCTCCTATACCGTGGGTTCGTTTACAAACATTTAAACTCACATACACAAACAGCCAGACCCGAAACAACTAGCTGTAGGCTATGCAAATACTTGTTCCGTGCGGGTATCAAGCCCGCGACACGCAGCGCAACAGTCGATCGCTCAGCCACTGCGCGTACCTTCATGAACTCATCATCTGCCTAGCCTTTTCCCAACTATGTTGGGGTCGGCTTCCAGTCTAACCGGATGCAGCTGAATATCAGTATTTTACATGGAGCGACTGCCTATCTGACCTCCACAACCCAGTTAGTACTGGGTAATACGATACCCTTTGGTAAGACTGGTTGTCAGACTTTCGGGACACTGACTACCTGTAACGACTGTCAAAGATCTACAAATGACAGCCGGGACCAACGGCTTAACGTGCTTTCCGAGGCACGGAGGAAACTCGGTATGTAACGGGTGGTCACCCATCCACAGACCAACCTAGGCAAGCGCGGCTTAACATAAAGATCGACCCGAGCGGCTGCTATTATTTAGCCACGAGCTCGAGCGTACCTTCATGAACTATGAACGTTGGAGATTTAAGCACCTACCTTCTTTTCGAATCTTCCCAAAGTTCTTTGATGACAGAATCCAAGATGTACTGGACACCAGCTTTCTGAATATTGTTACGACCTGAAAATCAAAAAGGTATTTCATTTGCATTTGTTTCTTATGAGAATTAGATAAGTACAAGCAGGCGCCCGCGGCTTTGCCTGTGTGATACCAAAAAAAAACGTATCCTATGTGTTTTTCCAGACCATAATCTACCTCTGTGCCAATTTTCATCAAGATCCGTTGAGCCGTTTTGACGTGAAAGAGTTATAAACATCCATACATCCTCACAAACATTCGCATTTATCCTAATATTATAAAAGCGAAGTGAGTTTGTTAGTTTGTTTGTTACGTCTTCACGCCTGGAGACGAACAAAGGCTATTTTTTTAAAGTGAGAAATGAGGGAGTTCTTAGCTTTGCTATTACAATAAATAAGGCGCAAGAGCAAAAACTACAGGTAGCAGGTACCTGCAAATCAGGAAAGGGGAACTGTGTTACCCCGAATTTAACGCGAGCAAAGCCGCTGGCAAAAGCTAGTAATATTATAAAAACGAAGTAAGTTTGTTTGTTTGTTACGTCTTCACGCCTAAATGGCCCAACCGATGTTGATGAATTTTGGAACAGAGATAGTTGGGACCCTGGAGACGGACATAGGTTTAATAAAGTGAGAAAAGGGGGAGAAAGAGGGAGGAAAAGGAGAGAGAAAGTTTTTTTTTCCTGTCCTTTTCTTCCCTCTTTCTCCCCCTTTTCTCACTTTTTTTTAGCCTATGTCCGTCTCCATGGTCCCAACTATCTCTGTACCAAAATACAAAGTACAAAAGTTAGCGTTAGCCCAAAGTAACTATGCCATGCGGTCTAAATCGCGGACGAAAGCTAGTTATTAATATTTCTCAAAAAAAGATGTAGTGTACTTACTTCCATAATAGTACTGGTCGACGGTCTTCAACCAGCCGACGTCATCGTGCGTGTGCGGCACGATATGCACGTTGAGCATGTCTGCGGGGGTGGCGTGGCAGCTCTGGGAACGCAGACGACGTCATTAGAACAGTGGGAGTCACGACCACATCGTACTAGGCAGTTAGCAGAATACTAAAATAAGGCCAACTAGCAGCGATACGAAAGGTCATTAACCTAAAAAACAACTGTGGCGTTGACAATCTAATATTTATCTCTATCCATCTTGTGCCTTTGTCGTAATGTCTCGTTCTCCCGGCAAAAACATGACAACGTTAAGACGGGTTCGCCAACATTCGGGCGGCCATTTTAGATGGGGTTTTAGCATGGGTTTTGTTTACATTTGGTATCGCTTCTCGTTGGCCGTACTTTAGCGTCAGGGTTTCTACCTAGATGCAGGCCTGTGGACGGTGAGCAATGGTTAGCTTACCGTCCGTCCGTCTATTGACGACAGGCCGTGTCGACAGCGCGTTAGTGTTTCACGCGCGCCTCAAAGAGATGTCAGCAAAGCAGAGGGGCCTGCCAGGGCCACCGCAACACGGTGTTGCGGGTTGTTCGAAAGAGATACCGCGGCCTCGGAACGTAAAGGGCAATAGAAGCAACATGGGTGGGTTTTAGTCAGTACAAGTCTGACACTCCCCCCCGCTCCGCCCAGAGCGGGGAAAGTTATTTGATGATTACCCACCCCAAAAAAAATCGTAGTGGCCATTTAGCAGAATACTAGCGTCAGGGTTTCTACGGGACAACTCCCAGCCACCGTAGGTACGGGTCTTTGGACGGTGAGCAATGGGTAGCTCACCGTCCGTCCAGTGACGATAGACCGCGTCGACGGAGCGTTAGTGTTCCCCTTTTATACATTTATACGCGCGCCTCAAAGAGATACGGTTGACACTCAACACAAAAATGTGGCAAATTATCCTCACATTCGATATTCAACAACCGGTAGACCTCTTTTTTTGCAAATGGTAAATCGTCAAATAACTTGTCGGGCTCTGGGTGGAGCGGAGTGTCACTTGTACTGACTAAAACCCACCCATGTTCCTTCTATTGCCCTTTATGTTCCGGGGCCGCGGTATCTCTTTCGAACAACCCGCAACCCCGGCAGGCGGTGGCCCTGGCACGCACTTCTGCTTTGCTGACATCTCTTTGAGGCGCGTGACACACTAACGCAAAATACAATTATCTCAATAAAAGTGTTGATACTAAAAAAAAGTATTTCTGCAAAAAGTACAATCATTAAATTCTCTAGTGATAGATATACATTTCTTTTTATATTCTTTACATACACCAGGAACTTCTCCTGTATCGTGGGTGCGTTTACAAACATTTAAACTCACATACAAACTGCCAGACCCGAAACAACTACCTGTAGGTCATACAAATAATTTTCCGTGCGGGGATCGAACCCGCGACACGCCATGCAGCAGTTTGCTAAGCCACTGCGCCAACCGTGCAGTCATAGAAAACCAAATTATTCATGTTGATTGACGCACAGGTTAAGAAGTTAAATCACAATTTGCACAGAAAATTACATTTTTAATATTGTCTGTATTTATTTTAATAATAAACAATTTAAGAACAAAAAAATCTACTAAATTAAAGAGCATGTATCAAAGTATTTCATTTATTTTTTTGGGAGATTTTTGTTGCGTTTTAAAGGTACTATTTACCATTTACAAAACATATATTTTCAAACTCTTTTTGTAGAGCCCCTTAATAATTTGCGAACACAATGACTTTCTATTTATTATCAACTTTAGCATTTACATACAGAATTATTATCAGAGTGTAAAGTTCAAGAAGTTATCATTGAAAATATTGACATCATAGAGCTCGTTAAATAACACAATATGCTAGTAAATAAGGGTTCAAATATAACATTACATTAAGTCTATTTACTCTAGGAGCTAATTAGTAACAGACGCGCTGATAGATCTTCAAGGGTAAGCCGCACGACTCATATAAGCTCACAGGACAAGGAAGTTTCGGGATGTTCCTCCACATAATCGGGCGGGAGGAAACGCCCGGGTGTCACCATTGTGACGATCGCCCGGAGGACACGGTGGAGCACACTGTGGCGGTCTGCCCAGCGCGGGGCGGAGCACCACCGTGCCCGAGCTAGAGGCGATCGGCGATCGGCGGCGGCGATCTCTCGCGTCCGGCCCTGGTTCAGTCCATGGTCCGGAGCGAGAGGGAATGGGAAGCGTTCACCTCCTTTTGCGAACCAGTCATGCTAGCGAAGGAGGTGGCCGGGCGTTTGAGGGAGAGAACCTCAAACCAACCCAGCCGCCACGGGAGACGCCCCGGGCGTCGAGCGCCGGGAGACGACTCCCGGTCACCGTAGACGCCTGGCGCGGGCATGTGGACGGTGAGCAATGGGTAACTCACCGTCCGTCCGTCTATTGACGACATGCCGTGTGGACGGCGCGTTAGTGTTCCACACGCGCTTCAAAGAGATGTCATAAAAGCAGAGGGGCGCCAGGGCCACCGCCTGCCGGGGTTGCGGGTTGTTCGAAAGAGATACCGCGGCCCCGGAACGTAAAGGGCAATATAAAGAACATGGGTGGGTTTTAGTTCAAATCTGACACTCCCACTCCCACCGCTCCACCCAGGGCGGGAAAAGTTATTTGATGATATCCTATCCGCAAAAAAATGCATACTGACCTCATATCCACAGCTCGGTTCTCCTGCAGGTGTGGCAGTGTTCTGCAGCGGTACCAGGTACACGCCACCGACAGCGCACACGAGAAGCAGCAGCGCCTGCATTGTAGACTGAAAACAAAAGACGACGCAACTTTATTGTAGATGCTATTAAGACTGTTGTACAGACGCCTGCAGGTCAAGCTACCCGAAACTGTAAATTTTTCCCAATGAACCTTGAACCTTAGAAATAAAGTTATAAAGTTTGACGGGCCTGTTGGTCTAGTAGTTAGTGGCCCTGACTGCTGAGCCGGAGGTCGTGGGTTCGATTCCCACCCAGGACAAACTTTGTGTGATGAGCATGATTGTTTGTTCTGTGTCTGGGTGTGATTTATCTATAATATGTATGTATTTATAAATTATATAAGTATGTATATCAGTTGTCTGGTTACCATAACACAAGCTCTGCTTAGCTTGGGATCAGATAGCCGTGTGTGAGTTGTCCCAAGATATTTATTTATTTATTTATTTATTTAACTATTTATGTACATACACACTAAATACAGAAAAATAAAACACAGGAACAGAAAATAGGTACAAAGGTAATGCTTATTTCTACAGAAATCTCTTCCAGCATACCCGCGAAAGGAGAGTAAATAAAAAGAGATGTAGACACAGTGCGTAAAAAAAAAAAGAGGAAAACAAAAAGAATTCATAAAAACATAAGCAAATAATGACTAAATACAATGTACGAATATACTAATATACATACAAATACAAAGACAAATATATAACATAAATACAATATAAAATATAATAATAAATACATATGCAACTATGGTGAAATAGAAAGATAATGTTCTTTCACTCTTCGCTTAAAAACTGAAACAGTTTTGCAGTCCCTAATGTCAGGCGGAAGCGAATTCCACAACCGTACAGCGTGAACAGTAAAGGAGTAGGAGTAGAAGTCGGTAGAGTGGGGAGGGGGTTTAAGGAGATTCCTAAGATGCGATCTACAAGGAGCATCAGAAGGTCGGGAATAGGAAAAACGTTCCCGCAGATAGAAAGGCGTTTTAGGGTTATGAAGGATGTTAAAAAGCAAACACAATATTCGAGAGTTCCGGCGAAGTCGAATTGGGAGCCACTTGAGTATTTTGCGAAAGTTGGAAACATGATCATATTTTCTAAGGTTAAAAACAAAACGGATACAGATATTTTGCAAACGCTCAAGTTTATTTAAGAGCTCCTCGGTGGCATCCAAATAACAGGCATCGGCGTAGTCTATGATGGGCTGGATGAGAGTCTGTGCAAGAGAAATTTTAGTCTTCAGAGGCAGAAAGCTCTGGAGACATTTAAGCGAGTGGAATGTGTAGTGCACTTTTCGGCTTACTTCAGCAACCTGGAAAGTCCAAGACAAATATGAATCCATAATTACCCCCAAGTTTTTAGCCTTAGTTGCGTAATCTATCTGAACTCCATTCAGACAGAGTGGAGACAGCGACGCAACATCGAGCCTGTTCCGCATATACCTGCCACCGATGATCAAAGCCTGAGACTTGTTAGGGTTGATCAGCAGTCCAAAGGACCGCGACCACTCACCAATTAACTCCAGATCCTTGTTCATGGCAGATACCGCGGCTTCTGCATCTTCCCTAACAAAATGTCGGTACAGCTGCAAATCGTCTGCATACAGATGGAAGAAGGAAGTAATGACTCTGGTGACAGAGTTAATGAAAATAGAAAAAATGAGAGGAGAGAGAACGCCACCCTGAGGCACACCCGCAACAAGTGAGCACCAATCAGAAAAAGACTCATCAAGACGAACACGCTGCGAGCGGCCTTTTAGATAGGAGTCGAACCAAGATACAGTGGAAGAAGAGAAATTAAAGGATTTGAGGATCTCAAGAAGGATGTCAAAATCAACAGAGTTAAAGGCACTGCTGAAGTCCAGAAGTACTAGTACAGTGAGAGATTTGTGGTCCATAGCGCAGCGGATATCATCGGTAACCTTTAAAAGAGCCGTTACAGTGCTATGACCAGGACGAAAACCAGATTGAAAATTGCTCAAAAGGCTATTCCTAGATAGGAAGGCGGTGAGCTGCTGATGTACAATGTGCTCAAGAACTTTAGAGAGATAAGGAAGTATGGAAATGGGCCTAAAATCGGTTGGAGACACTGGGTTTGGAATTTTAGGTAAAGGGATAATATGGGCCTGTTTCCAGACCTCGGGAACTGTGGAGGAAAACAAGGAGAAATTAAAAATGTGAGTCAATACGGGAAGAATTGCGGGAAGGATAGGAGATATCATTCTTGAGCAAACTTGGTCATTACCAACTGCAGAGGAGGAAATGGCACTAATAGATTTCTTAACCTCACACTCACTCACTGGGCTAAAATTAAACGAAGAACATTGCGGCAAAGGCAAACCGGAAAGTTTATTCAATGTAGCTGATTTGACTTGTGGATCTAAAGTTACAGGGGGTAGTGAGAAATGATTGTTAAGAGCGCACAAGTCAATGTCAGTTCCAGAAACAACTGACGATTTGCCAATGCCGACAGTTTTTAGAAACTTCCAGACTTCTGTGGAGTTGCGGTTGTCGAGAGAATTGTGGAAGTAGCGTCTTTTAGCATCTCTACACAAACGACTGCAGCGATTCCGCAACATTCTGTACGCTGTTAGATTGCGTTCAGAAGGACAGCGTTTCAACCTCCTTTTGGCTCTATCCCTACCTGCCATCGCATCCCTAATGGCAGGGGTAAGCCAGGGAGCCGGAACATATTTGATCTTTACTCGACGAATAGGGGCATGACGATCGTATAAACCAAGCAATTTACTATTAAAAGTACGAACCATATCGTCGATAGACGAGCTCTCAAAGATATCCGCCCAATCAATACTACCAGCATCAAGCAGCAAGGCTTCCAGGTCTATGCCCTTGTAGTTTCTAAGGAACATATAGTGTGGCTTACGCTTAGGAGGGCGTATCTTATAGGACAAAAAGACAAGATCGTGGTAAGAAAAACAAGCAGTAAGTTGTCCGTGAATAGATACATTGCTACAGTTAGATACGATCATCAGGTCTAAAAGAGAAGGGGTACAATTAGGAGAGTGATGAGTAGCAGAAAGTGGCAGAATACTAAGATTAAAAGAAGAAATAAGAGATTGAATTTTGTGAGTACGGCTGTCATTTTTAAGTAGGCAAGTATTAAAATCACCCATCAAGACCACGTGGTCATAAGTGGGACAAAAGTTGTTTAAAAGTGAGTCGAAAGAGTCAAAGTAATCAATATTGAGATTTGGACTATACACCACCCCCAAAAGCATTTTAACGTGATGTAATGATATTTCAAGAAATAGATGCTCCGCTGACCCCGAGTACGGAGACGGCGATGCACTAATAACCTTGTAAGGTATATCATCACGCAGATAAATGGCAACCCCACCGCCACCCTTTCCAATTCTATCATTGCGAATAAGAACATAACCGGGAAGGGCATAATGTACTGTTAAAAGTGATGGTTTAAGAAAAGACTATGAGATCAGCAAAGCATCTAAGTGAGCACAGTTAATGGAAGCCAGAAGATCGGGGTAATGGCCAGGAACACTCTGGGCATTGATGTGAGCTATATTAAGATTGTTGGGAAGGTGGGAAAATAAAGTGGAGATCTGATCACTAAGAGTCAGCGGAGAGGAAGTACCAGTAGAAGCACTAAGGAAACTGCTAGAAGAAGAAGAACAGGAAAAAAAATCTTCATCAAGATCAATTTCCATAATAGTTAGAATAAATTGCAAAATTAATAAAAATATATATTATATATATATAAATATAGGATTATAATATAAAATCACTAAATTTAATAACTTAACTACTCTAGTGCACCTGTTATTGTTTTGCACAAAACAAAAATATAAAAAAGATGCACGACTAATAAAGCCACCTAGACGCTGTCGTAGGAAAAGATTTTAACAACATCGAATAAGTTAGGAAAAAAAAAAAAAATTAATGAAAACAACAAAAAGGAACATTAAAAATATAAGTAAACATACTAGAATATCGGCCACAGCATAAGTTATCATACACAATTGCATCATGTATCGGAACGAAAATTTAGGATTTAACATTACCATACAAAAATCAGAATAAAAGTGACACTGACAGCTGTCATGTTACGACAACAAAAAATAGAAACATCTACCGGCTAACATTAACGAAGTGAAAAACTAATTATAAAACAAACAGTGAATGCTAAGATCAACAAAACGAAAAATTTAAGTTTAAAGGTGGACCGATATTACACTAAAAAACAACCACAGGTCAACTAACTTAGCGCCGAGCTTTTCTCACAAGCTTGCCTTTAGGGGTTGTTATAACAGGCGATTTTGATGCCCCTGTGGGCGAGGTAGAAGCTACCGGCATCGGCACGGGGACATCGGGAGTGGCGGCACAGACGGAAACGGGGAATAACGCAAATAACGTTTCAAGCTCACCCATAGTTGATATAGTCCGCCGTGACTTGTCGGGCGTCAAAACAATGACTTTACCCTCTGCAGACCAGCAGTTATTGATGCTGAAGTGCCTACGAGCCGCAATAAATACCTGGTGCCGTGTTTTGGTGAGGAACTCAGAGATAGTGATGCCACTGCCCTTGAGTGAAGTCTTACTGTCCCACACCAACCGACGATACTCCATGGTACTGAAACGCACCAGCACAGGTCTTGTTTTGCCTTGGGAGGCACCCAGCCTGTGGCAAACTTCCAGATGCTCCAACTTAAAGTCCTCCATCTTCAGTTGCTGGGAGATGATGCGCAGAATCGAGTCGTTCAGTTTTTCATTTGGTACCTCAGCAATGCCGTGAAACAGTAAGACCTTACTTCGCATGGCAGTCTCATGTCTGTCCAGACTTAAAGAAAAGCTTTCAAATTGCGTTTTGAAGAGCAGCAATGTTTGACAGACAAAGGTTTTAAAGTCTGAGAAATCCAGGGACAGCGCAGCAAGATCCGAGTGCACAGGGATAGTGCCAGCTGTAGCTCTCTGCAGCTTATCTTCGTACTCACGCATACGAGAGCTAAACATTTTCTCCATTTGCTCCACACTGTGCACAAGTTTGCTGTCCATGTTAAGTTGCCAAGTTCTAGGTGTTGTGGTTGATGTTGAGAGAAAGTGATAGGATAGTTCAAAGCGAAGGTGGGTTTATCAGTTATTTAACACATAAATATAATGATAATAAACAATTAACTATTTTTAAATAAAGAATAAATAGAGAGTCAACAACTTTGCGTATGTATGTCAAGCCTACCCACATGGGAAAAAAGAAATATTTATTATTATTAAAGTCGAAAATCTATCAAAGAAGTAGAAGAAGTAGAAGTAGTAGCTTGATGTGCAGGCGTCTGTACATACAATTCAGGGTGGCCCTGTAAGGGGTTATTGTAAACTAGCTGGCGCCCGCGGCTTCGCCCGCGTGATATCGAGAAAAAAAGCAGGGCTCTGAACCGGTTTGAAAAGAGCGGTTAATTTCGATAAAATACCGGTAAATATATCGTTCCTTCATTAACCGGTTAAACAAGTGAACAGTTCATATGTAACCCAAATGATAAAGGTTACCGGTTACATAAGCACAAACGGTTTTCACACCCAAATTAACCGGTTAATTCCGTAATTCGTAAATATTTTTCGTCTACTTTTTTAACACTTCCAACAAGTTATAGTGACATTAGTACCTACATTTAGTACCCCAGAAAAAATTTGGAAAAAACAAATGTTTGATCTGCGGACGTCAAATACAACCGAAGAACTTAAATGGTGCGGGTAGATTCATGTTTCGACTTGCTTAGTTTTTTGCGCGCCCGCAAACAAAGCGTCGAGCAAACCTACGCCACACAGTGGGTAGAAACTATGATTTTAGTGACATAGGGGTCAATTTCGTTTTTTTTTTGCGTTTTCTGTATGCGGATGGATAGAACTCGTCAGCTTCAATAATAAATATCTCTTGACGTTTTTCTCTAAACTTAACAGTTTGGGTAGAAAAATGGGTTTTGTGTTTTTTTTTGTATGGAACTGATCAAATAAAATCAAATTTGTGCTAAGTAGCGTTAGATCCCGCTTTGCAACGTTATTTTTCTTATACCTTGTGTCATTCACTATCAATTGATGCTATGAAAATTTGCATAAAGTTGCAACTCTGCCCAAAAATGATGATCGAAAAAATGAAAAAAAATACATAGAACTAAAAGCTTAATTTTTATTTCCGTAAGTTCTTCTAGGTCAATTTTAATATGAAATAGAAAGTAAACACTTAATAATACAGGTATGTACTTAACAACTAACAAGAATATTATTAAATCTCTAATATCTTAATTTTGCTAATATACTATATCAAAAAGGTGAACCATTATCTAATTTTGCATTTCTTTTGATTTGTTTTTTAACTTAATTAGTTTAACGTTTTAAGTTTATAAATAAATTTAATATGTTTTCACTTTTAGCCATTATTGTAATGCTAATGAGGATCATTAGTTAATAAACCCTCATTAAATAGGAAGCAGAAAAATTAGAAGTTATCTGTTTGTCACTGGTATAAAAACGAATACTAATTAATATAAAATAAATGTAGCCCACATTTATTTTATATTAATTAGTATTCGTTTATTCGTACTACTTCTAACATCCAGTGATTGTGATCATACCTTTTTGGCTATAATGGAAGGTTTAGTTAATAATTTAGATTTATTTATGATTTTAAGAGAGCAGCTGCACTCATTGTCGAATAGTTCAAACCTTTTCCAATTTCTACAAGAAAAAAATAATGTGTCTGAGAAAAACAGTGCTGAACTCCAAAAAATCTGTACGCGATTTTGTTCAAATATAAATGCAAGGTGGGAGCGAAGTAGCCGCACGTTGGCAGAGTTTATTAGAAAAAATGGGGATTGGTTGGAAAATGCAATAAGTTGGCCTGCGGGAATAATACCTGAACCTGTTGACACTGAACAAAGAATGTTTGAGGTTTGTGATAAAAAAGATGTTGAAAATCTACCACCATCTACAGCAGAAGATTCAGCATTTACATTTACACCTCGAAAACCTTTCGAAGAATTGAGATCCAGACAAAAACGGAGACGTGTTGATGAAATCAACAAATCGTTTACAATATCCCCGGATGAACTGAATGCTACCACAAATGCCAATTTAAGAAATACTGGCAATGAAGATGTAGGAAAAATAATGCATCATTTGTTAAATAACCCAGAAGATTTAGAAAAAGTTAAGGAGTGTTTAAGTGCAAAAGTGAAAAGTAATCAATATTCACCCGATAAGGCACTGTCTTTGTTGATTTCTCTTAAATTAAGTAGATGGCAGTATATAAGTCTAAGAGAGCAGCAAGTAAAAATGGGTCGGACTTATACCCTTCTTATTATAAAATTAAGCAAGAAAAGTCACAATGTTACCCAGGAAAAGAAAACGTAACTATAACAAAAGATGGAGCTGCTATTAAACTGCAAGCTTTACTCAACTTGACGGTCTCGAGGCTATTAGATGTGATTGCTTTGGGTTTGAGCTCGGCAAAAGATTTAGTGCTTATAAGCAAATGGGGTTTTGATGGAACCTCAGGTCAAAATAATTACAACAAAAGACGGAAATAGACTTTGATGATTCAACTATATTCATGGCCAGTCTAGTTCCTGTAAGGCTTCAACAATCTGATGGCACAATTGTTTGGGAAAACGACCGACCCTCATCAACATTCTATTGCCGTCCGATTATGTTTAAATTTACCAAAGATTTGTTACACAAGTTACACAGTCAACAGTGGTAAGTACAAAAAATTGCATAGAAAAAGAAATAGATGAACTTCAATCGAATTGAAGTAACGCATAAATTGATCATGACGATGATACACGGCAAAATTACTTCATATTTGTCATAGACATCATCGTCTGTCTGTGATATTTGCAAAGCAAAACCGTCAGAGATGAACAATTTACCATCAATTGCTCAAAGAGAAAAAAACGAAGATATGTACCATTATGGATTGTCATCTTTACATGCCTGGATAAGAAGCATGGAGTGCTTACTTCACATCGGTTAGTATATATTATATTTTTACTACATCCTTTTCTGCTTCATTTATGTTTAAAATCCTTTTATAAAGTGTCATTCCTCTTTCTTTGCAGCTTATCGTTTGGAGTTCAAAAAATGGAGTTGCAGGGGCGATGATAAAGAAAAAAATATGCTCAAAAAGAGCGCTATACAGCAACAAGCATTTTAGAGTGAAACCGGTTTACTCATTGATATTATCAAGCAAGGAGTAGGCTCAACAAATGATGGCAATACTGCTAAAAGATTTTTTAGAGATCCACCAACAACAGCCCGCATAACAGGAATTAGTTAAGAGTTAATTGAAAGGTTTCACGTGATTCTTCAGACTGTGGCATCTGGAGAGCGCGTGGCCCTTACAAAATTTTTCGAATATTGTAATGATACTGCTAAAATAAATGTTAATTTATATCCATGGTATTTTTTTTTCGGGTGGGATATCATCTAATGACTTCCCCCGCTCTGGGCGGAGCGGGGGGGCATGTCAGACTTGTACTGACTAAAACCCACCCATGTTCCTTCTGTTGCCCTTTACGTTCCGGGGCCGCGGTATCTCTTTCGAACAACCCGCAACCCCGGCAGGCGGAGGCTCTGGCAAGCCCCTCTGCTTTGCCGACATCTCTTTGAGGCGCGCGTGAAACACGAACGCGCCGTCGACACGGCCTGTCGTCAATCGACGGACGGACGGCGAGCTACCCATTGCTCACCGTCCACAGGCCCGCATCTACGGTGGCCGGGAGTCGTCTCGCGGCGCCCGGGGCGTCTCCCGCGGCGGCTGGGTTGGGTAGATGATCTCTCCCTCAAACGCCCGGCCACCTCCTTTGCTAGCATTACTGCTTCGCAGAAGGAGATGACCGCTTCCCATTCCCTCTCGCTCCGGACCATGGCCTGGACCAGGGCCGGACGCGAGAGATCGCCGCCGCCCATCGCCTCTACGAGGGCACGGCGGTGCTCCGCCCAAGCTGGGCAGACCGCCACAGTGTGCTCCACCGTGTCCTCCGGGCGATCGTCACAATGGTGAGACCCGGGCGCTTCCTCCCGCCCGATGATGTGCAGGAACCTCCCGAAACTACCGTGTCCGGTGAAGAATATCCATGGTATTATATGGCATCCAGTGTTCACAAATTGTTGGTACATGGGGCTGACATAATTAAGCATTTTGGTGCCATACCTGTCGGTAAACTGTCGGAAGAAGCAGGAGAGGCTCGCAATAAAGATTTTCGGAATTACAGAGAGAGCCATTCTAGAAAAGTAAGTAGAACGGCGACAAACGAAGATATAGATACGATAGATCACAAGTCTAAGACCTCAAATGAAAAGACAAAATATGGGTCTCTCTCCAAAAGTCAAAGAGCTTCTGATGAGTTTTCCAACAGAATCCGATTTAGATTTTATTGATGTAAATAATTTACAAGATAGTCCTAGCGATAGTGAATAAGATTTTGATAGATTGTAAGTGTACTTATAGATTTTTTTTTGTAAGTATTAGTGTTGTATATTCTTAGTCCTAATTAGGTGTATTATTGTGTACCTTTACTATGTATCTTTTGTAAGTAGCTTTATTATGTACGTTTTACTACTATTTACCTTTTTCCTAAGTAAGTATACATTTTTACTTAAAAGAGCACATTCGTATCCTCTTTTAAAAATAACATATTATTACGAGTACCTACCAATTTAAGCGTATATGAGATCTTTTAAATGTATTTTTGTTACTGATTAGGAACTTACCTGTATTAATTCGTCTTTTGTCTTACTATTTTATTTTTGTCGTTGTATTTCATATTAAAATTGAACTAAAATAACGTACGAAAATAAAGCTTTTTATTCTATGTATTTTTTTCATTTTTTTATTTCATTTTTGGGCTGAGTTGCAACTTTATGCAAATGTTCATAGCATCAAATGATAGTGAATGACACAAGGTATAAGAAAAATAACGTTGCAAAGCGGGATCTAACGGTACTTAGCAGAAATTTGATTTTATTTGATCCGTTCCATACAAAAAAAAACAAAATTCATTTTTCTGCACAAACTATTAAGTTTAGAGAAAAACGTCAAGAGATATTTATTATTGAAGCTGAGTTCTATCCATCCGCATACAGAAAACGCAAAAAAAACGAAATTGACGCCTATGTCATTAAAATCATAGTTTCGACCCACTGTGTGGCGGCGACGTTGCGAACTTGCATGCGACTTGATGCGACTATTTTGTAACTAAATGATATCGCAACGTCTTGACCGTGCTTGTGAAAGAGGCGGGGGCGGGGGGTGTTCAAATTTGGTTTTAACCGGTTAATTTTCACTTTCAAAACCAAAATTCATGAAAAACCGGTTTCTCGCAAAAACCGGTTAAAACCGGTAAAGTGCAAACCTTAACCTAAATCGATTTCGGTTTGGGGTCAATGACCGTAACCGGTTAAGAATTTCAACCGGTTTCCGAGCCCTGAAAAAAAGTATCCTATGTGTTATTTCAGACTATAATCTACCCTCTAAATAAGGCGCAAGGGCAAAAACTACAGGTAGCAGGTACCTGCAAATCAGGAAAGGGGAATTGTGTTACCCCGAATTTAACGCGAGCGAAGCTGCGGGCAAAAGCTAGTGATGAAATAAAATCCCAACGTCAAATCATAAAATTTATTTACTGAACATCATCTTGTGATCGACCGCTAAAAAAGTATTTTTAAGCGATTTCAAAAAAGGAGGATATTCTATATAATGTTCGACCGTATTTTTTTTAATGTATGTACAGACGCCTGCAGGTCAAGCTACCCGAAACTGTCAATTTTTCCCAATGAACCTTGAACCTAATACTTTAGAAATAAAGTCGAAAATCTATCAAAGAAATCTGACAGATTGTGGTAGCTTGATGTGCAGGCGTCTATAGGTACATCGATTACTCCGCCAACTGTGATTTTTATAATGTTTTTTTTGTTCAAATGGGTGTACCTACTTCTAAGGTGGTCCCATATGAATTTTATTAATATTGCTAAGGTAGTCTGAGTGAGTGAGTTATCGTCTATAATACATATTTTTTCTTTTATGTCTACATGGATGCTCTGCTAATCTTTAAGTAACAATGGAAAAAGAATACTCGATAAAAATATTATGTAATTAATCATACCATAACTAAAAATGCTGTAATTAAAAACTTTTTAAGTCGGTGGCAAAAAAAAAACAACGAAACCAACTAATGTTGCCGACTTTCGGAAGTAAAGTGATTTTCCACTTTTTTTTTAATCGTTTTTTTTTTGCACAGCACATGTGACTTAAATAGTAATGGATCTAAATATTGATGGCCGGATAGCGAGAGGAAGGCTAAAGAAAAGATGGATGGATTGTGTAAGAAATGATATGAAGGAGAAAGGAGTAAATGATGCCGTGACGTCTGATAGGGGAGAATGGAAGAAGAAAACGTGTTGCGCCGACCACAAATAGAATGGGACAAGGGCAGGAAAATGATGATGGATTTTTTTGGCAAATAAATAATATCACATCTCTAAGAAATTGAAGCGTGGTGTTATTAAAACAAAGACGCGAACAAAGTAGCGGGATCTTGACCCAGTCAGTTATTAAACACTAGGTCATAAGAATCATTGAAACATGACTGTAATTCTACCTGTATCACCTATTAGATACGTAGGATGCAATTAAAAGAAAACTTACATTGTTAAACTCAAAATGTAATCACTTGAGACCATTGGCACCGTTATTCTTTGCTAGCTGGCGCCCGCGGCTTCGCCCGCGTGATATCGAAAAGAAAAGTATCCTATGTGTTATTCCAGACTATAATCTATCTCTGTGCCAAATTTCATCAAGATCCGTTAAGCCGTTTTGACGTGAAAGAGTAACAAACATCCATACATCCTCACAAACATTCGCATTTGAGGAGCTCGTGGCTAAATAAATAGTAGCCGCTCGGGTCGATCTTTAGGTTAAGCCGCGCTTGCCTAGGTTGGTCTGTGGATGGGTGACCACCCGTTACATACCGAGTTTCCTCCGTGCCTCGGAAAGCATGTTAAGCCGTTGGTCCCGGCTGTCATTTGTAGATCTTTGACAGTCGTTACAGGTAGTCAGTGTTCCGAAAGTCTGACAACCAGTCTTACCAAGGGGTATACGGTATTACCTAGAATTAACTGGGCTGTGGAGGTCAGATAGACAGTCGCTCCATGTAAAATACTGATATTCAGCTGCATCCGGTTAGACTGGAAGCAGACCTCAACATAGTTGGGAAATGGCTAGGCAGATGATGACAAACTTTCGCATTTATAATATTAGTAGTATAGGATTAATAGGATAAGTAGTATGTCTCGACCCGACTAAGAATTAAGGAAACTATTTATCAACAACTAGATTTGATTTGATAGATGACGCCGGTGTTTCGCACCCGACTACTTTGAGAAGAAACAGCTGAAACAAACTCACAGTCTCTTTTAAGGTCCAGATAAAAATCTTCGTCAACTTACATTTAATTGACTAACAGAATAGTGTCTGAGATGATCTTTTTAAGAAAGAACCACAGATTTGTGGAAAAACTGAGAACGGAGAAATTGCATAACAAACAAACAAACAAAAATACAGTCGAATTGAGAACCTCCTTTTATCAAGTCAGTTAAAAAAGAAGTTCAAGTACCTACCTGATTATAAATACTTCACTATGGAGAGGTCAATGAATTTTAGATAGATCATTGACACGGTCACACTTATCATAAATATTAATGTATAAATACACACAGTACATATTGAAAACAAACGTAGTGATTTAAAGAAAAGAAGAATTTCTAAATCCAATATGGCGGACTTCCAAAGATGGCGGACTATTTATTAATATTTATTACTAGCTGGCGCCCGCGGCTTCGCCCGCGTGATATTTAAAAAAAACATTATTTATCGTGACCGTTATTCCAGACTATAATCTACCTCTGTGCCAAATTTTATCAAGATCCGTTCAGCCGTTTTGACGTGACAAAGTAACAAACATCCATACATCCATCGTCACAAACATTCGCATTTATTATATTATAGTAGGTAAGACTTGCAGAGGAGCTCGTGGCTAAATAATAGCAGCCGCTCGGGTCGATCTTTAGGTTAAGCCGCGCTTGCCTAGGTTGGTCTGTGGATGGGTGACCACCCGTTACATACCGAGTTTCCTCCGTGCCTCGGAAAGCACGTTAAGCCGTTGGTCCCGGCTGTCATTTGTAGATCTTTGACAGTCGTTACAGGTAGTCAGTGTTCCAAAAGTCTGACAACCAGTCTTACCAAGGGGTATCGTATTACCCAGTATTAACTGGTTATGGAGGTCAGATAGGCAGTCGCTCCATGTAAAATACTGATATTCAGCTGCATCCGGTTAGACTGGAAGCCGACCCCAACATAGTTGGGAAAAGGCTAGGCAGATGATGAGTAGGTAAGACTTGTCTAATATATTTATTATCTGCTTTCCTAACTATGTTGGGGTCGGCTTCCAGTCTTACCGGATTCAGCTGAATGTCAGCATTTTACATGGAACTACTGCCTTTTATTTATTTACTAGCTTTTGCCCGCGGCTTCGCTTATGTGAAATTCGAGGTAACACAGTTCCCCGTTCCTGATTTGCAGGTACCTGCTACCTGAAACTTTGACCTTGCGCCTTATTTATTGTAATAGCAAAGCTAAGTTTTCCCAAAAAATCCCTAATTTAAAAAGTTCGTAAATGCACTGTGGAGCAGCATTTTTATTAAGAAAAGTAAAAAAAAATGGAGCTTCCTAATACAAAAACGTAACCATTACTTAGTGCCTTAAATCTTTCTTTGTAAGCGGGTTAAAAGTACTTAAAAACAATAATTAACTTTTATCTTAAAAATTCCGAGAAATTTTAACAAAACACTAATGTATGCATAATTAGTATTTTACGACTTCAACAACTATGTCAACAATTGTGTTTAACTGATAATTTGTTGACTTTCTTATCGATAAGTTTCAAATACATTAGTTTACTTTAAAAGTAACATTTCAATATATCACCTACTTTTAAAACAAACCATTTTTTTTAAAAAACGTTGCCCCACACTAGGATTTTCTCCTGTATCGTGGGTGCGTTTACAAACATTTAAACACACGTACTCAAACAGCCAGACCCGAAACAACTATCTGCAGGTCATACAAATATTTGTTCCGTGCGGGAATCGAACCCGCGACACGCAGCGCAGCAGTCGATCCCTCAGCCACTGCGCCAACCGTGCCGTCGATTTATTTTAAACTACTACTATTCTAAAATAACCCGTGTGGCTGAATTTTAATCACACTAATTTAAACCAGAAAAATAAACACTTTCCTAAACATATAAATAACAGTAATAAAGATTACATTATTAAAACTAGCTTCACCCCGCGATTTCACCTACATAGACTGAGATATTATACATATACTAGCTGTGCCCAGCGGTTTCACCCGCTGAGGTTTAGGGGTATGAAAAATAGATGTTAGCCGATTCTCAGACCTACCCAATATGTACCCAAAATTTAATAAGAATCGGTCGAGCCGTTTCGGAGGAGTACGGTAACTAACATTGTGACCCGGAAATTTTATATATTACAAAGATAAACCTTCCTACTGAATCTCTCTATCAATTGCTGAGAACTGCATTAAAATCCGTTAAGCAGTTTAAAAGATCTAAGCGAACCGACAGCTCTATAGGATCACTTTATTGTCCGTGTGTCTGTCTGTCTGTCAAGACTCTTTATCTCGGAAACGCGTGGAGGTATCGAGTTGATATTAAAACTATATGTTAAGCCTGTGGTCCCTTTGTGCTGTGAAAAAATCCAACCCTCTAAGTCTAAACAATCAAAAGATATGGCTGTTTATGTCGCAAGTTTGTACGGAACACTCGGTGCGTGTCTCCGAGTCACACTTGGAGGGTTTTGTTTAGAAAACAGCTGTATTTCTATCTATAACCGACTAAATATTTCTGTATCTGGGCCTGTGGACGGTGAGCAATGGGTAGCTCACTGTCCGGCCGTCTATTAACGACAGGTCGTGTCGACGGCGCGTTAGTGTTTCACGCGCGCATCAAAGAGATGTCAGCAAAGCAGAAGGGCGCCAGGGCCACCGCCTGCCGGGGTTGCGGGTTGTTCGAAAGAGATACCGTGGCCCCGGAACGTAAAGGGCAATATAAGGAACATGGGTGGGTTTTAGTCAGTACAAGTCTGACACTCCCCCCCGCTCCGCCCAGAGCGGGGGAAGTTATTTGATGATTTCCCACCCCAAAAAAAATTAAATTCTGTATCGGGGTTCAAAATGATTTACTAAATACAGTTTTCGCGGGGATACCATACACCTCTGCTTGATCTCTTGAAGAATTACACGCGTAAAGTTATGTTAATCTTACACAATAATAACAGGCTCATTAACAAAGTCAAGTGGCTATCAAAGAAACTGATTACTTAACTGCATTTGTGAAACGCGTTCAAGATAACCGCTTAATATCGATAAGGGATTAAATCGAGTGTTTTGTTGACCTAAATCTTTATTGCAACATTGAACTACTAAATAACTGTGATGTTGCTGGGCGAGTTTTATTTATTGTGTAGAGTAATGCTTCCCCGCCCGCGACTTCGTCCGCATAGCATAGTTACTTTGGGCTGACGCTAACTTAAACCCGCGTGATGGATGATCGAAAAAGAAAAAAAAATGTATCTTTTACTCCCGTTTTCTTACCTCTTTTCCCAAATTTTTTTAGAAAAAAAATTGCCTATTTCCGTCTCCAGGGTCCCAACTATCTCTGTACCAAAATTCATCAAAATCGGTTCGGCCATTTAGGCGTGAAGACGTAACAAACAAACAAACAAACAAACTCACTTTCGCATTTATAATATTACTAGCTTTTGCCCGCGGCTTCTTTAACGACCACGGGGACACATATAAGCAAAAGGCAAAAATATAAGATAACTAAAATACTTATGAATGTTATTTTACTTGAGATAGATTTTTTACGTATAGTTTAATTTGTTATTGCTGGCAACACATTATCCGAGCTGTCAATCTTTGTATGTGGTCTTTGGAAATTGACTGTTCATTTGGCGCCATAAACCTAAAAATTTGCAACTGTGTTTTGAATTGAAAAAGTCTCTGGTAAGTTTATTTTTATTATTTAGTATCCTTACTAATATTATAAAAGCGAAAGTGAGTATGTCTGTTTGTTTGTTTGTTACCTCTTCACGCCTAAATGGCTAAACCGATTTTGATGAGTTTTGGTACAGAGAGTTGGGACCCTGGAGACGGACACATATTTTTTTTAAAAAGAGTATAAAATGAGGGAGAACTTAGCATTGCTATTACAATAAATAAGGCTCTAGGGCAAAAACTACAGGTGACAGGTACCTGCAAATCAGGAAAGGGGAACTGTCTTATCCCGAATTGAAAGCGGGCGAAGCCACGGGCGAAAGCTAGTCATAATATAAATGTTCATGTTAAAAAAACGACGTGTAAAAGTGTTTGTAAAAAACTACGAGCAAAATAAACATCATTTAAGATGTGCATTTAAATAAATAACTCTGTAAGTATCACATACGAACCACGTAGCGATTGAAACAGGAATGGAAAGAAAAAAATGTATGTCGAGTAACTGTGGCAGATAGCTCTTAGAAGTTATCGTATCCTGGTACCTTGTCCCACTGTTTTAGTTACGTTACTAACCTGGTTTTGTGTCTGTTTTTTTTATATTGTTGGGAGTTTATTTATTTATTTAATAACTAGCTTTTGCCCGCGGCTTCGTTATGACGTGAGTGATATATCTGAGAAAATGACTAATATTGTCCATTTAGGATTCCGTGCCTCATAAGTAAAAAAGGACACCTTATATCAGGGATGGCTGACTTGAATACACCGAAGATCTACTTTTTACGGACGAAATCCGGTGCGATCTATCAATATGTATACCATTGTGAAGTATTTTTTTTTTAAATTATAATCACACAATATAACGCACAGACTTTTGGTAATTACGTTGCGCATCCGTAGACGTATTTATTTTGTTTGCGTTGAAGCGATCGACTGGCGTAATAGCCGCGATCGACTGGTTGGCCATCCCTGCCTTATACCTTTATCTCGGGAACGCGTGTAGGTATCGAGTTAAAATAAAAACCTATTCAAATCTGAGGTCAATTTGTGCTTTGTTAAAACCAACCCCAGTCTTCACAGTCATAAGATATGGCGGTTTGTGTCTGTGGTCCCTTGATATTATGAAAAAAACAACTCTCTAAGGCCCGGCGCCCATTATCGGCATCGGCACGACTGAGGATTTAAGGTGGCAAATAGCAATATACATTAACATAATGGCAATAAAGTAGAAATTTCCATTATAATTATATGGTCGTAATAACAAAAATACCGCCTCGGTATGCTTGAGGCTGCTGTATCGGCAGCCTTGAGAATGCTTCGGGATGCTTCGGCATCCTTCGGTACGCCGCCGGCATCATTTGACGGGCCTGTTGGTCTAGTGGTTAGTGGCCCTGACTGCTGAGCCGGAGGTCGTGGGTTCGATTCCCACCCAGGACAAACTTTGTGTGATGAGCATGATTGTTTGTTCTGTGTCTGGGTGTGATTTATCTATAATATGTATGTATTTATAAATTATATAAGTATGTATATCAGTTGTCTGGTTACCATAACACAAGCTCTGCTTAGCTTGGGATCAGATAGCCGTGTGTGAGTTGTCCCAAGATATTTATTATATTTATTTATTATTTGACTCACACACAAAACAATCGAGGTAATACGATATGAGACGCTTCGGCAAGCTACAGGACGGTGCGGCATGCTTAAGGACGCCTCGTCATCCCTAAGCATAATTTCCGAGAGTGTGCGCTTGCATGTAGGATGCCGAAGGATCCTTTTCCTTGCCGATGCCGATAATGGGCGCCGGGCCCAAGTCTACGCAGCTAAAAGATATGGCTGTTTATGTTGCAAGTTTGTACGGAACCTTCGCAGTGCGAGCCTAACTCGCCATTGGCCGGTTTTTCATTTGATGAGTTTGTTTGCTGGTAAATGAATCGGAATGTTGATGTGTAAATGAATCTAAATGGTCTGAATGTTGATGGACGGAGAGCAAGAGGAAGGCCAAAGAAAAGATGGATGGATTGTGTAAGGAATGATATGAAGGAGAAAGGAGTAAATAATGCCGTGACGTCTGATAGGGGAGAATGGAAGAAGGAAACGTGTTGCGCCGACCGCAAATAGAATGGGACAAGGGCAGGAAAATGATAATGTTTGCTTTTAAAACTAAGAGCTAGAACTTGCTTGCTAACGCTACTTTCTACAAAATAGTATAAAATTAAAACGTGTGACGAGTTTACAATGAATTTATGGAGCTTCAAAAAGTGTGTTTTTTTTCCATATTTGATATCTCTAAAACCAAACAATCGTTATTGTTTTAATATATAATAGAATAGAATAATGGTTATAGAATTATGAGTTAACTGTTAAGAGAGTCTGTTGACGCTGTTACTGTGCACATCTTTCTACATCGTTCTCACATATTTGTATAATATCAACACGAATGATGTAATTACGATTTTGTAAAAATATTCTAATTTAATAAGAGTGTCCATGGAGTTTCTTGCCCATTCTTCTCCGTAGCGATCAACGCTTTGGAATGGGCAACTACAGTACTTTCACAAGTTATTATGTCTTGTGACCGGGACTGTAGCTTCAACATTTTGTTTCTTGACATTCAAAAGTGCCTGTATTGGTCTAATTGCTTTTGAGTTTTGGAACAAATCTCCTTATCGCGCGTTGCGAAAGGGGGCTAGACGGAAAAAATTAAGATCAAAAGTTGTACGACACTTTTTGCAAGTTGTAAGCCGTGCGGCGTGCGCGTGTTTCTCTGTCTGTCTCTCTCTCTCTCTCATAGAAAGCAAGCCAGTTATTTTCGTTTCTTCTTTCTATTTCGCGTTGAACAGTGTGGTGTCGCGACGATTATTTTGTTGAGTGTATGCCTACAGGTTTTTTGTACATAATAAATAATAACTTCGTTCCATCCGGGTGTCCCTTGACACCTCTCAAGTTTTTTATGTGGCTCATAAATAAACGGAAAATTTTGGCTTAGTGCTAGTCGAATTGACGACACGGTTGGCGCAGTGGCTGAGCGATCGACTGCTGCGCTGCGTGTCGCGGGTTCGATTCCCGCACGGAACAAATATTTGTATGGCCTACAGATAATTGTTCCGGGTCTGGCTGTTTGTGTATGTGAATTTAAATGTTTGTAAACGCACCCACGATACAGGAGAAATTCCTAGTGTGGGGCAATGTTTTAAAAAAAAAAAAAAATATTGCAAAGAGTTCCATGTTTTTTTTTGTTTGCGTCTCAATTTTCCCAATGTTGGACTAAGGTCTTTCCTTCCTATTTGGCACAGCTGAGAGACACACAGTAATTATCTCCTTTTTATGTTTAGATTGAAGTTTCTTTTACAATTTAATTTTTTGTTGTTTTTTTTTTTGTTTATTGGCGGACTTATTGTCGGGCCTACGCTGTCTCATACTTAAGTACTAACGCTGCAACAACAACATTGTAAAACCAAATGATTTTAAAAGAGTAACCATGGAGTTTCTTGCCGGTTCTTCTCTATAGGAAACGACCAACCCGAACCGTGCACCTTTTCGCGACGTTTTATAAGTGCCCATGTAGGCCTATGTGAAATTAAAATATTTTTTGATTTGCATAAACGTTGCCCAACGTTTAAAAAAAAAGGGTGCCCATAGACAATCTCGGTCTACCATGACCCCTAACTAACTACTTATTATCTATGTTTTCTCTTTTAAGAAACAATATAGCGTGTTTATCCTCCATTCAATCTTGAACCATGGTTGTTTTTTTTTCTATGATTTCCCATGCCATTACTCCGCTCATTCGAGCTGACATACTTGTATACTTAATTGTTATATATCGTGTATGTTTTAAGATGAAAACAATTGATTGACACGGAATATTAAATACTAGCTTCCGCCCGCGACATAATCCGCGTGGCATAGTTACTTTGGGCTAACGCTAACTTTAACCGTGATGATCGAAAAAAATATATGTTTCTCTCCCCTTTTCTTCCCTCTTTCTCCCCCTTTTCTTACTTTTATTTAGCCTTTGTCCGTCTCCAGGGTCCCAACTATCTCTGTACCAAAATTCATTAAAATCGGTTTGGCCATTTAGGCGTGAAGACGTAACAAACAATGAAACTTACCTACGTTAATTCTCCATCCCAACTAATGTTATAAACATTAGTTGGGATGGAGAATTAACGTAGGTGTCTAGTCGATAGCCTGGGATTGTAAGGTCTGAAGTTCTATTCTAGGTCGTGCAATGTTCTAAAGGAATACCGTGGCCCCAAAGGACTAAAGGCTAAAGAAGGAAAATTGATGAGTTTTAGCCAATAAGCCTGAGTCTCGACGTTCTAACCACAGCGGAAAGAGATTTGATGATATTCGAAAACAAAATGTCAATGGCCAATCTCATATAGAAAAAATTAAAATTAAATGTGTGAGTTTCTATGCATTTTTGTCTAATACAATTTATTGCACATGTGACTAAAAGAGTGATGGATCTGAATGTTGATGGACGGATCGCGAGAGGAAGGCTGAAGAAAAGATGGATGGATTGTGTAAGGAATGATATGAAGGAGAAAGGAGTAAATGATGCCGGGACGTCTGATAGGGGAGAATGGAAGAAGAAAACGTGTTGCGCCGACCACAAATAGAATGGGACAAGGGCAGGAAAAAACCGTCTAATAAGTGTTATCTGGAAGTAGATTTTTTTGTTAATATTTTTTTTCATACTTTTTAGTTATAGTATGACTAGCTTTTGCCCGCGGCTTCGCTCGCGTTAAATTCGGTAGCGCCTTATTGATTTGTAATAGCAACGCTAAGATTTCCCGTTTCTTCCCTCTTTCTCTCTCATATCCCACTCTTTTTTTAAAAATAGCCTATGTCCGTCTCCTGGTTCCCAACTATCTCTGTACCAAAATTCATCAAAATCGGTTTAGCCATTAAAGCGTGAAGAGGTAAAAAACAAACAAACTCACTTTCGCTTTTATAATATTAGTAAGGATGATATCTCACACAATTTTATATCGAGTATTCAGTTTTCATTGGTATTAAGAGATGCGGGCGAAGTTATTTGATGGTTTCCCATCCGTGAAAAAGACCCCTATCGCCAGTACTGCCATAGGGATATACCAGTACTGGAGCTGACGACCCTCAGAGCAACGTTGAAATGGACACCGTCAAGAAAACGATATTATTGAAAAATCAACAAAAAAAAAATTTAAAGCCTATGCTTTCCAAATTGCTCCCATAGTCACCAAGTCAGGATCTGATGATGGAATCTTGGCGAAATCGAGGGAAGTTTTTTTAACCGACTTCTAATAATACTATAACTAAAAATGCTGAAATAAAAAACTTTTTTGCAAAAAATAAAACCGACTTCCAAAAAAAAAACTAAAAAGTGGAAAATAACTTTATTTCCGGAAGTCGGTGGCAAAAAAGTCAACGAAACCAACAAAAGCCACCGACTTCCGGAAATAAAGTTATTTTCCACTTTTTAGTTTTTTTTTTTGGAAGTCGGTTTTATTTTTTGCAAAAAAGTTTTTTATTTCAGCATTTTTAGTTATAGTATTATTACGCTAGGCAAGCGCGGCTTGATCCTGACTTGGTGACTATGGGAGCAATTTGGAAAGCATAGGCTTTAAATTTTTTTTTTGTTGATTTTTCAATAACCGCTTGTCCGATTTCGATAAAATTTTCATGGGACCATTTGGGAAGTATAACCTTTCCAACAAAAAAAGAATTTTTGAAATCGGTTGGCAAGCGACGGAGTTATGCGCGAACAAACCTAAAAAAAAAAAAAAAAAAAAAAAACATACAAACATCCGAATTGAGAACCTCCTCCTTTTTTAGAAGTCGGTTAAAAATAAAGACAATTTTGTTTTTAAAAAGAGTTGATGTTCTCCAAACAGCTGTACCTACAGTTTTTCTTGAATCATAGCTGAGAACACACTCGAAAAAAACTAAATGTGAATCGGTTCATCCGTTTAAGAGCCACAATAATACAAACAGTTTCACGCTAAACTAATATCGAGTCTTTTTTTCGTCCGTGTTCATAAAACATAATGTTGATGAAATATAAGAAAGGAAATAGTTTATTATCCGTTACTGCGGTTAGAATAGTTAGTAAACGTAACAAGCTAAGTGAATAATTACTCTCCTATTAAAAAAAAGAAATAACCATTTCGCGACTCAACAACCAGAATGTTTTTAACCAATAAAATGCGGTTAAAAACAAAGCTATGGCGCAAAACAAGGAAAAGGTTTAAATAAAAACAATAATCAACAACATTAGCGTAGGTATTTTAACGTATTTTTGTTTAACCGGCTTTACAAATCAAAAAATATTATTCCACCGCTTCGCGAATCACTTTTAATATTCTAGTTTCGTTAAATCGATTGATAATACAGTTTGAGTTAAATCAATACTCACCACAATCTTCTATTCGCTTCTACATGTATTTCAAAACACGGACGTAATCAAGATATTGATGTTTGGATTATTTACAACACAACCCGACTCCAATGTGTACAAAATCAAACTGGGAGTCAGTCACTTCATCGTCTTCATCACAAGACTTGTGGTTGTGGACCTCCGCTAGGAGTATATTGTTCTGTGTTGTGGACCTAACTGACATTGTCAATATTGACAAACTAAAGGCTTCATTCACTCATTCATTACAATTTCTCATTCATTCATTCATTGATAAGAAAATGTCACCATGAATGAAGCTTTCCAGCTAGTGTTGTGTTTACGAGTAAAATTTATTTTAATAGATCGAGATGAGTCAAGGAAATATTTTTATTGTACAGACGCCAGCAGGTCAAGCTACCCGAAACTGTCAATTTTTCCCAATGAACCTTGAATCTAAAACTTTAGAAATAAAGTCGAAAATCTATCAAAGAAATCTGACAGATTGTAGTAGCTTGATGTGCAGGCGTCTGTACAATAGGTAGACAACTTGCGATAAACATTCATTTGTTGAATATCATGTTGTAAATACGACGCTTTTATAGCTAACGTAATGGAAGCCATTAGTATTATATTATCTATGTCATTACTAAACATCTATAATCATGGAGATTAAATTAAAAATAGATGTGATTTATAAATTAACCATAGCAATTGTATGATACTATTCTCTTCAGTAATCACACTTCTATTCCTAGAAGGTGTTAATACCCTAATAAGGCCTTTGCCTTAGAGTTTTAATACCATTAACTAAACCCGAAAACAGGCTGGTTTGCATTGACGATCGATTAGTCAAGTTCTATAAATATGAAGTGTGACATGACCTAATGCTGAAACGATTAAGGGCCGGTTTTTCAATCGCCATTTAAGTTTTATCAGACGAATAAGTTTGTCATTATGACAGTTTTTCTATAGACATTCTGTGTAAACGTCACATTTACTCATTAGATAAAAGTTATCTAATGATTGAAAAATCGGCCCTAAGTAAATTCAAATAATATTAAAGTATTTTATGTTCTTTCAATTACGTATCTACCAATTGTCAACCAATTTCTTACAGAACATCATCTTTTATCGTTAATGCAGTATTTTGACCGTTTTCTATGAAACGGGTTATAGTTTTTTTTTAAAATAATTTGTAACCTAGTAGCCTTAGAAACATCCTTACTAATATTATAAAATCGAAAGTGAGTTTTTTTGTTTATGTATTATTATGTTACTCTTTCACGACAAAACGGCTGAATGGATCTTGATGACATTTAGCACAGAGGTAGATTATGGTCTGGAATAACACATAGGATATTTTTTTATGTCACTTGGGCGAAACTGCGGGGCGACAGCTAGTTAACTAATATTTGAAAATTGCTACACAAAAGAATTTTATTACCCTTTGACAATTAGTAAATTGAAGTAATAAAGTAGAATAATTACCACGACTAGACAATGAGAGTTAAAACAAAAGGAACCGGTAAAGGGGCTTATTAGTTATTTACCTGGATATTATTAAAAACTAAATGCGGGGTGCTACATTTATTTAGTATGTTACGAACCATCATTGTGAAAGGTTGTCTTGAAATCACCTGATTTAATTTGTGTAGTATTTTTTAGCTTGAAGTGAGCCTATGTTTACTTAAGTCAGTGAAGTAGATAAGAGTTGTGTTGTTTATTAAAAATTTAAACACTACGTGATACTGTGCGTATTAAAATAAATGTGAAATCTTTAATATTAAAGACTCATTTAAAAATTAAGTGAAACACTGTTTGGAAACGAAGCTTTTAATTTGAAGTGTCAAATAACAAATTGAAATATGAATAATTCAAATGATGAAGCAAAAAACTGCTGCATCGAAACCATAGCGCCGAGAGATGATTGGCTGGTTAGAATAGGCCACAGATTTATAAACCTCAACTATCTCAAAAGTGAAGACGGAAGAATGTTGGAACAAAACTGTACATGTCGTGGGCAATTCGTTTGTCCACCCCCCCAAGCGTTAGAAAGGAACTTATACGATATCATAGAAGAAGATCCTATAGGAAGCTACAACTACATACAAAGGGAGTCTATCAAAACTCTGATCCTCATCCCAAGAATGGCTCTTTACTTGTCAGCGAAAACAATTGAAAAACTTTGCAACAAAATTTTTACAAGAAAAGGTATTGATGAAGAATTTGTTCAGCTCTTTTACCAGTATTTTCTTCGGATCTACTTTAAAAGATTTTATTCGTGGACCTCTTTACATATGCTGATAAAGGCAAGTAAAGCTTACCCCGTTCATTTTAATACGACCTTAAAAGCAATGTTGATGGACATTGAACTTAAAAATAATATTTTGCTAGATTATGTTGGGACTTTAAATGAGAAAGACTGTACGAAATTAATGAAAATGGTGACAGAATTACAATTGACGCCCGGCCAATTTAATCATAATTTACCATTATTATACGTAATTTTCAAAAAAAGTCAGAAAAATGACAGTATTTTCCAATACATACAGTCTAATTTAGAATCGTATTACTTGTATTGTGCTTACAACAAAAATTTTGGAAGACTTTTATTGTGTTTCATACAAAGTTTGGCGGACTTCAGCGTAAGAATTAGAGTTGTAAAAAGGATAATAGAAAATCATTGTACGTCTTTCAAAAACCCTTGTATGGCAGCTTTAGAGAAATACGTGTTAGAGTTAATAGCTTTACAGTTAAATGTTTTTGAAGCACCGAGAATTGTAATTCCGAGACCAGTAGAACATTTCCAGTTGTAATTATTTTAATAATTTGTACCCAGTTTTTGTAATAAAAAGCAACGATATGTTAAAAATTTGATGCATGTCAAGTGATCTGATTGGGTGTTGAGAATTCTTTCAAATATGATTTAGAATTTGTCAGCAATTTTTTGTATCCAATTTTTTTACAAAAATCCAGCGTTTATTTGAACCTACTTAAGCAATAACATATTTTATTATGTGATTTTAATTAAGTTTACATTAAACTATAGCTTTAAAAGTTTAAGCAACGCCTGTATAGATAAATCTATCGACTTTATGAATGAGATGAAGTTATATACAGAATGATTTCTGGTGCAATTATAATCTTGTATAATAATTTTGAATATTTATGTAAAGTAAAATACTAGTCGATTGTACTTACTAAGACGATAACCTTAAAATATTTTAGCTTTTATGGTTGTATTTAAAACAATAATGTTTTTCAAAGAAAAATAATAAGCTTTTATAACTAGAATAAGTTTAAGTGTAACTCCCTACTTATTTTAATAAAATGAACAATAAACATCTGTCGTTTCTTTGAATAGATCATAAAATCCATTAAAACAAAGCCTTGTTAATCCTTCCAAGCAAAGTTCTTATTTAAAGAACAAAAGAGTTCCAAAAATATCTAAATAAAGATTTAAATGACTTATTTCTTAATATTATTAATATGAGTAAATTTTGTCTAATATGAATCATAATCGATGGACTTAAAATGCATTGTGAGATATTGGACATCTCTGCAAACGTCAAAATAACTGTCACTGTCAGACACAACACAATTGACGTTGTTGGTTGTTTATTTTTATTTCATTCATCAACAGCTACAAAATTAAAAAAACACTATAACAGCTTTATAAACACGAAACTGACGATGTCATATATTTGGTCATTTGCACCTAAAAATCAAACGCTATTACAACGCTGTTTACATGCCGCCGCGCCGCCAGACGAGTCAAATAAATGGTTGCAAAAGTTTGGCCCACGAAACTTGGATTTAATAAACAATACTACTGAAACAATCACTGTGAATGATTCTCCAGAAATCGATGAAAGCCCAGCAACACAAGAAAATCAAGACGAAACCATTTTAAACGCCGTTGAAGAGTTTTTAGATCCCGAATTCGACTTACTATCAAAGTTTGCATACTTAGTTGAAAAATGTAAGAAAACTCCAAAATTATTAGTAAAACTGGCTCAAAACCTTCCTACAAGTACTGCAGAGAAGTTATTTGAACATATTCTCAACACTGAAGATATGAACAATGTATTTTTAATGGCTATTTATAAATATTTCTTACACAACTGTATGAAACGAGAAAGCTCACGTTATTTAACTGATGTTCTACTCCAAAGTTATAACAAATACCCCCAGTACCTAAAAATAGCATTGATGATTATATTAAAAGACTTGGAAATACAAAACAATGTCATAAACAGCTTCATTTTGAATTTAAACCCTACCGCCCAAACAGAATTCATAGAAATTATGTCAGACATGGAATTTACAGCTGAAGAATTCTCACATAACCTATTTAACATTTACACTGCATATAGATCAAGTAACAAAACAGATTCTGTACAAAATTACATATTTTCTTGCTTAAAAAGACATAGCGATTTTTGTTACAGTGACAAAAATTACGGCAAACTTCTGTTGACATTTTTGCAACATGAAAACAGTATTAAAAACGATGTAGATTGTATGATAATCGAAGGACTGATTGAAAAACATAAATCACCATTTAAAAGACCATGTTTGGCTGTGTTAAAAGAAATAAAAGAGAAATGAATTATAATTTTTTTTCTACCTTTCTACCTATCCTATCTTTCAAGTTGGACCAAACTGCAGACTGTGTGCAGATTTAGTTTAAAATTGGTTAAGTAGTTTAGGATGCCATTGAGGACAAACAATATGACGTGATTTAAATATATTACTAGCGTGTCACATTGTGCCCCGGCATGCGTTGCATTGCAATGCAATTTTCTAACTTTCTACCTACCTGCCTACCCTACCTAGCCTAACTATAATACCTACCCTTTCTTTTAAATTGGATCAAACTGGACACGGTGTGTTTTAATTTGATTCGGTTTAGTAGTTTAGGAGTCCATCGCGGACAAACAACGTGACACGTGATCTTTATATATTAAGAAGATAAGATTTATAAGTCAGATGTGTCTCACTGCAGGGTGAAGATCGCCTTTCCTTCCTCCCAGTTTTCCTGTTAGGGCGCAATTCTTTTTGTACACTTGAAAAATGTACATTATTATCCTGCTCTTATTTTTTTTAAGCCATGTCTCACTCTATGCCTAACTATGTGACTTGAAACGGGAACCTTGTGGAAATCTGTTGATTTAAAGGTGAGGAAGACGCTTGTGATACAGTTTTTACTAGTACGAGGGTATAGGGCGAATCAGTCCGAAGACAATTAAACTCTATCAAAAAAATTGGTTGTTTGTAAAGTAGGTTTACGATCGAGATGTTTACGTGATAACGTCTTATTGGTGATATAAGTTATCACCAGTAGTGACATCTAAAATGAAATTAAGTACTAATTTAAAGTTTTTTTTCGAGCCAAGTAACAGATGGCGCTACCATCTTTATGAAATGTCGCTTGTGAGGTTTTGGTGTGACACAAGTTTCTGAACATGTCACCCGACTAAAACGATTTTAAAGACGTTATCACGTCAAAAATCTATCAGTCACATCTACCATTTCACATTTTACAACTGTTGATTTGTAGGTTATTATTAAGGCGCAGATAAACGACTTTTAATGATTTTTTATTGAACATCACGTCTAAACTTGTAGTCTTATTTCTTTGAAAAAAATATATGTTATACTAGACAATTTTATTCATAATTTGATATGTGAAAATGTGAAATTATATTTTAATAACATAGTGTAATTAATTTGTAAAGTATTGTCTAACGTGGACAAAAAAACGACAATTACGCAAAAACTATGGGGCGTATTTACATGAAACTTTAATCATATAAAAGACAATTTAATGACCCATATTTTAGTATACGGCTTTTATTTGTATTGTGTTTGATAAATCAAAATGGATGGTTTTTTCGAATAATCTTGGTGCGCGTTGAAGCGGGGCTCTGGCGGGCGACGGGCGGCAGTGTCGCCTTAATTTACACTCTATGATTGTCTCTTATTATACAATAAAGATTTTTATTATTACTTTAAGAATATCTCCTGTATCGTAAACTGACATATACACAAACAGCCAGACTGGGAACCGCTATCTGTAGGCCATACAAATGTGTCCATGTGGGGATCGAACCCGCGGCAGCACAGCAATCAATCGCTTAGCCACTGTGCCAAATTATTGGGAATCAAGTAGAATGAAAGGGCAATAGAAGGAACATGAGTGGGTTTTAGTCAGTAAAAGTCTGACACTCCCCCCCGCTCCGCCCAGAGCGGGGGAAATTATTTGGTGTTTTCCCACCCCAAAAAAAAAAGTAAACTAACATTCCAAAAGTTCGATTATTTAAGCCATTTGTGTTCCCTAGCACACAGGGCCAAGGTCTTCCACACCTCATTCCTTTCCACAGCGGTTATTCGCCAATTCTTGTGAAAAGAATCAAGTTGTACCAGTCACATCCTGCCATAGGGTGTGCCTATTGCCTTCCACCATACAAAAATAGACTCCGTGATTGCTTCTCAGAAATTCTGATGGAAAAACATTTACACTGCCCCGTCCGGGATTCGAACCGAGAACGTCATGCTCAACAGTTGCGCTTGCGACCACTCAATGTTCAATTATAAAAATAAAGACGGCATGGTTGGCGCAGTGGCTGAGCAATCGACTGCTGCGCTGCGTGTCGCGGTTTCGATACCGCACGGAACAATTTCTTTCTTTTTAGGGTTCCGTAGTCAACTAGGAACCCTTATAGTTTCGCCATGTCTGTCTGTCCGTCCGTCCGTCCGTCCTCGCTTAATCTCTGTGACCGTTAGCACTAGAAAGCTGAAATTTGGTACCAATATGTATATCAATCACGCCGACAAAGTGGTAAAATAAAAATTGGAAAAAAATGTTTTATTAGGGTAGCCACCCTATATGTAAAGTGGGAAGTGATTTTTTTTTTAATTTCAACCCTAACGTGTGATATATTGTTGGAAAGGTATTTAAAAATGAATAGGGGTTTTCTAAAATCATTTTTTGATAATGTCTATAATTTCAGAAATAATCGCTCCAAAAGTAAAAAACAATGTGTCCCCCCCCCCTCTAACTTTTGAACCGTAAGTTTAGAAAATATGAAAAAAATCTGAAAAGTAGAACTTTATAAGGACTTTCTAGGTAAATCATTTTGAACTTGATTGACACAACAGTTTTTGTACAAAAAAGACAAAAAGTTGTACAAAATAATTTCCTCCTCCACCTTTAAACTCATAAGTGGGAACACTTATTGCGACGGACGGGAAACTACGGAACCCTACACTGAGCGTGGCCCGACACGCTCTTGGCCGGTTTTTTTAGAAAAACGTTGCCCCACATCAAACAGCCAGACCCAAAACAACTATCTGCAGGTCATACAAACATTTGTTTCGTGCGGGAATCGAACCCGCGACACGCAGCGCAGCAGTCGATCGAATATGAACTACAGGTAGTTGTTTCGGGTCTGGCTATTTGTGTATGTGAGTTTAAATGTTTGTGAACGCAACCACGATACAGGAGGAATTCCTAGTGTGAGGCAACGCTTTTGTTTTTTTTTTTAATACTATGCAATAGTAGAAGAGCCTGTTGCCACTTATTCATATAACTAAGGAACCGGACAGTGGGTGAAACTGCTCCGCTACATATAGTAAAAATAAAACAACGAAAATATTTCCAAAACGGTATATTTTAATCAGTCGAAAATGGTTTATATTTAATACTCGAAATGATAAGGTTAACAGTCAAGAATACAACAGGGCATACAGTTATAGTAGATTATAGGAACCTGTAAGAATTGATTTCATAAGCTCTGTGTAAAGAAAAAAAAACAAACAAAAATACAGATGACATAAAGAACTTCTTTTTTTTAAGTGGATTAAATTTAGGTAAGCTAAACTTTAAAAAAAATATATTTATTTTTATAATAATATATATTTTTTTTTTATGACATGTTTAAAATTGTAAGATTTTCACGTAAGTATATGGAATGCAAATTAAGATTTGAATATGAAAATATCGAAATTATGAAGACTGCATTTCATTAAAAAAAAACATAAAGAATGATTTGTTTTTGGTAAATTCATTTTATGTACCTAAAAATAATGTGTATTTTACTGTGATTTAAAAACTTGAACCTCGCTACATACAGGTAATAAATAAGGTAAGATAATTTCAATGTGTGCATAAAAAGTCTTAATTGGTTAAAAATATATAAATAAACCAATTGTTTAGATTACTTAGTAGACAACCAAGTAATTGCCATTAACACACATGGAACTAGATAAAACTATGAACAAGAATAGTTATTTAGTTGAGAAGATTTGAGGTAGATAGGTTAAAATATTGCACAAAATATAAAAGAAGTAAATATTTTTTGTAAGAATGATTGTTCCTTCCAAAAACTAAAATATTTAGAAGTTAATTTATACAGGAAAAAACTATTAAATTATTTTTGGTTGAAAATATTAAAAAAAAATTATGTAAAACTAAAAAAAATTGTTAGTCAAAAAGAAAATAAGTTTTTTTTTTTAATTCCTATAATCTACGACTGCTGTACAATGATATGAACACGTTTTTGGGATCACAGATTACACTCAAAAGGCCATTGCGTGCCATAGCTTTCAAAAAACAATTTTTAATTTACAACAAAAAAAAAAATCACAGCTGAAATGAGGGATTTGGACTCTTAATATTTTTATAAAAAAAAAACAATGATTATGTACCTACTCAAAAAAAGTTCTTCCACAAAAGAGTTATTATTTCTTATTTTTCAAAAGCCATCGCACAATTAATTCCAACAACTATTTTTTTAACAATGTTTTTTTTTCCTAACAACAGTTTTTAATCACAGTAGTGCCTTCAAAGACAATTTAGTTTAGTTTTCACTAACGCTCTAGCGAACACATTTTTGCTTCATATGCAAAGGGTTTATTTTTCGAATGATTTACATTTTTACATCATGATTTTGATCATTATGATCATGTAGTGAGTAGAAGCAGTGGTCAACTTTTAAGGATGGTTGTGAGAAGATTGTGGTAGATAAAAGCTGTAATGATAACGCTTGAGTCAGCATTTGTTTAGATCCGTAAAGTCGTAGGACCTGGGGCCTAAGTCTGCTATTACAATAGTGTCAGAATGGTCGATCACTGATCGCATAATGGTTGATTTTGACAAGTTTAGTATGTAGTAGATTACCAAACTTGTCAAAATTAACCATTATGCGATCAGTGATCGACCATTCTGACACTATTGTAATAGCAGACTAAGGCCCCAGTGGTAACGACAAGGGTTTAGGTTCATATACCCTGGGTGATGATATCACAGCTTCAATCTATTTTTGAAGATGATAGCTGAGAGACAATTTTCTCTAATAGTGCATTGCATGATTAGATGTATCTCCCATAATAAGCTTGTTGCAAAATAAGAACAAAATATTACAGCTTATAAGATTCCTGCTCTGTAAAGCACTATGGATGTGTTCGAAATAAAAGCTATTTAATTTTATGTTGCCGTACCTCCAAAGGAAACAACAGAACAAATATAGGATTAGTTAGTTGTCCGTCTGACTGACTGTCTAGACTTTTTATCTCGGGAAACTATTGAAATATCCAGTTTAAATTAAGGAGCTGTAAAAATCTACCTTCCAAATCTACGCAGCCAAAAGTTATGACCGTTTATGTCACAATTTTTTTTTTCCTCCTTGGGTAACTGAGCCGATGTTGACTATTCTTCCAGGGTCACGTGATGACGGCAACTATCTTGGTGAGCCGTCAAACTTTACTTTTGGTAGTGTTAGTAGCGGTAAAGACAGGACATTTTTGTACACTTGGCCTGTTTATATATGAATACAATTTAATATAAATTATAGAGGTTGCCCAAACTATTTTCAAGTGGTCCAGCTGTCTCTCACACCATCACAAGTTGATCTTTGCAGATCATAGTCCAACACTGCTGCTACCCAGGTTGATGCTTACATGTGGCTCATTTTTTATGTATTATGCTCAAGTTTTAAGTTCATATTCTCATTATACACACTAAGTTCTGCCATGTATTTATTTGAACTGAAAATATAGGCTTTCGAAGATCTAATGCACTCATTTCTAGACATAAATAATTGACAAGATTAAGAATGTGTTGTGAATCTTAGATTTTAGTTCAGATAGTAATATATTTGAAGAGAATTTGAATACAATTTTGCTGTAGTAAGTTTGTGATAAATGATGACACCGAAACTTTTGCAAGCTAACAAAACCTGATAAAAAACTTTGAAATCATCCAACAGATGTGTCCCAAACCAGTGGCATTTGAAAGAGCAACTATACGAAGATGATTTGACCACTAACGTCTAAATAAGGTGACAGAGGGAGACTCCGTTCAAAGTGAAAAAAGAAAAGATGAATAGATTAGCTACCAATTTAAGCAAGCAGGAAAGATTAAGTGTCTATGGGTTAGCCAAGTTTGTCAAAAGACTCATGCTGGCTGAAGCGTGGCGTACGACGTCTCTCAGCAAGATGGAGCCACAACCTTGATAGTTGATTCATACTGGTCGCGGAATGAAGAGGATATAATATGCGGTGATTATATGAGCTTGGAGGCCTTCTCTAGCAGTAGCCTGAGATAGGCTGATTTAGTTTTAAACTAGTGACTGTTTAGCCGTGTCTATTGTACATTTGACAACATATAGACTTTAATTTAAGTTTGCATTTTAGTTAAATCAACGCAAGAGATATTTTTTGGATTCAGGTGCGTATTGTATAATTATCACTTGCTTCTGTTAAAGAAAATATCTTAAGGAAACCAGTAAAAGAGAGATATTTCTCGACCGAATGTTAAGCCAAGTCAAACTATGTTGTTAAGACGGCTGTCTCTGTAGTACAGTCAATGAAGGTTGAAGGATCATGCAAAACAGAGGGGCCTGCCAGTGCCACCGCCTGCCGGGGATGCAGGTTGTTCGAATGAGATACCGCGGCCCCGGAACGTAAAGGGCAGTAGAAGGAACATGGGTGGGTTTTAGTCAGTACAAGTCTGACACTCCCCCCCGCTCCGCAGCGGGGGAAGTTATTTGATAATTTCCCACCCCAAAAAAAAGGGTCATGAGAAGCACAAAAAAACACTGACACCAAGTTAGGCACGGACCAAACGATAAAGAAAGAACGCAAAAGAATCGGCGCCATTTTGAAAATGCAGTTCACAAAGTTTAAATTACATTTTTAAAGTTAATTTTAACTTGCATTACACTATACATAATATATGAGCTTACATAACTACACACCTAGAAAGATATGCCCTACAATTAGTATTTTTTTATTGTTTTTTTTTTTCATTTATCTTAATCTAAGTTAACATACTTGGGTTTATCTTTAAAAGTTAAATATTAATTGCAATGGAATATGTGTTTCTTTAAATCTTAAAATTTTCACAACTGTGTTTTTTTTTGCTATAATTCTGATTTTGTATGTTCAGATTTTTTAACTCTGGAGTTATTTTTGTGAAAGTGTCTTTTTTATTAATTTCGTGTACCTATAATTTTCATGTCTTCTACGAAGCTTATTGTAATATCGTTATTAGTACAAGATTATAATTATTTTAATTAAAAGTATTAATTATAATCTAACTTAGCATAGGCGGTTGCGAAATGGCGAAAAACACGAAAATAATTGAGTAAAAATAAGAAAAAAACAATTCCAGTGTACAAATTCGGTTTTCTTGAAATTAAACTAAAATGTTATCACAGTTTTGTAATGTTTTTTTACGCTTTCTCCCCAGAAAAAAAAAACGGGTGGTAATTTTTCTTATTTTTACTAAATTTTTATTACTTTTCCTGGATAACAACATTTCATTTGGATTAAATGGCATCAAAAATCAGTCTTTTGGATATTTTTTTCTAAATTGAGGCAATTTGAGATCAAAAATGATTGCTATTGACTATAAACAAAGTTGCTCCGTAATATTATGAAATAATTAAAGAAAACTGTAGCTAGTGCCTCAGTGTTAAAGGCGTTTTTCAGAAAGCCTTTAACTTTTTCACCGTTGTGGACTTCAATACAAGTTATATTAAAGTCCTTGGCAGTGAAAATGTTAATCATGTTTATTAATAAAAAAGTACGTACACACGGCAATACTTCAACCTATACATTTTCAGTATAGCGTGGCCTTGCCTTATACTTGAGAGATCTGCACAAACTGGTTTTGTAACTTGATGTGTCTTGTGTTAATTATTTACTGAATAAAGAGTTTTGTATTTGTTTAGTTATATCCGGTTAACGGTTTTTTTTTTATGAAACGACACAAAATATCTTGAATTATTCAAGTAACAGCTTCCAACATGTTTTCTCTAATTTTACAAAAATCTGGAGCGCTAAACCAATATATTATATAATCTTAGGTACTACATAATTTGTATGCATAGTTTTAATGGGTATTGCACAGAAGTTCATTAATAAAAAAACATAACCCTCCTTTGAATGCGGTCGAGTAAAAACATGTAAACAAAAATAACTATTAAAATTTTGAATCAATAACAAAAAGTTTTAAATAAAATTTAAGTTTTTTTTTTTTTGATAAATATGACAAATAAAATCAGTCTGTAACACTTTGCAAAGGATTGGCTATTTTTTTCTTATATTTAAGTTTATAATAGAGGTTAATGTGTTTAATTATTACACTAATTACACAAAAAGAGCTAAATTACGCTAATATTTTTAAACAAAAAGATGTAAAAAGTCTTCTTTCTAATAACACCCTGTTTTTGAGAAATGATTTAGGAGATGTCGCTTTTTCGTTGCAAAAATAAAATAGATTATAAAAAATAAAATAACATGCCTTTAAATCTTTTAGAAAGCCATATTAAATAAAATAAAAAACTACATTCATTTAAAACAATAAAAATTGCTTTTAAAAAAGACTTCTGTAAAATGAGTTTTTATTTTATATTTATAATTAGTTTGAATATCTGTCTAAAATAATTTTGAGTAAGAGATTTACCTGTATGAAAAGAAGCTTTTTTTGGTATGGAGCAGTACGCTATGTTATTGTATATTTTTTTATTAATATATTTTGGTGACAAATTAATAAAGCAGAGTATATAGCGTTTTCCGATCAAATAAAAAAATCATTATTTATTAGAGGATTTTTAAAAAAAAATTCTTTAATGTTATTTTTTTACGAAAAAACGACAACTACAGAAAACGAACGGTTTTTTATTTCGCTAAAATTGTAACAATGGACAGACAGAATTATTTGAACACAATCTGCGCTAAAGAGTCCTAGAGCACCTTATTTTTTTTATTTCTACTAATTTATTATAATAATTACTAATCGTCGATTTTTGTAAACACAAAAAGACAAGGAATAAGTATAAAAATATGTTGAGATTTCATTTTCATTTTTGTAAAAAAAAAAGTATAAGATACTAGATTTAAAATGTCATTGGTTAGGAATAGTTAGGATTGTTTTGCAAAAGAGCCAAATATTGTTTTTTTAATCAACATTCTAATTCCTAATAGTTTCATTTGTAGGCTTAGTAAGTTCCAAGCTGTAAGTAATTAAAAAAAAAATTTAAGTCTATTTTTTTTAAAGATGGCGCCAGCACACTTGTTTAAATTACAACATTATAATATTTTAAAAGCTCTATACAATAGCCAGCTCTTTCGCTTATTTCGCTAAAACAACTACATGCAAACATACATCGTCCAGAAATTAAGGTAAGAGAAATATTAAGAGAGAGAAATACTGACCTATCATAGAGAAGAAGAAGAAAATAGGAAGTCATACCATAGTTACCAGTTCCTCTACTACATTTTTCAATCCTTATTCTCCATTCTTATTCAAACATTTCATACATCTTTTCCTTGCGGTCTGCATGAATTTCTTGAGCGCAATGTGCCATCAAAATTGACTCTCCAACAATATTATTTTCAAAGCACAGTGAGCAAGCATACACAGCATCACCAAAGCAAACGATTTTGTTGTCATCTCGGTATAATGTCATGGGATTAAGGACCGTACTTGGTTGAATTTCTTTTCCTTGCGCCACACACTTCTTGATGTAAACGCTTTTGTATAAGAAGTGTATTTTCTCACAATGTTTCTGGCAAAGTATATGTTTGAGTAGGCCGTCTTCCTCATTCTCTGTGACATCGCAGGCTGGGCAGTAGAAAGTTATAGCATTTTTGGATTCATCCTTGTGTGTTGTTTCACAGCGTATCTGTATGCTGTGAGCCTGAACGTAGAATGTAATGCGTTCAACAGCAGGTTTCTGCTGCAGCGAATTGAATAGGGTGGAATCTTCAAAGCTGTTATAGCTTATGACCTGATCAAGGGACTCAGAATATGCGGAGAGAGTAGTAGAATCCAAGCTGAAGTTTCCGATAGAAGATGTGATTGACTGATTTGAGAGATTGTCTTTTGTTGTCAAACCGGAATCTGACTGAGATAGGGAGTGATTGTGGCAATTACAGGTACATTGATCACCTGAGCCATCTTCTGATTGGTCTAATTGAGTTTCCATCTCATCAAAATCAGCCTCTTTAAATAAGTTGAGAAGGGCATCTCTGTAGTCGGGAAAATCAAAGTGTTTTATGCGCTTCTTGTTTGAGATTTTCATATTTTTATGCATCCGTTTGCCTTTGTGAAGATCGAAAGTGATGCTGCGTTTGATAACAGGCTTAACCCTCGTCTTGGGCTCTTGAACTTGTAAATACGTCCCAGTGAAACTATCCAAGCAGTGTTTTATTGACTGAAGTTGCTTCCGGAACTTGTATTTCGTAGCAATGTCTTCTTTCTCCATAATGATGTTCCAAGATTCTGTTGGACTGTCACGTTTGACATTATCCATATACGTGACTTGTCCCAACATCTTTGGTATTTTAGAAACATCAGTACCAGGAAGAGCAGTTACAAATGACCGGCCATTGAAGATCTTGGAGACTTCTATATGGAATTGGAACTCAGAAAGCAGCTTTTTCAACACACATTCGATTTTCTCAAACTTCATTTGATAGTTGAGAAGTAAGGAGACCCGTTCATCCTCGTTACGATCTAATTCCACATCACCAAACGATTCTGGAGTAGCTGACGGCACTAACTGATTTTCACAACTGGATTCAACTTTCCGGCACATTTTTACTTCTGCCTTTTCTTCTTCTTTTACAGAAATGTCTGTATCGGAGCATTCAGACAGTGATTCTATATCCAACTCCTCTTCTGACTCTGAAGAGATTTCAAACTCAAAGGAGCGGCTGAAGTTTAATTGTTTGAACTTTTGACTAAATAAGTCTGCGCTTTTGCAATCTAAGGATATGTGCGTTGGAGTATTTTCAATGTATGGATTATCAGTTTGAGAAAGAGATTCATTCATAGACTGACTGGCTTTTCGAATGTCCAGTTTTAATTTCTTTTTTCCTCTATGGTTCTTGGCGCCAACTTCGCTGATATTAAGGAGGTCGGTATCAGAGAGAGAACCTTTTTTAGCTGCAAACTTTTTCACTGATTCAGGTAAATTAAAACTTGCAGTGTAATGTTTTGATGTGGAATCAGGCTCTATGGACTGAAATTCCATGCTTTGAGATGTTTCATCTGACATATAACGTCGACTTGAAGATTCACGGGCATGATAACCCTCTGGACTGGGTTGGTCTCCAGATTTTGAAAAATAAGATATATTTGAAAACATTTTCCGTATAGAAAACGCCATTTTGATAGCGTAATCTTACTTTTCGACGGCAATTATAACGATCCTCCAATTTACAGTTACTCCTAACGACCTGTTAGACAATAAAAATCTAACTTAATATTTTGGTAACAAAGAGAATACATTCGTGATTAAATAATTGATTAATTTACCTTCTGCGATGTCTGTGCGCCTGGTTTACCACAATTTTTGATGCTCTATGTCATATTTGGAGAATATAAAAGCATTTTCTACAACGATTACCCTCAGATTACGATTGAAATTATAAATATTTTGGCAAAACAAAAACTTATTTGACAAATTGAAAGAATTACTTTACGTATAACTCCATCGATTTAAATGACACATTGGTTTGTGGTATCACTTACTTTTGGCGCTAGTTGTCTTCAAAATTATGCGCATTGCGAAAAATTACTCCTTTTCTAGGAACTTCTTTGTTTGACACGATAATACGTCAATATTTATGTTGCCAGCTTTCTAATAACAAAAACTACTATTGAACATTTGGCACCGAAAGAATAACTATTTAGCTTGCGTTTGTTATTTATCGAAAATAAATGTATGTGAATCATGGCTGCAACCTAACTAAAGTGTTCCTTGGAAAACATCGCCAGTTCCTATAAAAAAAAATTGAGTAAATGCTATTTTCTACTAAAAGTATTTTGCACTTTGCAACATTATTAAATGTTTCTTTACAAAATTTCTTTAAAATTATTGTGTTTTACAAATATTTTTTACTTAGAGACATCTCTAAGTAAAAAATATTTGTCTCATGCATTAAAACTGTAAACACAATCTAATTCAAAATCGTTATAGATGAATCTGAATAGGTTTTTTAATACATTTTCTTAACGCACGCGCTTTTTACAATCCGAACAAAAACTGAACGTAAAACGAAACGTTACTTCTGTTCACAGCAGGGTTGCCAATTTGTGGGGAATTCCCCAAACTGTGGGGAACCTCAAGTCGATTGGGGATTGGTGTTATGTGGGGAAAATGCGGGGATTTTCACATCTTATTTTCATATGTAAATATTTCATCATTCATTGGGCATGCTTATTTCTTTCAAACCATTCATTCATTTTACATGTTTTTAATACATAAATTAATTTCATAGACTCGTTTGTGATAGCACAAAAATTAGACGATGAGAGGCGAGTTCAGGCTATGTTGGATTTTTATCAACATGGGCTTGAAGTTAGTGCCGATCAATATGATGCTGAATGTTACTAGGCTAAAGTGTTTCGCTTGAAAAACGCTACGGGAGAATACCTGTTCCCAAACATAAAAATTGTTTTTTCGTTGTTGCTGATACTGTCTTTTTCAAATGCTACGGTCGAGCGCAAATTTAGTGATCTTAATAACTGCATACCGCAATCGACTAAATACCGATACTGTTGTATCATTTACTCATTTATGGCTGCAAGCTTAACCCTTCAGTGTCAAGTTTAACCCTTCGAACCAAATGCTTTCCACTAAAATATGGAAAAAAAATGAAATATAATTAAAATTATAAACAATAAAAACTATCTGTATTATTGAATATAGTTTCATTTCTTATAAAACTTACGAGGGGAATTTGTGGACAATCAGCTGATTTTTGTCCCCAATTTGGGGATTCCGATCAGGATTTGTGGGGGATGGGATAAATTAGCATTGGCAGCCCTGCCTGGTTCACAGACACAGCTTCAGCTTCTGTCAAAACAACAAAATCATCTGTTTCAGCAGTTCCACGTGATAAAATTCGATAAACAATGAAACCCACATTAGACATAGACTCGCTGCGTACAGAACACGAATCTGACGAGCAATGGGAAGTGAGACGCAATTTCATGCAAGAACATAAAGATGATTTTGAGGAAGGTGAACTAGTTACTTTGGCGCAACTGTTTACAAACATTGAGTTTTTGGGATGTAGGTACGTAAATAAGCTTTAGACACAGCAGAATCGAGATTTATTAAAGAAACCTTGTATCTTTAATGTTATGGAAAGGAATTTTATTATGTATTTGTCTTTGGTAAAAGGAAGAAATGTATTTTAAATGCAGAACGTTTGTTATTGACAAGAGCTGCTTGTCATAAAATTATACTTCACTTGTTACTTTGGTTTTGAAGAGCATGCAGATATAAAATTTATTTTAGGAAATGTTTATAGTGATATATTAAAATGTCTTAGAGCAGGGGTCGGCAACCCGCGGCCCGCGGGCCGCATGCGGCCCGCGGGCGTCTTCCTTGCGGCCCATGATTGTTTTTTAGATAAGTTATAATAATTATCAAAATCAACGCATTAAGTAAGAGCGCGCCTTTAACCCCTCTGCTCGGCAACACTTTGAAATGTGTCATACTGACTGATATTCTCAAAGCTCCTTATATGAATCCAATGATCTTGTTAAATGCCATCTGTTTTTGACGAGTTGGAAAAGTTTGCTAAGCAGTTCATTAAAATTTTTCAATTGTCAATTATAGAACAAATAAATATGCTTCTCGTCTTACAGATGAGCATTTGAGCACTATTCTACAGCCAAAAATACCACCCCGGGACTAAATGGCTTGCACGGCAAAGCCTGGGTCCTGGCCTTGTCGGCTCTCGGGCCCCGACTACTTTGCTCCTAAGATGTTTGCACGCTTGGAGAGGGGCCAGTTCCCACTTCGTTGGAAAACGGGGAAGCTGGTCCTCAAACAGAAGCCGGGGTGCCCTGCGGACTCTCCGTCCGCATTCCGGCCCATCGTGCTGCTCGACGAGGTGGGCAAGCTCTTTGAAAGAGTAATTGCAAACCACTGTGGGGACGGGGCCGGATCTTGCGGAGCACCAGTATGGTTTCCGCGGGGGGCGCTCGACGTTAGACGCCATCATGCACGTAAGAGCCCTCACGACGGGGGCTGCAGTGTCCAGGGGTGGGGTTGTCGTGGCGGTGTCTCTCGACATTGCCAACGCGTTCAACACCATGCCTTGGGGCTGCATCAGGGAGGCACTCCGGTATCACCGGATGCCGACCTACCTTCGTCGTGTGGTCGGGGCATATCTGACGGACAGGGGCGTCATCCACCCCGGTCGCTCTGGAGAGTGGAACCGGCGAGACATGTCGTGCGGTGTCCCACAGGGATCGGCTTTGGGGCCACTCCTCTCCTCCTCATCGGTTACGACTGGGTGCTGCGCGCCTACCTCCCTAGCGGCGTCAGCGCAGTTTCCTACGCTGACGACACGTTCGTCCTGGCACAGGGGGGGTCGCTCCAGGCGGCGGCCGAAACAATGACACGTGGGGTTGCGATAGTTGCGGAGAGGATCCGGCTACTGGGTCTTGAGGTGGCATTGCACAAATCCGAGGACATAGTCTTTCATGGCTTCGGGAATAAGCCACCATCAGAATCCCAGCTGATGGTATATGGAAGTACCTGAGAATCGTTCTCAACAGCCGGAGGATTTTCGTGGAGCATTTCTGACGTTTGGTTCCCAAACTCGAGCGGGCTGGGGCTCCTGCCCAATCTAAGGGGGCCAAACGCCTCTTGCCGTAGGCTCTATGCCGAAGTCGTGCGGTCCATGGCCCTTTACGGGGCCCCGGTATGGGCGCGTTCTTTAGGGCGGCGCGCCGCCCACTACCTGAACGCGCCTCAAAAGGTGGTAGGTAGTCATTAGGCTAATCCGGGGCTACCGCACGATCTCCGGTGAGGCGGCGAGCCTTCTTATCGGATTGCCATCGTGGGATCTGGAGGCGATAGACCTCACGTGCCTGTACGAGTGGCGCGTGGAGGCACTACACGGGGGGGAATCTCTGCTGCGGCGGCAAATAGGAGGTGCCCGGGTGTTTGAGGGAGAGAACCTCAAACCAACCCAGCGACCGCGGGAGACGCCCGGGGCGTCGGGCGCCGCAAGACGACTCCCGGCCACCGTAGATGCCGGATGCGGTCCTGTGGACGGTGAGCAATAGGTAGCTCGCCGTCCGTCCGTATATTGACGACAGGCCGTGTCGACGACGCGTTAGTTTTCCACACGCGCCTTAAAGAGATTGCATTATTTTATTTTTCTCTTGTTTTTATAGCTATAAAGCCTAAACATATAAACATAATGTAAGTATTACGTGTACAAATTAAATTCCCTATGTCATATTTTTTTTTATGGTATATTGGGCTTCTTGGGTTAATGCGAGTAAAATGACTGCGGCCCGCCTTAGTTTTATTTGTCACCTTGTGGCCCTTGCTTGCCAAGAGGTTGCCGACCGCTGTCTTAGAGTGTTTTTATAGAAGTTTATTTCCACCGGAGGTATGTTTTGATAAAGGATTACAATAATAATAGTAGGTACGTAAATAAGTTTTAGACACACAAGGTTTCTATAACGGAAATGTGAACGGCCAATATGCTTCTTTTTTTTGGGTTGGTATATCATCAAATAACTTCCCTTGCTCTGGGCGGAGCGGGGGGAGTGTCAGACTATTACTGACTAAAACCCACCCATGTTCCTTCTATTGCCCTTTACGTTCCGGGGCCGTGGTATCTCTTTCGAACAACCCGCAACACTGCCAATATGCTTACTGTGACAAAATGGCATGCACTAGCAAAACTACCATCGTTAACACACTACTTTTCAATATGCAGTCTTAAGTTATTAGTGTCATTTTAGGATTTGGTAGACAAGTTTCAAAGAAAAGAATGGTTATGTAGGTGCTTACTAAATTATATTTTCTTAAGAGTTAGCCAAGATTAACCTGCAAATTACAATCATGAGGGTAGGCTGAATTAGACAGTGTGGTTGGCACAGTAGCTGTGCGATTAACTGCTGCACTGTGGTTCACAAGTTTGGTTCCAAGGAACAGATATTTGTATGTCTTACTAGTGGTTATTGACCTGTTGTACTGTATGGGTCAGATTACTGGGCTGTAAAAAAGGTGGGTGAAAAATGATTGCATGATTGCGAGATGAGAATGTTGAGATGGATGTGTGGAGTGACAAGAATGGATAAAGTAAGGAATGAGTATACAACATTAGTTTTACTTTATGCGAAACCCGAAACACGTGTCTAGTATATTTATGTGAAGAATCTATATACAAAATTTCAGAACTTTATCATGAAAAATCAGAAAGTTATAAGCTGGTTATTTAACCTGGCTGTCCGTACAAAAACACGGTCACAGAGCGGTACAAACGACGCCGCACGTAGGTACTGTCGCTTTGGTGTACGTTACTCCAGCAAGAAAGTATCTCCTAGAGTTATATGAGTAGAACGTGTAGTTTGTGCCTTATCTGCTGTAAATGTGCCCCTTCATAAAAAATGTGTGCCCCCTGTCGTTTTGAAAAAAAAACGGAAAAACGATTCTTGCTGGGGTAACGTTTTTCTAGCAGGAAAATTCTAAACGAGTGATCGGAGGGAAAAAAATTGTGCATGGCCAGAGAGCTTATATGTGTGCCAAAATGTGCCCCAAAAAATAAAATCTGTGCCCCTTCAGGTTTTCGAGTTATTGCGTTTCCTGCTGGAGTAACGTTTTGATGAATCGTATATCTCTAAAACCATTGCATGTGCCCCTGTAGAATAAACATACACGAGTAGCTCTTAATGTGTGCCCATTTGTGCCCCAATTAGATTTAAGGAATAATTTATAGTTTTTAAGTTATCGCGGTTTTATCAAAACCCGAAAAAACATCACAGCGCCTAAATGAGGCAAGGCATAAGTTCACTGAAAACTGTATTCGGTCCTTCTTGGCGCTAATAATAACCATAGAAAGTTTCAAAACTGTTCATGCATGCGTTTTTGAGTAATCTTGCTAAAAGTCAAAACGATGGTGTCACAACTTTGACGGCAAAATACAAGGAACTGGCTCAATCTCAGATGTGTAGGTGTAAACCAAAATCATGTGCCTTTAGTCAAAAATATATGGTGAAAATATTAAGCTTGGCATGTTTCGCATTAAGTAAATATAAACAAAAAACCAAATTAAGTAAACAACGGCTGGTTATCCGACCAAATTAAAATGACTACTAAAAAGCGACGGATTCATACATATCGATGACCTTCTTTATTGGACGTATTATACCTAAGCTGTTGTCCGTACAGTTGCGTTCAAAAGTTTTGGGGGCTAATTAAAAAATATATTAAATGCACCTTGTTATATTGTTATCATATTAATGAAACAGCTTGTTTATGTGGAAATTATTATTTACTTACCTAAGTTTTAATTCTTAAAGTAATTATTGCATCAAATCACAGATCAAATTTCCTACGTATAAATATTAGAAATAATTTGCACGTTGTGTGGTCATCATTATTATTTAAATCACAGATCAGTTCTTCATCTAAGTCTAACTTATAATTAGTAAATTCGCATCACAAAAAATCACAGATCAGTATTAAGTAAGTATAAGTTTAGGATTGTGTAAAAAAATGTTAAATTTGAAATCACAGATAAATAATTCTCATAAGAGTAATTTGCTTATACATAGATTCAGATAAAGTGTGTTATTATAGTAAACCGCATAAAGATATAACTGTAAACATCGAATGTGTACAAATTATCTGATGGTATTTGGCTATAAATAAACGTATTTATCCCATATACCTACGTAACAACATTATCACCTGACTGTGGAATGACACTTATATAATTATCTAAAACGCCATCAAATCAAAATTATGTAACACTACATCAGCTTTAATATAATCGTTGGTTAATAACTATAAATCCCACATAGGCACGTAATACGACATACAAAATGGAAACACGTTGCGACACAGATCATTGTGCGGTTGACTATAGGTATACACGAATTACAACTCTCAAAACTGTAGGTACCAAAATTTATTTGGTTAAGGTGAAAGCTCCAACCTACCCGCAAAATTCAAATTTTCTTACGTTTTTTGCAATTTTCAGGCCAGTGCTAGGTTGTATGTTCATTAAAATATTATGAGCGGCTGTAAGACATGTAGTTACAGAATTATAATCAACAAAATCATCAATACAACGCTCTAAGTTCATAAAGCTGTAGGAAAGACTTTTTCTGTTTTTTTTTGTTCCTACGCCTTTATGAACTTGGAGGGTTGTATTGGTGATTTTGATGATTATAATTCTATAACTACATACGTCTTACAGCCGCGAATAATATTTTAATCAACATACAACCTAGCTAGCACTGGCCTGCAAATTGCAAAAAACGCAAGAGATTTTGAATTTCGCGGGCTGGTTGGGGCATTCCCCTTAATGATGAAAAACTTACTGTTAATTTACCTAACCTACGGCTTATCAATAAATATATGTATTCTAAAGACAAATACGGGCTTTTTATTTATTTACCAAAAAGAGCTACCTCTTTTTAGTAGTAGATCATACATTTCATGAACTATATATTTTTTAAACATTGGGACCAATCAAATTTTGGGTCAAATACTTTTCTACTTCAGTGTACTCAGGCACAAGACGTGTGAACCGGTTAGTGAGTTAAGTAAAGAAGGTCATCGATATGTATGAATCCGTCGCTTTTTAGTAGTCATTTTAATTTGGTCGGATAACCAGCCGTTGTTTACTTAATTTGGTTTTTTGTTTATATTTACTTAATGCGAAACATGCCAAGCTTAATATTTTCACCATATATTTTTGACTAAAGGCACATGATTTTGGTTTACACCTACACATCTGAGATTGAGCCAGTTCCTTGTATTTTGCCGTCAAAGTTGTGACACCATCGTTTTGACTTTTAGCAAGATTACTCAAAAACGCATGCATGAACAGTTTTGAAACTTTCTATGGTTATTATTAGCGCCAAGAAGGACCGAATACAGTTTTCAGTGAACTTATGCCTTGCCTCATTTAGGCGCTGCGATGTTTTTTCGGGTTTTGATAAAACCGCGATAACTTAAAAACTATAAATTATTCCTTAAATCTAATTGGGGCACAAATGGGCACACATTAAGAGCTACTCGTGTATGTTTATTCTACAGGGGCACATGCAATGGTTTTAGAGATATACGATTCATCAAAACGTTACTCCAGCAGGAAACGCAATAACTCGAAAACCTGAAGGGGCACAGATTTTATTTTTTGGGGCACATTTTGGCACACATATAAGCTCTCTGGCCATGCACAATTTTTTTCCCTCCGATCACTCGTTTAGAATTTTCCTGCTAGAAAAACGTTACCCCAGCAAGAATCGTTTTTCCGTTTTTTTTTCAAAACGACAGGGGGCACACATTTTTTATGAAGGGGCACATTTACAGCAGATAAGGCACAAACTATACGTTCTACTCATATAACTCTAGGAGATACTTTCTTGCTGGAGTAACGTACACGTCGCTTTGACCTGCCGTGACCTTGTTGCGCGCCGTATGATTTCGTATGCCTACTAAGTGTCCAACTCGTAACCTTTTATTAATATTTTTGGGACAAAATATAACATGGTGTAAAAACTATTGGAATCGATTCAGTTACTTATTCTGAACAAACTATATTCAGGTTTCGCATATACTAAAAATAATGTTGTATTTGAGATTTGCACATGTTACAGAAAAAATTAAAGGAAGTCATTTGTCTTGGTATGGCACGGAGGAAACTCGGCATGTAACGGGTAGTCAGCCATCCACAGACCAACTTAGGCAAGCATGGCTTAACCTAAAAATCAACCTGAGCGGCTGCTATTATTTAGCCACAAGCTCCTTAAGAAAACAATCAAACAACTTAATCTTTCTTTCAAATACTCTTTTGTTTTTCCCCAGATACCCAGCAGAAACAATGAAGCGTATAGCGAAGCTGTCAGAGAAAGTATCAGCTAAATACAGAGAGAGTAGGAAGAACAAGCTAAAGAGGACATTCGTCCAGGCCAGCGACGCCGCTGAACAGAAGGCCAAGAGGACTTTCACTAAGTAGAATATAATTATGTTAGACATTATCATTTAATAAATTTGTATTGGTGTGACTATTTTCATGTTTTATTACTTACTAGCTTTTGCCCGCGTTAAATTCGGGGTAACACAGTTCCCTTTTCCTGATTTGCAGGTACCTGATACCTGTAGTTATTGCCCTTGCACATTATTTATTTTAATAGTTTCCCTTTTCTTCCCTCAATCTCCCTCATTTCTCACTTAAAAAAAAACCGGCCAAGAGCGTGTCGGGCCACGCTCAGTGTAGGGTTCCGTAGTTTCCCGTCCGTCACAATAAGTGTTCCCACTTATGAGTTTAAAGGTGGAGGAGCGTGCAACATTGCACGCTCCTCCACCTTTAAACAACATTGCACGCTCCGCGGCAGGCGTAGGCGCTCCGACTTGTGACGGTTTTTAGCGCGAACACAAAGGGGAGCGCAGTATGTCAAAGGGGAGTGCATGTAGAAGTGCGCGCGACGTATCCATTGGAGCAGTTGCAGGAGCGCGGAGTTTTGTACAAAAAACAAGTTACAACAAACAGTTTTTGTACAAAAAAGTTGTACAAAATACAACTTTTTGTCTTTTTTGTACAAAAACTGTTGTGTCAATCAAGTTCAAAATGATTTTCCTAGAAAGTCCTTATAAAGTTCTACTTTTCAGATTTTTTTCATATTTTCCAAACCAATGGTTCAAAAGTTAGAGGGGGGGGGACACATTGTTTTTTACTTTTAGAGCGATTATTTCCGAAATTATTGACATTATCAAAAAATGATTTTAGTAAACCCCTATTCATTTTTAATTACCTTTCCAACAATATATCACACGTTAGGGTTGTAATTAAAAAAAAATCACTTCCCACTTTACATATAGGGTGGCTACCCTAATAAAACATTTTTTTCCAATTTTTATTTTACCACTTTGTCGGCGTGATTGATATACATATTGGTACCAAATTTTAGCTTTCTAGTGCTAACGGTCACAGAGATTAAGCGAGGGAGGACGGACGGACGGACAGACAGACATGGCGAAACTATAAGGGTTCCTAGTTGACTACGGAACCCTAAAAAAGTTGCCTATATCTGTCTCCAGGGCCTCAACTATCTCAGTATCAAAATTCCGACTTATTTGGTAAAATTGTAAAAAATATAAAAAATTAAATTCTTTTCTTTCGGCCTCATTTCGGACACACTCCATCATTATATGGTAAGTGTCTTCCACTATTCCACACTCTGGACAATTTGGAGCAGTAACTTTACCCATAAGATAGGTGAAACAGTTCATAGGTGCGTGTCCCGATCGAATCCGAAGAGCCATAACAATTTCTGATCGGCTAATGATTGCCTGGTCGAACCATGGACAACGAGAAAGTGCTTGTTGGTTCGTCCGGTACCAAATCCCCTTGCTCAGTGACCTCTGATCGAAGTGTTCATGCTACATTTTAGTGCATTCTTCTCTTACTGTGTGCAAGTCATCACTGAGTAAAGGGAGGTGTGGGCAAGCCCTCCTGCGAAGCAGTCATGCTAGCGAAGGAAGTGGCTGGGCGTTTGAGGGAGAGAACCTCAAACCAACCCAGACGCCCCGGACGTCAGGTGCCGCGAGACGACTACCGGCTACCGTAGATGCAGGCCTGTGGACGGTGAGCAATGGGTAGCTTACCGTCCGTCCGTCTATTGACGACAGGCCGTGTCAGGCAGTTAGTGTTTCACGCGCGCCTCAAAGAGATGTCAGCAAAGCAGAGGGGCCTGCCAGGGCCTTCGCTTGCCGGGGTTGCGGGTTGTTCGAAAGAGATACCGCGGCCCCGGAACGTAAAGGGCAATAGAAGGAACATGGGTGGGTTTTAGTCAGTAAAAGTCTGACACTCCCCCACGCTCCGCCCAGAGCGGGGAAAGTTATTTGATGATTTCCCACCCCAAAAAAAATGCCCAGCCCATCATCACATGCGTCTATTGCCAATCCATCCACTACTTCATTAATTTCCACGCCAACATGAGCCGGTACACACTGAATTAAAATGGTCTTTGTCTTGGCCGAGTTGCAGTGACGACTAAATGTATGTTCTAATTCTAATAAAATTAATAAAGTATCATCGTCAACATTTTCCTGCCCTTGTCCCATTCTATTTGGGGTCGGTGCAACACGTTTTCTTCTTCCATTCTCCCCTATCGGACGTCACGGTATCATTCACTCCTTTCTCCTTCATATCATTCCTTACACAATCCATTAATAAAGTTTATTCAGCGGAATTAGTAACGTGCGTAAAAACGTACTTATTCTGTATGAGCATAAAAAAATCTCGTGGAAATCGCTGCACACCTGCAAGGGGCGCGGCTGGCAGGATGTGGACATGGTCCTAGGTCCCGCGGTATCATATTGTGCCCATCAATACGGACACCATCATCGTTAGGGGCCATATAGGCAAGAGCCTAGTGACAAATGCGTACACGCAACATGCCTGTGTGTAGTTGCTACAAAAGTTTTGGTAGGAGCGCCACGGTACTATGTAATGTAAACATTAGATTATCGCTTGCTTCCCGACATCTCGGCTATCTGTCACCGCCTGGTGAGACCCTCCGTTACCCAGGGCATGGGGTCTCATTGCGAAGAAAGAAAAAATAGTTCAAAAAAACCTCAATAGATGGCGTTATGTGTATCGATTTGTTTTTGAAGTTTGTGTAACTGTTTAAATTTGACCATGGAAGAAGTATGTTCTTGTTTTTAAAAATCCCCATAACACAAAAATCAGGAATAATGGGCTCCTAGTTCCAAATTCCATGATTTTTCTAAATAATATTATGGTGTTGGCTCTGGTGAGAACAATTTGTACTACGTTGTGGTTAGGTAACTCATTTACTGTTATTTCTACTAATAGATGGCGTTGTTTTCATTTTCTGAGTTTTACTACACAGCTCAATATTACCATTTACCATACCTATTTTGATAGAATGAAATATTATGAAATACAAAATATACTTATAATAAATCTGTAGAAAGGTAAATTTTGTACATGAAATATATTTCCAAAATAACTATCAGGGGGTGATTAGTGATCGATACTGATGCCAAAAATGCAATCAGTAAATTTTTTTTCTGTCTGTCTGTCTGTATGTTCGTTATAGGAACAAAAACTACTAAACGGATTATATTATTCTTCATACTCCTGGGCAGGTTATAGTATACTTTTCATCACGCTACCAATAGGAGTAGAGCAGTGAAGGCAAATGTTGGGCAAACGGGAGAAGTTGCAGCATTTTTTTAGGCTTCTGTCGCGTGTGCAGCCAAACGCCAAGACCAAAACGCCGCTCAAGCCGTTTTGTGCAGTTTTCTGGAGCTAACTATTTGTTATTTAATACGAACTAAGTAACAAAAAAATACAATAATTTCTTTGTAATCTTATTTCCTAATGGAAACAAGATTCAAGATTCTCTCTGTAGATTTATTCATATTGAGTACCTACTTAATTATTTAGTTAATCTTCTTACAACAAAAGCCAGAAATGAGAAATAATTAACAATAACTTGCATCTCCTCGCAAAGTAAACATTGTTTAATTTAGCTACTGACACTAATGGATACACAATTTTATAATGAACATTTTGTTACAAATATTTTTTTCCAAAAACCCAAAACTTTATTTTATATAAGTAGTTTTTTTTCCAAAAAATGGGAATTATTCGCTACTGTTACTCCTGCGCGGCGAAGAGGGAATGAATCGAATGAATGCTCAAGGTTATTTGGTTAGGGTACCTCTACCGCCTTAAAGCTACTCAGAAATCATGTATAACGGAAATGTTCTCCTTAAAATTATATTAAAAAATATTTCACGACAGCATAATAATATGTCTATCTTTTATGGTTGACTCAGAAAAACACGTGTAACTCCCGATAGCAGTTCGGAACTTTCTGAGTATATTTGTCTACTCTTAGGTTTATAGCACTCTCACTACTCATCCCTTATTAAAAAAAGTTAACATTATTACCTATTCAATAAGCCACCGCGCGTGAATACTGAATCATGCTATAAGGATTATTTTTGTGTAACGGTCGCCGCGTCTACCGTAATATCTGGCTGTTGATGCGAATAGACGTTCAGAGTGTTCGGCCTTATTGACAGACAATGCTTATCAGCGCGACTTTAAGTCTTTAAATAATTTATTTTTAGATTTCTTTTGTTGTTATTTTATAAAATAGGTACTTATTAGTTATTTTGGTAGTGTTTAAATTAAATAGGTAATCGTTCAAATTACGACTTATTAATAGTTTACATTTAATTTCTTTTTAGGTGAAGTAGTAGTAGGTACGCATAGATTTTTAGATACCCCGAGTTTTGGTTAATTTATGTTAAGTTTTTTTTTTATATTAAGTAGGTAAAAGCGTAGGTACTTTTAATAATTATATTATAGGTATTATTAATTAAGTACAGTAGTGATAGGTTTTTATCACAGTTTTTATTTTTAAGTGATGTAGGTATAGATTGATAGTATTGGAGAGGCGTTTTAGCTTTATTTTCATTTCTTTTTTTGTACAAAGCGCAAGGTCATCCCCACTCTATCGACTAGCGCCCAAGATTCGAGCCGGTAAGTATAAGTACTTACCTACTTTTGTAGTGTACCAACACAATATATAAATAATACTTAGTACCTACTTAGTTAAGTAACAACTTGTAGATAAAATAAAAATATTCTACACACTCTCAGAGTCTGTTAAAAAATAACTCCAAATCATCTACTTTGCAGCAAATATCATTTCAAGAGCTATTTCGATATTATAATCATCTGCCTAGCCATTTCCCAACTATGATGGGGTCGGCTTCCAGTCTAACCGGATGCAGCTGAATATCAGTATTTTCTAAGGAGCGACTGCCTATCTAACCTCCACAAGTTGTGGAGTTTAGGTTAGGGTTGTGAATCACAACCCAGTTAGTACCTACTGGGTAATACGATACCCCTTGGCAAGACTGGTTGTCAGACTTTTGGGGACACTGACTACCTGTAACGACTGTCAAAGATCTACAAATGACAGCCGGGACCAACGGCTTAACGTGCTTTCCGAGGCACCGAGGAAACTCGGTATGTAACGGGTGGTCACCCATCCACAGACCAACCTAGGCAAGCGCGGCTTAACCTAAAGATCGACCCGAGCGGCTGCTATTATTTAGCCACGAGCTCCTCTATTCGCTTTTTCGATAATATTATAAATAACTTTGATTGATTGATACTTGATAATTATCATAATTTGAACCTAATAAATAATAACTAAGTCTACCGAAAAACATGTAGCTATACCCCACGCACGCCTCAGATAATATAATAGTAGGCATGAAAGAACGTGAATTTATTATTCGGCGATTGCCGAGTGACTGACGACGTAAGCTTCAAGGTCAAAGGCAATGATATTATATTAAACAGATATGTTATGAGCGCGCAATCTTGAAGACTCGAAAAGACCGCAATTGGCATCTATTGCATTTAGTCTGCGTTACGCATCGCTTCGAGTCGTACGTTTTTACGAATTTATAAAATATGCCTTCGTGTGTGTTTAGAAAGTGTACCAATTATAATGCCAAAATTAATAAAACACAAGGGATCTCATGTAGGAAATGTACAATGAATAACAAGTGTGTGTGCGTGCTGCGGAACACATTTTGCGGTTGTTTAGTGAGTGTATAACATATCTGTTTATTATAATATCATTGGTCAAAGGGCTATTATATACCTTAGTTTACAATACAAAAGTACAGTTTGGTTTTATCGCCATCTATTGGTTCTCTGTAAAATAAACTGAACATGAGCTATCGCTGCAAGCACCATCTAGCGCCGTTGTGAGTAAAAAAAAAATAGCCCGGATAGCCCGAAGAAATCACGAAGTTATGGCGGTCACGTTTCTTTGTATGAGATGGAGTATCTGTACGCTAGTATTATATTATCTGTGCCCAGGGAAAACCCAGCGGGTTACGACCAGCGACAGAGGTCAGGCGCTCCCTTCCGTCCGGAGACGCTTTCAGGTCGAGCCGAGGGCCGAGTTGTGTGTGTGTGAGCGGTAATGTTGTTGTGTGACACCGCTCGGGTCTGCGACTGAATCGAGTGAGAGTGAGTTTAACGCTTGTTTAGTAGCGTATGGCTGAGTCGGGTTGCGTCGTGCCTATATTAACCTAGAACACGACGCTAACCGTGTGAGTGTAGCGTGTGTGGAGTCGTTGTGCTTAAATAGGCCGGTGGGGTGGCGCCGTCGTCGTCCGCAGGCAGGAGGTCCCGGGGTAATATGAACATTATTGGCTCGTACACCCAGTAAAATGGAGCGCGACCATCCGAGGGTTGCCATATTTTATTACTATATTCTTTGGGGCTGCCGTGCCGTGCCGGACTGCTCACGGAAGGTGTTCCGTTTACGTCACAGCCGCTTGCATAGCCCATGGTCGGCACAACTTTGATAGCTAATATTTCAAAATTGAGACAATTTAGTAAATTTACGTCGTGCAATACTTGTTTGTATTGATGCCCAGCTGATTGAAGTTTTAAATGTTAGTTAGTTAGGCCACGCTTCATACAAAAATGTTTCAACCCGTTTTGGGTAGGTATAAAAATAAAACAATATTGGTTATTAATTAAGTTACGACAACCTTTGAGGCTTTCCACAGCGCCCGCCACTCGGAGCGTCTACCGCGGCTGCTGGGTTGGTTTGAGGTTACCTCCTTTAAAAGTCCCACCGCCTCCTTCACTATCATAGATAGCTCCTAAGATAGATGGAGGTGACTGAACCAGGACCAGACGCGAGAGATACGGTGCTTCACCCACACGATGCAGATCGCCATAGTTTACTCCACGGTGTCCTTCGAGCGATTGTCACAGTGGTATTTAAAGTCACCTCTCGGTGTCTCAGTCTCTCAGGCGGTTGGACTAAGGACCCAAATCAGAAAGCAGTACTCCTTGATACGACCCGGATTGTGTGACCTCACTATATTTGGAGCCCTAACCTCCGATAACTTAGATAATGAAGTGTCACTGGTACGATGCTAAAGCAAAAACTGTACTATAAGCATTCGACACATTTCACACAGCAGCAGCAATGAGGTGAGTGAAGAAACGTTTTCTAAGAATCTGTAAAAATGCGAGAATATCATTCCAAATCGGTAAGATATTCGAGAACACCTTCTTATTTATGTTACCAGCCTTTTTCACTTGACCGCCGCGGCAGGATTATAGTTATCTGTGGTGCTGTTATTCATTATTTCGCATCCGTCATGAGTTTGTTTTGATTTGTCTAATTTCTGTCGTCTGTGTTTTAAATTATTTTAATCTTTTTGCTAGGTTCTGTACAACAATGATAATTACTGATATAATCTTCAGCGTTTGATGGTGTACCATAGTACCTACGTGGTATTGGCAATATTGTGTTCGTCTTAACAAACGCCATTAAATAAATAAGTGAAGTGATTTCATGAACCTGGTATTTATTTAAATACTCTGTAATTAATGAAAGACCTAAGACTACCCACTGACCAAAGATTGGAGAAGTATCGAAAGAAAATAGAATTGAATTTCAAATAGCTGTAGTAACAAATTTGTTGACTACCGCTACCGGTACCCTTACATGTAAGATTGTATATTTGTGATGGTTCATTAAGGATTACCAGGATCGAACGGACTATACACGACAGTCTATACTACACTATAATACTGCCCTGTCTACTAGGTCCAACAAAGAAGTGCATTAGATATTAATGTAGTGTTTCAGTAGTTAAGTGTTGGTTCTAAAATGGATAAACTACCAATGTGCAGAATATGTTCAGTGGACAATGTTCGCATGTATGTAGTGGTCAACAAAAACTTACATGAGCTGTATGAGAAGCTGACTGATATTCCAGTAAGTTGTAGATATAATAATATACATATTACTAAGGTATAAAAGCTGTTAAATGTGATATCCAGCTTTGAAACCAGGCCAATATCATATGTTTCTGTTTATCTTGGAATCCAAAGAGTGATGCTGGAAATTCTTGTGATGAACCTGCAAGGTTGTACCATTTAGTTCCTTTTAAGTTAGGGTTCTGTACCTGAAAAGCAAACAAACAGAACACCTAGGGTGCTGTGCAAATGTGGACACTTGTGTCTTGTGTCAGATGTATTCCACTAATAAATATTTGATTACAAACTATTCAACACTTGCTTAGTCCCATGTGTTACATCCATCATCATTACATGCCCAAACCAATACAGATAACTCCAATTCAATTCTTCTATTACAAGTTCCACTTTCAACCATCCTCTAATGTTCTTATATGTATATATAGTTCTTGTATCACAGTTTTAGTTGTCATACTCCTCTGAAACGGTTTGACCAATTTTTATAAAAATTTAATGTAAGAATAGATTGTTATCTTTTTTTGGTGGCCCTCTTTAGAAGAGGACTTGAGCAGAGAATTAAACCATTAGGCACAGATAGTATTCAGTTGTATCCATAATCCATTTTGGTCAATTTAACGGAATTACATTTTACAGCACACATTTTATAGTGTTTAAATTTTCTCATCCCTTTTAAGGCATCCACAAAATCAAAAAAATCAAAATATTTTTATTTTACATAGGCACTTATAAAACGTCGAGAAAAGATGCACGGTTCGGGTTGGTCGTTTCCTATAGAGAAGAACCGGCAAGAAACTCCATGGTTACTCTTTTAAAATCATTTGGTTTTATAATGTTGTTGTTACAGCGTTAGAACTTAAGTATGAGAGGACAGCGTAGGCCCGACAATAAGTCATTGTCACACAAGAGACTCTGGTGGAGCTAGTGTTATTTTCCAGACTTCGGTAATGCCTGTATTTCTTAAGAGCATATTGACGGACCCTACGTACATAAAGACATGTCAAAAATGGCATTTTTTTTATTGTCTCATTGGCTTTAGATTATCTATGCGCACATGCTGACATACGATTTTTATTTAATTTATTTACCTTGTTTTAGAAATCGTATAAGAGAACAAGTCTTATAAATACAACGAATAAGTGTCGTAGAAACGGTCATCTCTCAGTTTTTCTAAGAAAACGTGAAAATATAAAATATTTATGTGTAAATGGTATCATAAAGCTCTTAAAACTGTTAAAATATTGTAGAAAGAAAATATTTATTATTGCTAATAGAATTATTTCTAGAGTGTGTTGAACACAAATTATGCTCTCCTGTAAACCTCGGTTTTTGACTTAACGTTATGTACGTAGGGACCGTCGATATGTCTGACTGTTAAGTGACTGTAAAGTATAACCTCAACAAAGCACTTTAAAACTCATCTAAAAAAATTCTTAGTTGAAAAGGCATACTATACTATTAATGAATTTTTAGAGGATAATAACATAAAATAAAACTGTCCGTTTTGTGGGTATTCTATTTTGTATTTGAAACAGTCTTACCCTACCTAGTGGAAGGGTAAGACTGTTTCAAATAAAAAAAATATATACAAAATATAATAAAAAATGCCTAGCATGTTTTTTCTTGTAATAAATTTGTACAAATTTGTAACAAGAAATAACACATTTTTTTATACCATATACTATAATATTACCTATGTTTCCACAAATAAATAACTTTGACTTTGTTTCCACAGTCTCCATGCGCACAACTTTTAAAAACAAATATAAATACTGTGATGGTCTCCGTAACCAGGCATGGGCACTTTTCCTGTGCTGCTGCAGAAGGCGCCTGATCAGCTTGTGATTTAAAGCTGGCACAAGCATCAGGATGACAATATATTTGAAAGTAAATATTTACTAAAAACAAATAATTTTGTTGCAGCTTAGAACTAAAGACAGAAGACCAATGCTTGCTTGTTTCGTCTGCTGTGCTCAACTGAAGAAATGCTATAGATTAAACAAAAGATGTCTGGAAGCTGAAGACCTGTTTGCTCAGATTATCAAAGGAGACTATAAGGTGAGATATTCTACAACCTAAACTACCTTGTGATCATAAACATAGTTATTTATTTATCTTTTTACAGCGAAAACCTTTAATAAACCACGACCACTTAGAGATTTTCCATGGTTTTATTAAATCTCCAATACAGACCATAAGTATAGTTGAAGTTGGTCAAACAGAAAGCATTGATGTGAAAGAAGAATTACCAGCTATTTGTGAACAACAAGATGATATTATTGAGCCAAAAGAGGAACAGCATAGTGACATAGGTATGTTTTTAAAAGCAAAATATTATATATACGAACTGACTGCTTATAATACTGCAAATGTGAAAGTGAGTTTGTTGGTTTCTCACACCATTGCACTTTAACTGAATGTATTCCAATGTGACATACACATAGATCATAACTAGCATGCCTAGCAAGACCACCATTAACGAACGGGGGTTTTGTCAACAGAAAAATACAGAGATTGTTGAAAGATTTCTATCGTTATAAGTATGTGCCTCGGAAAGCACGTTAAGCCATTGCTCCCGGCAATTTCTTATTGAGTTGTATTTAAATGTGGTTAACGAGTGACCTCAGCTATTGTACATAATGCTATTTCTAACTGGGCAACCGGTGGCATGTTCGTCATTTTCCCTTAGGGCAGTATGTAGAAACAAATCTTTCTTCTGAAACCCGGTCGTGAGACCGCATTTGAGATATCAATGTAATTAATAAAAAAATATTAAAGCCCGGTTTTCGACTCGATTTTCAAGTGAGATCACTACTGATTAATATATCAGTTCTATTGGTAAGATGGTCTCAAGTCATGGAAGACCTTATCTTAAGACTATCTGCTCGTTAAAATCCCGTCCGACAGTTGGTCGACTTGTGTTGGTTTGTGTACGGTACGTGAAAAAACTACCTACTTGTTATTTGTGACGCGACGCGTGTGAACGAGTGTAATTAACAAAATATTAAAGTTAAAATAGATATAATTTAATTAACAGAAACTTTTTCGGAATAGTTTTTTGGCAGATCAAACTTTTTATTACGTTATAGGTTTTAGCAACTTCGGCCTTTTGAGCATCAATAAAACAGATTCTATGTTATCATTGTAAAATAGAGATCACATTTCAAACTATCTATTAATTCGTATCAAATGTAGTGCGACTGGGTATAGAGCTGAGATGATCTTGATACTGTATTTATTTATTAAGAAACATCTTAAGATAATGGTTTTACTTTGAGACGGAGTTTTTGTCCAGACCACGAGTGAGATTTGTTTCTGAATACTGCCCTTAGATGTTATTGCTTGCGGTAGCGTCCAATAAGGGTTCCGTATTTTCCTTTTGAAGTACGGAAACCAATAAAACACATTCTTCACGCAGTTCATTCATCGTTTCATTTAGTCTAATTCAACAAAAATAGAATACTTGAATTGATTGAAGAATGCTCTTCACTATTTTTGTTTACTTACAGATCTGGAAACATTAAATCCATACAGAACATCGAAACTACGAATGTGTAGAATATGTACAGTGGACAATGTTCGCATGTATGTAGTGGTCAACAAAAGCTTACATGAGCTGTATGAGAAGCTGACTGATATTCCAGTAAGTTGTAGATATAATATATTACTAAGGTATAATAGCTGTTAAATGTGATATCCACCTTTGAAACCAGGCCAAAACATCATATGTTTCTGTTTATCTTGGAAACCAAAGAGTGATGCTGGAAATTCATGTGATGTCACCGGCAAGGTTACGCCATTCAGATCCTTTTTTGCAGACAGTACCAACAATACTGCGACCCAATAATAACGTTAAATAAAGACATTTATCTATCTATCTCACTTTATTTTATTCCTGTACTTCGTGGGTATGCTTTTCACACTATGGTCGGCCACTGACTTTTGTAGATCTAATATATAAAAATAAGTCGGGTTTTCTTTCCTGACGCTATAACTCCAGAACGCACGAACCGATTTCCACGGTTTTGCATTCGTTAGAAAGGTCTCGGGCTCCGTGAGGTTTATAGCAAAGAAAAGGTAGGGTAGGTAGGGTAGGTAGTGTAGGTAGGGTAGGTAGGGTAGGTAGGGTAGGTAGGGTAGGTAGGGTAGGTAGAAAGGTAGGGTAGGTAGGGTAGGTAGAAAGGTAGAAAATTGCATAGCAACGCATGCCGGGGCACAGCTAGTGCAACATAAAAAAATATGATTACAAACTTAATTGCAGTTGGTAAAGTAACCGCGATTTATATCTGTATACGGGGACGTTTTTGACGGGAAGTTTTCCTTCGGTAAAGTCAAGTTTGTCCTTCACTACAGTTTATCTTTTTGTTCGAGCTACGTTCGTTAGTTTTATCAGCTACCTACAAGTTTGTACGGAACGCTCGGTGCGCGAGTCCGACTCGCACTTGACCGTTTTTCTATTATCATTCCTCACACCGTCCATCGAATGATTTTGTTGCAGTTTGTGACTGAAGATTGTAGACCAATGTTTGCTTGTTTCGTCTGCTGTGCTCAACTGAAGAAATGCTACAGATTAAAGAAAAAATGTCTGGAAGCTGAAGACCTGTTCGCTCAGATATTAAATGGGGGCTATAAGGTGAGATATTATTCAACAGAGAGTTATTTCCTTATGTGAAAGTGCTACCCTTGTGATCATAGACATTGTTATTTATCTAATACTGTAATTATCTTTTTACAGCGAAGACCTTTAATAAAACAAGACCACTTAGAGATTTTTCATGGTTTTATTAACTCTCCAATCCATACCATAAGTATAGTTGAAGTTGGTCAAACAGAAAGCATTGATGTGAAAGAAGAATTACCAGCCATTTGTGAACAACAAGATGATATTATTGAGCCAAAAGAGGAACAGCAAAGTGACGATGGTATGTTTTTAAAATAAAACATTAAAAATTGTAACGCATTAACGCGGACTCGGAATTTTCGGGAAGGCCCTGGTTCAGTCCATGGTCTGGAGCGAGAGGAAATGGTAAGCGGTCACTTCCTTCTGCGAAACAGTCATGATAGCGAAGGAGGTGGCCGAGCGTTTGGATAGAACCACAAACCAACCCAGCCGCCGCGGGAGACGCTTCGGGTGTTGGGCGCCGCGAGGCGACTCCCGGCCACCGTAGAAGCAGCTCTTTGGACGGACAGGACAGAGGGGCTTCCCAGGACCACCGCCTGCTGGGATTGCCGTTGTTCGAAAGAGAAACCGCGGCCCCGGAACATCAAGGGCAAAAGAAGAAACATGGGTGGATTTTAGTCAGTATAAGTCCGACACCCCCCCGCTCCGTCCGGAGGGGGGAAATAAAGCGTAGCGACATTCTTGAAATGTGACGTCACCATTTGTCACTGTTACTGTTTTTGTTTATTTACAGCTCTAGAAGCAGTAAATCTATACGACAACTATCTCGACATAGAAGATATGCATCCACATTATTCGGATTCTGATTCAGAATATGAGTTGCCTTTATTGGAGTTTAAAAGGAAGGACAGAAGAAGAAGAAGACAAGAGGAAGAGACAGAAGTATTAGAAGTAAAACGAAAAGCTGAGAAGACTCACAGTAAGTATTCGTTTAGTTTATCATTAGGTTGGCGAACAGGCCGCAGGTGGAGCAGTGAGACTGAACAGGTATCAGTGTACCCACATCTGTAGTTGCAGCACTGGCAGCATTGCCACCTTGAATAGCATTTGCATATTGTTTGCCCTAAGAAAGAGCCAGCGAAGGCTCTGGTCACGCGAAGTTTTAATCAGTCGGCGAGAGATTCCCTTTAAAGGACCCGCGTACTTAGGCCTCCATATCCGAGCGTTTCGACCCCAAACGGCTAAAAACTGTAACTACCCATAGGGTGACAATATTTGCGCCGTTTGACGATCTGCCGGGCTTAAATCGTGTCCCAAGGGTGTCGACACAAGTTGCGTCCCACACCAGAATCCTGTCCACCTTCCAAGGTACCAACGTCATGCCGTCGCCGTTCTATCCCACGTATCAAGCCGTTTGGTTCTAAAACATGGCTGGTACGGCGTTGGCAAGAGCTCGACGAATGCTAACGTGCCTTGCAATGTGACCTGTGCTCCTGTGGCAAGACAGGACAGATGCTGTGACCGTTCGAGATGGCGTTGGGTGCAGCACGTGAACACTTTACTTTCGGTAGTCGGGATTTTTTGCAAAACAGTTTTTTAATTCAGCATTTTCAGTTATACTATGATTATATATTATCACATAATTTTTATTCGAATTTTCATTATTCATTGTTTTAAAGACTAGCCGATCATCCATATAGACACAGAAAAAAAAATATGTATTACTTATAGACGAAAATGATGTGGTGTCGTGGGACACCAGGTAGGAACGAAGTTCCTTCGGCTAATTAATTTTGCTGATTAGTTTTCATTTAAGTACAAGAAAGTATTTAGGAAATTCAGTATTTTAGGAAAAAATTACTTAAAATAAAAAAAAACATCGTAATTCAAATTATCAACTAAAATAAGAAATTGTGACCTTAACTCAAAGACATAAAGACTATTCAACTGCACGAATGTATTTGTAATTCACCCATAGTAACTAGCTGCGTTAAAAAAAATATTAGTTTCGGAAAAATATAACTTATCTCAAAGCATTAAAGCTTTTTTAAACGCATGACTGTATTTGGTAGTCGTCATACATCGCATTCTTTCAATGAGAAATCCGTAAATATCAGAAAAATAGTGGTACGTTTTTTGCAAATGGTGGGTTAGTGCGGTAGAGCGAGACGCAAAGATTTGTAGGTTTAGAGCGCTTTGATCTTTGACATGTCACCGCACCGCACGCCCGACGGCGCGTGCGGCGACATCAAACGTTTAGTATGTGCCGTTCCCGAAGTCCGTAAGTGCATGTGCTCGGAAATCATAATACAGTACCTAAATTGATTACGCGCGCGTTGACATTCCAGTACGTTACGTATTCCTTTACGTTCCGAGGCCGCGGTATCTCTTTCGAACAACCCGCAACCCCGGCAGGCGGAGGCTCTGGCAAGCCCCTCTGCTTTGCTGACTCTCTTTGAGGCGCGCGTGAAACACGAGCGCGCCGTCGACACGGCCTGTCGTCAATCGACGGACGGACGGTGAACTACCCATTGCTCACCGCCCACAGGCCCGCATCTACGGTGGCCGGAAGTCGTCTCGCGGCGCCCGGCGCCATGGGCGTCTCCCGCGGCGGCTGGGTTGGGCAGATGTTCTCTCCCTCAAACGCCCGGCCACCTCCTTTGCTAGCATTACTGCTTCGCAGAAGGTGGTGACCGCTTCCCATTCCCTCTCGCTCCGGACCATGGCCTGAACCAGGGCCGGACGCGAGAGATCTCCGCCGCCGATCGCCTCCACGAGGGCACGGCGGTGCTCCGCCCAAGCTGGGCAGACCGCCACTGTCTGCTCCACCGTGTCCTCCGGGCGATCGTCACAATGGTGACACCCAGGCGCTTCCTCCCGCCCGATGATGTGCAGGAACCTCCCGAAACTTCCGTGTCCGGTGAGGACCTGCGTCAGGCGGTAGGTGAGGACGCCATGACGCCTCTCCAGCCACTCCTCAAAGAGGGGACTTACCGCCGCTATTGTGGCGTGCCCTGCTGTATGCCCCTTAAATGTTATTGCTCCTTTTTTACACGATGTATAAGGTATACAACAATAATGTCATCAACAAAACATCCCTGTTTATTTGATTTCTTTTTACGCTGCTCATTCCCAATCTACTTGTAAATGTGAACTCACCCCGTTTTATTATCACAGGGTCGACAACGGCGAAGGATCCAGAACTACACTTGCGAAGAACAGAATTAGGAGACTCACAACCAGCTGAACAGAAGACAAACCTAGTATTGGACTCGAAAACTATCCAAAACACTCAAAAGCGCTTAACAATAAATATTTGTACAAACACTGATGAAAACCGTTACAAGTGTGATGTATGTGAGCGAAGTTTCAGTCAAAAGAGCAAGTTAACAAGTCATATATATTCACACACTGGAATAAAACCTTACAAGTGTAATGTATGTGAGCGGAGTTTCAGTCAAAAGAGTAAGTTAACAAGTCATATTCGTACACACACTGGTGATAAAACTTTCAAGTGTAATATTTGTAATCTTAGTTTTAGTGAAAAGGGGAATTTAACAAAACATATTCGTACACACACTGGTGTAAAACCTTACAAATGTGATGTATGTGAGCGGAGTTTCAGTCAAAAGAGTCATTTAACAAGTCATAGTCGTACACACATTGGTGTTAAACCTTTCAAGTGTAATGTATGTGAGCGTAGTTTCAGTCATAAGAGTACGTTAACAAGTCATTTGAATACACACATTGAAAGAAAACCTTACAAGTGTGATGTTTGTGAGCGTAGTTTCAGTCAAAAGAGACATTTAAGAATTCATATGAATACACACACTGGAATAAAACCTTTTAAGTGTGATGTATGTGAGCGTAGTTTCAGTCGAAAGACTTATTTAACAACTCATATGAATACACACACTGGAATAAAACTTTACAAGTGTGATGTATGTGAGAGTAGTTTCAGTCAAAAGAGTCATTTAACAATTCATATGAATACACACACTGAAATAAAACCTTTTACGTGTGATGTATGTGAGCGTAGTTTCAGTCGAAAGAGTAATTTAAAAAATCATATGAATACACACACTGGAATAAAACTTTACAAGTGTGATGTATGTGAGCGTAGTTTCAGTCATAAGAGTACGTTAACAAGTCATTTGAATACACACACTGGTGAAAAACCTTTCAAGTGTGATGTATGTGAGCGTAGTTTCAGTCAAATAAGTATTTTAAAAAATCATATGAATACACACACTGGAGTAAAACCTTACAAGTGTGATGTATGCGAGCGTAGTTTCAGTCGAAAGAGTATTTTAACAATTCATATTATGATTACACACACTGGAATAAAACCTTTCAATTGTGATGTGTGTGAGCGTAGTTTCAGTCAAAAGAGTAAGTTAACAAGTCATATTCGTACACACACTGGTGATAAAACTTTAAAGTGTAATGTTTGTAATCTTAGTTTTAGTGAAAAGGGGAATTTAACAAAACATATTCGTACACACACTGGTGTAAAACCTTACAAATGTGATGTATGTGAGCGGAGTTTCAGTCAAAAGAGTCATTTAACAAGTCATATTCGTACACACATTGGTGTTAAACCTTTCAAGTGTAATGTATGTGAGCGTAGTTTCAGTCAAATGAGTAAGTTAACAAGTCATAGTCGTACGCACACTGGAATAAAACCTTACAAGTGTGATGTATGTGAGCGTAGTTTCAGTCAGAAGAGTATTTTAACCATTCATATGAAAACACACACTGGAATAAATCCTTACAAGTGTGATGTATGTGAGCGTAGTTTCAGTAAAATTAGTAAGTTAACAAGTCATATTCGTACGCACACTGGAATAAAACCTTACAAGTGTGATGTATGTGAGCATAGTTTCAGTCAAAAGAGTAATTTAACAAGTCATATAAATACACACACTGGAATAAAACCCTACAAGTGTGATGTGTGTGAGCGTAGTTTCATTCGCAAGAGTATTTTAACAAGTCATATGAATACACACACTGGAATAAAACCTTACAATTGTGATGTATGTGAGCGTAGTTTCAGTCAAAAGAATATTTTAACAAGTCATATGAATACACACACTGCAATAAAACCTTACAAATGTGATGTATGTGAGCGTAGTTTCAGTCAAAAAAGTATTTTAAAAAATCATATGAATACACACACTGGAGTAAAACCTTACAAGTGTGATGTATGCGAGCGTAGTTTCAGTCGAAAGAGTATTTTAACAATTCATATGATTACACACACTGGAATAAAACCTTTCAATTGTGATGTGTGTGAGCGTAGTTTCAGTCAAAAGAGTAATTTAACAAGTCATATGAATACACACACTGGAATAAAACCTTACAAGTGCAATGTATGTGAGCGTAGTTTCAGTCAAAAGAGTATTTTAACAAGTCATATTCGTACACATACTGGTGAAAAACCTTTCAAGTGTAATGTATGTAATCTTAGATTTAGTGACAAGAATAATTTAACAAAACATATTCGTACACACGCTGGTAAAAAAACCTTTCAAATGTGATGTATGTGAGCGTAGTTTCAGTTGAAAGAGTATTTTAACAATGCATATGAATACACACACTGGTGAAAAACCTTACAAATGTAATACTTGTAAGCTTAGTTTCAGTCAAAAATATATATATAAATACCCTTACAAGTGTAATACATCTGAGCATAAGTCACAAGCAATTTTTAACTGAATATAATTATTCGTACACATACTTATGAAAAACCTAACCTGAAAAAATATGTGATTATCGTGATCGTGGTTTTACTCAAAAAAAATTAATTAATAATCCCCATCAAAAACGCTACCGCTGGTGTGACGCGCCCTACCCTCCGCAGTTTTTTCATAACCTGCTCATTTGTTTTGTTTGTTGTATCAAACATTGACATTATTTTAAGTTTTAGTTAAAAAAGTATTCTTATTTGCAGCTACGCTTACTGATTTATAATTTTGTTTGCAATTTGTACTATTATATCGCAAAATTTAGTTCGCTAGCATAAGCATTTTACCTTATTGTTAATTGACTATTGATTTGTAATTGACCGTTTTATTGTAAACACCTTTTACAATCAATAAATATTTTATCACGAACATTTTTTCTTCCATCGAAACTTATCAAATCTTCTATCTTCTAATATACAGTATGTTAGTTTAAACGAGGGACATATTCAAACCCACAATAGTGCATACTTACATGATACTAATAAAAATATGAACAAAAAAAAAACACTATGTTAAATGTTAAGAAGACCGCTGATCTATGGGGTCATTCTGTGGACGTTGCTAAGTCCATTATAACCATTGTAGCTCCTTCATTAGCTGTTATATTTAATGATTGTATTGACCGTGGTGAGTTTCCTGATCTAATGAAAAATAGTAAAATAATACCATTGTTTAAATCGGGTAGTACATCAGACCCTACTAACTATAGACCAATTTCAGTGCTACCAACATTTAGTAAAATTTTTGAAAAAATAATTTTAGATCAATTGCAAAGATTTTTCAATAAACATAAGTTATTGCATCATAAACAGTTCGGTTTTACAAAGGGTCGTTCAACTACTGATGCCGGTGTTGAACTTCTAGGACACATTTATAATGCCTGGGAAGATAAATGCGATGCTTTGGGGATTTTTTGCGATTTGTCCAAGGCTTTCGATTGCGTTCTCCATAAAACATTAATCAGAAAACTACACCACTACGGAATCCGGAACGCCTCTCTGAATCTTCTTACGTCATATTTGAGTGGTAGGATTCAGAGAGTTGATGTTAACGGGAAAAGATCTCCCGGATCTGTAGTAAGCATGGGAGTACCTCAAGGCTCCATTCTTGGCCCTTTTTTGTTTCTTATTTATATTAATGACTTGCCTTACCTCATAAAGGATAATCATGATGTAGTGTTGTTTGCAGACGACACTTCTCTTTTATTTAAACTAAAACGTCAGCAGCTAGCTAGTGACGATGTTAATAGCGCTCTGGCAAAGGTCGTTAATTGGTTTAACGTTAATAATTTACTTCTAAATGAGAAAAAGACCAAATGCATTAAGTTTACGTTACCTCATGTTAGACAAGTGGAAACTAGTGTACTAATCAAGGATGAAGAGTTAAAACCGGAAGATAACACAGTGTTCTTAGGCTTAACTTTGGATGCTAAGCTTCAGTGGGGCCCTCATATAGATAAGTTGTCAAAAAAGCTTAGCTCTGCAGCATACGCCGTTAAAAAAATTCGTGATTTGACTGATTTGGGGACAGCCCGTTTAGTTTATTTTAGTTATTTCCACAGTGTGATGTCGTATGGTATTCTCTTGTGGGGCCATGCCGCCGATATTCAGACAATTTTTATTTTGCAAAAGAGGGCAATTCGTTCAATGTATAAATTAAGTCCTAGACACTCCCTCAGAGAAAAATTTAAAGAGATTAACATACTAACTGTGCCCTCTCAGGTTATTTACGAAAACCTTTTGTACGCGCATAAAAATATAAAATTGTTTAAAAAATACAGTGATATCCACGACATAAATACAAGGAACAAACACAAATTTGTTGTTCCTGCAACGAGGCTCAAAAAAATAGGAGGTACGTTCACATGCCAATGTATACGTTATTATAATAAACTACCAAGCGATATTCAAACACTAAGCCTCAATAAATTTAAATCTTTTATAAAACGTAAGCTATGTCTGAAAGCTTACTATAATATGAATCATTACCTTGAAGATAAAAAGGCTTGGGATTAAGCTGCTCCAATTTAATTTGCTCTGTGAGTGTCAAGATTTTCCTTTGTTTCACCTATTTATTGTTTATTCCTTTATTTTATACAATTTGACATTACTTTGTTTATTTTTACATTTCTTTTTATTATTATTATTTGTGACATTTTATTTTCCTTATTATTTTAATTTATGACATTTTATGATTTCATTATGATCTCATTAATTTAATTTTGTATTTTTTTTTTATTTTTATTTGTTTATTGTGAATGTGAAGACCATGTGGATTATTTCTTTTATTTACTTTGTTTTTTGACGATAGTCTGGCAGTTTGAGTACTATAAGCGACCTACACAAATGTCCTTTTTTTGGTATTGTTCGTCGTGTCGTTGAGCTCCTTGGGTTATGAGTTGAGCTACACGATAACTGACAAATGCTTGCACTGACTGGACAGGTCCACTCAATCTGTGTGGTGCTTTCTTAAAAAGACCATTTCAGACACTATCTGCATGGTCCTCATGTAAGTTGACCAAGATTATTTTGTCTGGACCTTAAAAGAGACTGACCTCTGAGTTTGTTTCGGCTGTTTCTTCTCAGAGTAGTCGGGTATGAAACACCGGCCTCATCTAGTTTAAAAAAAAATGACGTGTAAAAGTGTTTGTGAAAACCTACTTGCAAAATAAACATCATTTATCATTTATCATTTATCACTAATAAATAAAAGACAGAACCATACCAAATATTTCGCATAAGTCTCGCAACGTGTATATACCCTTGCGCTAGCGATTTAATACTATCGCAGAACATGTGTGCATGTCAATGACCTTTAGGTATAATCCATTTTCCCTTCATACTTTAAACCTGGCTTAGGACGCCTTTTCGGTAGAATCGGCGCGTAGGTATTTTGCCGCGTGATTTACTTCACTGTTTACAAGTTTACTACTCTCGAGCTCAGTGTTCATGAATAATGTATTTTATTGGACAATTACGTCAGAAATTAAGGTTATAGGTTTTTTACATATTTGGGACGAGAATCGAATACTGAATACCCTCCCTCAATAAGTCCCTCGTTTAACCTAACACTCTGTATATAAATCACGTGTCACGTTGTTTGTCCGCGATGGACTCCTAAACTACTTAACCGATTTTAAATAAAATTTGCACACCGTGTGCAGTTTGATCCAACTTGAAAGATAGGGTAGGTACGGTAGGTAGGGTAGATAGGGTAGTAAAGTAGAAAATTGCATTGCAACGCATGCCGGGGCAAAGCCAGTATATACACACATCAAAAGTGTCTAGGGATCAAGCATTTTTATGCGGATTTCTTGAGATTGAGATGTGGCTTTGTAATAAATTTATGATTTTATAAATTTATATGGATCCTTTTTGGTGCATTTCATAATTTGAATCAGGAACTCTCAATCAAATTCGAGTAAAAGATGAAAATAAGCTGTCAATATTTTCCCTATAAAAACATACAACGCATTGAAGACATTATTAGTGCTACTGTTTCCCTACTACTGATTAAAACCAACGTTATTATGGAGCGGCGACGTCATTTAAGCAGGGAAGAAATGCTCAGAGCCGTGGGAATGATAGAAGCTGGTTCCCGGCAACGTACTGTAGCTTTAGCTCTGAATACAAGTCAGAGTGTTAACAGTCGACTTTGGACACGTTACCGAAGCACTGGTACCGTGGCTGAGCGCCATGGAGGACGGTATCGCTGCACCACACGGAGACAAGACCGATACATTCAAATCTTAACTCGAAGAGCTCCAACAATAACCGCCATGATGTTAGCCGTGAGGCTTCATCACTCTTCAGGGAACTTAATTAGCGACCAAACAGTCAGAAACCGCTTGCATGAAGTGAACCTTCATTCCCGAAGACCGCTACGGGTACCACCTATAGCAATGCACAATCGTAGGATTCGATATCAATGGGCTCTTGAACACAGAAATTGGGCAGAAGAACAATGGCGTTTCGTGTGCTTTTCTGATGAGTCTCGTTTTGGTATGAGACCGGATACAAGACGTATACGACACTGGAGAACCCCTGGACGCCAACAGCGATTAAAATCCTGCCAGGAAGTCCATCCTTATAGTGGTGGAACCATCATGGTATGGGCGGGTATTTGGATCGGCGGAAGAACTGAGTTGATTTGGATCAGAGGCAACCTCAACGCTCAAATTTATGCTGAGACGATTGTATCAGACGTCATCGTTCCTCTACAAGTGCAAATCGGTCCCTTATTTCAGTTAATGCATGATAATGCACGACCGCACACCGCAAGAGTTGTAAGACAGACTCTCGCCGCAGCTAACATCAATGTCCTGCCCTGGCCTGCTCAGTCGCCAGACTTGAACCCGATTGAGCATGCATGGGATATGCTACAGAGATTAATTAGGATATGCTACGGATTATTAATTGTTTAAGTTACCCAATAAAATTTTAAAGAAAACTGTTATTTCAGTCTTTTTTTCGAACTTTAATGTTAGTGGTTCAAATGTCAAAAATCCCTTTATTAGGAAAATGGCAAATTTCTTTATTAATGCAAAGGTGACTTGGTTTATCGTTACTGTGACAAACGAAAACACTTTATTTGATGAATCCTTAAAGAAAATTTTAATTAATATCAATCAGGAGAAAAGTTATTGCAAAAATATATGTTGATCCCTAGATACTTTTGATGTGTGTATTATATATCTTACTAATATAATAAACGCGAAAGTTTTTATGGATGTTTGTTACTCTTTCACGCAAAAACTACTCAATGGATTTTAATGAAACTTCACAATAAATACATCAGAATAACACATAGGTTACAATTCATAAAGATATATATTATATTCTATAACCACGTGAGTGAAACCGCGTGGCGCCAGCTATTGTATTAATAAACAAGAGTTCGCACACCCTTTAATTAAGTTTTTCTGTAAGGGAATTGGTAATTCTTTTGAGAAAATATATAACTTTAACTGTATTCGAACACAGCAATAGCCAAAATACCCATAGATCAAACAATAGCCATATATCAGCTTGTCTCAAACCTTTATTTGTATTTTGTTAATTACTGTTACTCGTATTCAAACGCGTCGCGTCCCAAATAACAAGTAGTTTTTTCACGTACCGCACACAAACCACAAGTCAACCAACTGTCAAACGTGATTTAGGGTCAATCCGTGGAAACTTGCGAATATAATCTAATAATGTAATAATAATTATTAATTAAACATCATAGATGCGATCTTTTTTTTCTTTACATGACATTTTTTATTTATTTAATTATTTCATTTAACACGCACCAAACGTCATCACCATTTGTGAAAAAGGTCGATTATAAAACTTTCTTATTTATTTTCCAAAAGTTGGCAATGCGGATCCCGTTTTTTACATATTTCAGAAGGACACTTTAACTTTACATAACGTAGTAAATTTTGAAGTAATTTGACGACGGAAGGACTAAAATATGATAAAAAAAAACATATAATATGTGAACCACAGGCTGTGGTTCACATATACCCAAAAGGCTACAATTAAGCTCTGCGTATCCAATATACTATATATATATATATATATATATGCGTTCAGGGTATTGTTACGACTGCCACGCTTTTGTAGTGCCTCAGCAATGTTTGCTGACGCACGCACTATCGGTTTTGATGCGTTGTGGCGAAAAAAATCTGCCTCGCTACTCCACAGATTGCGTGGCAGTCCCAACACTAGCCTGCAATCGATAGCTGACCGGGCAGACAGCCCGCTAATGTGGGCGCTAACTAATCGCACTCGATCTCTTCTAGTTATTAAGTACCAACATAGGCTAAGTCATATTGTTACTAACACACTGGACCACATTGATGTCTGAAAATAAATAAATAATAATAAATTATGTGACGTACCCTGTTTTAAACATCGTCTCGTGCTCATCTTACGGGACTTTTTGTCGAACCGCAGCTACCGTTATCGCATGGGGCTTTATCTCTTTCGAACAACCCATAGCCCCGGTAGGCAGTCGTCACTGGACGTAAAGACGGTGAGCTACATGTTTTCCTGTCGTTTAACTTGGGTCCCTGTTCTCTGCGCCGCACATACGGCAAAATGACTACTTTAGAGGGTCAAAAATGGAAGACGTGAAACAATACGTGCATTTAAGCTTAGAAATGTTTGCACATTTATAAGGTTACTTCGTGTTAAAGTTTGAAAAGATTTCTAAGTACCTACCTTTCTAAAAAGGGGATTTAAGGCTAGAGATAAAATAGTATCCTTACTAATATTATAAAAGCGAAAGTGATTTTGTTTGTTTGTTTGTTACTTACCTTTTCACGCTTTAATGGCTAAATCGATTTTGATGAATTTTGGTACAGAGATATTTGGGAACCAGGAGACGCACATAGGCTATATTTTTTGACGTGATAACGTCTTAAAATCGTTTTAGTCGGGTGACATGTTCAGAAACTTGTGTCACACCAAAACCTCACAAGCGACATTTCATAAAGATGGTAGCGCCATCTGTTACTTGGCTCGAAAAAAAAAACTTTAAATTAGTACTTAATTTCATTTTAGATGTCACTACTGGTGATAACTTATATCACCAATAAGACGTTATCACGTAAACATCTCGATCGTAAACCTACTTTACAAACAACCAATTTTTTTTTTAAATATAAAGTGGGATATGAGGGAGAACGAGGGAAGAAAAGGGAAAAAATAGCGTTGCTATTACAAATCAATAAGGCGCAAGGTGAAAAACTGCAGGTAGCAGGTACTGTGTATACCGAATTTAACGCGGGCAAAAGCTAGTAGAAAATAAAATCTTGTACCTATATTTAAAGACACATCATTATAAATCATACATCAATTATGCTGTAACAGTTATGTATTTTATGAATCATCCGTTGTTTGTCGTCATCAGTCATGTCTTCCGTTGTTTCTACAAGTGGCACATTCTAAATTCCCAGCACCTCCTTAGGAAACGTTTTCTTTTTTTTATGACTTCTGAGACGATGATTGTTTGTGATTTCACTATTAAGCACTAATACCAGATCTATTTTTCTAATATTCAATTCGGAGTGACTTGGTTCACTCCGACTACCTGTGAAAAAAAGGGTCTAGTGTCACAATGTGTTGGTTTGTGTTCCTAGAATTCACAGTATCAGTAGTCAACAAACACGCAAGAGTAATTATTCAAGAAAGAAAGTGGTATTAAGCGGAACTTTAAATAGTCTAAATATTTTTTATTTATTTTTTTCTATACAGTAGCAGTAGAACGAAAGGAGTCATTTATAATTAAATATATTGTAAAACTAGAATATTTAATAAACATACCTGTGGCTGGAGGCGAGGTGGAGATGAACGAAAATAACGGGTTATAATGCGTCCGGGTTTCGAGTGCAACTAGCCATACACTGCCATAACGCTTATCTTTCGGATACTCAGACGCCTTTGTTTTAAACATAACAAGAGCTTTGTATGGCCCACACGATGCTCCAAGTACTTGACATAAAGAATACAAGAAATTTTAGACCTTTGACGGGCCTGTTGGTCTAGTGGTTAGTGGCCCTGACTGCTGAGCCGGAGGTCGTGGGTTCGATTCCCACCCAGGACAAACTTTGTGTGATGAGCATGATTGTTTGTTCTGTGTCTGGGTGTGATTTATCTATAATATGTATGTATTTATAAATTATATAAGTATGTATATCAGTTGTCTGGTTACCATAACACAAGCTCTGCTTAGCTTGGGATCAGATAGCCGTGTGTGAGTTGTCCCAAGATATTTATTTATTTTATTTATTTATATGAAAGTAAAAAAAAACTATTTTTGACCTCCTAAAGTGGTAATTTTGCCGTATGTTCGCCGATGGTGACAAGAGTAAGTCCAATGTTCACGTGTACACACGAACGGTAGGTCAACAAATCTCTCTACTACGAATCGCACACCGTAGTAGAGAGATCAGGTTAAAATGGTTTTGGGTAGGTTGATATGCCGTCGTGTGTACACCTAAATTATTACTAGCTGTGTCTCGTGGTTTCACCCGCGTATACTATCCATCTAGAACGCATATACAGACCAAACTGTTGGAATTAACTACTTACTAATATTATAAAACCGAAAATTTGTTTGTTTGTTACCTCTTCACGCCGACATGGCTAAACCGATTTTGATGACTTTTGGTACAGAGATAGTTGGAACCCTAGCCCTTGGAGACGGACATAGGCAATTTTTTTTTTTAAATAAATGTGAGATATGAGGGAGAAAAAGGGAAGGCAAGGGAAAACTTCGCTTTGCTATTACAATAAATCAGGCGCAAGGGCAAAAACTACAGGTAGCAGGTTCCTGCAAATCAGGAACGGGGAACCGTGTTACCCCGAATTTAACGCGAGCGAAGCCGCGGGCAAAAGCTAGTTTTGTTATAAACGTCAAAGCGGCAAGGAATCGGGTTCTCCCATAAAAAAAAATGCCACCCTTTTCACCTCTCACAGTATGGCGGTATGAATGATAACCCGCAGTACGACTGGACTCCCGATGGAAGAAGGAAGATGGAATGAGTTCGTGGAGTTCTTAGGCATGCTCACCAAAGTACAGTCTACAGAAACCGACAAGGACGCAACCAGAGGCGGCGCTAGACCAGAGGGACATGCCAGAGCCTCCGCCTGCCGGGGTTGCGGGTTGTTCGAAAGAGATACCGCGGCCCCGGAACGTAAAGGGCAAAAGAAGGAACATGGGTGGGTTTTAGTCAGTAAAAGTCTGACACTCCCCCCCCCCGCTCCGCCCAGAGCGGGGGAAGTTATTTGATGATTTCCCACCTCAAAAAAAAAAGGCGGCGCTAGACCAAATGCGGTCATCGGCGACATCAGCTTTGCGGTGCCCCTTTCAGTTCCAGATTATATCATAATTCATAGATAACAGCAGCCGCTGTTTCCTTTTCAGTCTTTACCTCAACAGTAAAAAATCGGAACCTTTATAGGATCACTTTGTTGTTCATCTGTCTGTCTGTCAAGATCCATTATCCCCGTTAAGGCCCTAATCGAAACAGGTTTGCGATGCCCCCTTGTGTGTGAAGCCGTCACCGGTCGCCGACGTCACCGACGCGTAACGCCGCCACTGGATGCAACTTTGCGGCGGCGGGCTAGGCTATGAAGCTTGGTACGCACCAGCTCAACCTCTTTATATACCTACAGCAACGCTTGCCACATTTCCTCACTGGTGTCTTGCCTGAACCATACGACTAGCGGCAGAGGAAGACGGACTTCGGAAGGTGGTCATTTTTTTACCATCAGGTTAAATAAATAATCGCTTTGGATAAAATAAGGTCAAAAACTAAACCCGACTATTGAAAAGTCACACTTTAAAAGTGTGAAACAAGATAATATTTTCATCTTAAATATCCGTGGTTATGCAACGTGTAATAAAAAGGAGCACTAACATTTAAGGAGCATACAGCTTAGGTGATAAGCACTCTTTGTGCGAGTTTCCAGATTCTCAAATACTATTCTTTTAGAGAAAAAGATATTTTAACAACCCTGGCTTTTTAAATATAAATCAACATACAATCTAACAATGACCTGTAAATTACAAAAAATGTAAGAAAATCATCAATCAAGACGCTGCCAACGATACCTCATTTGTCAAATTATGTTATATAGTTGTTCCGGATCTTCACATCGCGCCGGCCAGTGGGATCGCGGTGTATGATCCTACGTCATCTTAACGCTCCACATGACGCTAGGCCGTTGACCATACCGAGGGCCACTCGCTCGCCGTCACTTATCGTGCGCATTTATCGGCCATTTTTATTACTCCATCCTGTCAATATTATACAGTCTTCATATAGAAATGGGAGTTTCATTTATTTGAGAACACCAGCAACACAATTGATGCTTGATATTCAAACAGAAGTTCAGAAGTTATAAGGGAATAGATGAACATACATACCTGTCAAAATCGTAACTCCCCCCCTTTTTGCAGTAATCGTATAAAAAAAGACAACAAAGAGTATAATAATACGGGAGTGAGATAACAACATTTAATGAGTTCTGTTTTGTTTTCGTCGATTTACTCTATGCTTTCTCCTGGGGCTATTTACTCTATGCATGAGAAGGCCTTGGAGAGAAGCTTTTTAAAATTATTCTGGTTCTTGAAATTGGTTATTGTCTATCACAGACTAGAAAGCTTCCGACACCACAGACTACACAACTTCAGACGTGGCACTCCCACAGCATCAAAATCGACGCGCCTGAAGCTCACATATCATGCATGACATTTTTTTTATTGTTATTTTGCATGACGTCTTCCGATACGTATTTTTAAGTTTAAGTGGTCGTAATTAGCCTAAAATGTTTTTCTTGCTAAGAATAGTTAATTTTAGTTTCATTATATGTATGTCCTAAGACTACCCACTGACCGTATGTACAGACGCCAGCAGGTCAAGCTACCCGAAACTGTCAATTTTTTCCAATGAACCTTGAACCTAATACTTTAGAAATAAAGTCGAAAGTCTATCAATTAAATCTGACAGATTGTAGTAGCTTGATGTGCAGGCGTCTGTACATTGTTATTGCAATATGTACCTTAAACTTCTGTTGTTTTTCGATACACTGGAACATATCGAATGGAGTTAATTGACACACTGTGTAACGATCTATTGCGATCCAATCCAATTCAATATGATACAAAGCAAGTGGATTGAGCATTACTATAAACATGGCCTCATGCAGATAGATCTGATGTATGTACAGACAGCGGGAGGGGTGGGAACTGTCAAATGAGTTATGTGAACCATAGACATTAGGTTCAAATAATTTTATGTCTATGCAAGTCTGCAGTTCGAATTGGTTCGAATAAGCCATTTTGATTTTTGTTATCGCTCCAGAAATAATATCCTTTGATCTTGTGGTACAACCGACTTCATCCAATCTTATTTGTTGAGTCGTTGAGTGAATTTGATTTTTCCGTTCGACGTGTGTTAATTCAACGCGTTGATTTTTCCTTTGTGTGTGGTATAGAAAACAGGACAGGAGATGCAGGTTGCAGAAGGTAAATAATTGTTTCACACTCATTTGTTTTGTTTATTATGCCGTACGTTTAATTACAACAATTTAAATATTTATATTATTATACCTATGATATATACATACGATTTCATTTATCCATTGCACTACCTGCAGAATGTACGCAGTTACGAATACGGTTCTTTTTTTCTGTAGTCCTAATAAAACATAATGAGGGTATTATGTAGAAATCTGCAAAATTCATATCACTCAAAAGTCAGTCAAAAAAAATCTTATCGTGGGCGTTGTTGGTGGGGGGCGGGGGGCAGTGTGGCAACTGCTGCACCCCCTATAGAGGCTCAGGACTTTGTAAAACTTACAATTTATTTATTTATTTAATAATTTATGTACACACAAGAGAAAACACAGGAGATCATCATAAAAAAACATAGAGTACAAAGGCACAGCTTATTTCTAAAGAAATTTCTACCAGCAGGCCTGCGAGAGGAAATATGAAGAAAGAAACATAGACAGTAGTGTGTGAGAACAGGAAGAAAATAGTAACTAAAATAAGAATGTCTTAACCTAAATATAAGTACACATATAAGCATAATAATATTTACCTGTATACATACGTAACACAAAAATATATAAACAGATATAAACAATATCAATTTCTGAGCCTGATGACGCAGAACTTGTTAGTATGTCATAAATTGTAGCATTCTGTACTAAAAATCAGTCTCAATATAAATTAAGGATTAATTTCAGCCTCTGACTGATACTACGCGCAGCTTCAAACAGAGACATTTCTTAGAACAAACATGCACGGTCTGTTCTTTGTGCCTTGACCATTGGATATGCATCCATATTGGATTTTCATATGATGTATTGGTACATTATATAGACAGGCAGAAACATTATAGAAGTTGCTTGTGGTCATTTTAATCTACATCTGAATTTGTTGAGGCAAAATCATAAAAATGTTAGGTAAGGCGCTTACTCCTCGGGGTTGCAGTGTAGTGTGTGTAAGTCTTTAGTATGTAAGTATATGTAACCTTAGATAGTTTTTATATGTATGTAGTTAATAAGCAGACACTGTACTTTGCCTTTGAGTGCGACACAATAAAGTGAGCCTTTACCGTAAAAGCATGTCTCATTTTCCTACGTCACTTCATGGCGACCCTGCCGAAAACGCGAGTAAACCGTGAGACTATTTAAAAACAATTATATAATTTATTTGAATTCGAACTGTAAATGTGAAAAATTAACAACAGTGCTTAAAAAAAAAAAACGATTTGTTTCCTACATCATGGGAGCCACACAAACAAAAGAAGAAACTATAATCGCGCAGACGGCCGCAGGCAATGGGCAGAATGGTGCAAAAACCGAAGCCTACTCCAGCATCAGCACCACAAACATTCTCCTGACTCTTATTACTGTCCTCCTGCTGGCAGCGGCGTGTTATGTGTTTTGCCACTTTTATAAGAAGGTACACGTGAAATGGATGGAGAGGCAGATGAACCGCAGGTCCATATGTCGCAGGCAGACCTACATCAAGAAACCCAGTGACGCCGGCATATCCGCGTAAAAGAAAAAAAAAAGTGTGTCTACCATAAAAACAATCGCCGCGTAGTGTTAATAAAGTTAGTGAAGTGCTATTTTACTATAACTTTATCCATAAATAACAATAAATTGCAATTATATTGCATAAAATTAAATGTGTTAACAAGTAAGTTATTATTATAAGTATGTAACAGTTCATAAATCTTGCACGGCGACTCACCGAACTCGATACCTCGCGCCACATGTGGAATGTTATCGCATTGTATTCTTGGTAGATAGTAAGCGGAGAAAAAGATGTTTTTTTCAAAATTTTAACCGGAGAACCGTAGGAAGATATTTAATTGTTAAGATATGTCATTGCATTCCGCTGTGTTTTATTTTTAGATTATGACCGACGATTTCAATAGGATATATGCAGATTTGGTGGACATTCGTAAATATTTAATAAAGAAAGGACAAGCTAGATTTACAGGTTCTATTGCAATAAATAAGTCAAAAGAGGCTAAGGATTTATTTAGTGAAGCGCAATTATTGTATTCTAAGTTAACGCATGATTTAAAGCCCAATTTAGTGACGCAATTGACCACCACCTTTGATAAAATTAAGAGTATATTTTTAAATATAAGTGAGTTGTGTGTTTCGCCTCCTAGCGAAATAAAAATTATAAAAATGGAATTTGATATTCGAACAGCGTGTAATTTAATTCCACTCATGGATGGTAGGGAGGAGACCACGAAACGTTTGATTGATGCTGTAGAAATGTATGCGGATATGATAGACGATTCGGAAAACAAACTTTTAATAAAATTTGTGCTAAAAGGTCGATTATCTGAAAACGCTAAGCTACGTTTGTCGAACAACTATGACACAGTTTCCGCTTTAGTACAGGATTTAAGGAAACATTTGTTAACTTCAAAATCATTTACCGCGATTCAGTCGCGCCTCCAAAATATGTACCAAGGTTTTAGGTCCATTGACGAGTATGGTTCAGAATTAGAACAACTTTTTACAGACTTAACCATCTCACAGGCAGACGGAGACTCGTCAAAGTTCGCTATTTTAAAGCCATTAAATGAAAAGATGGCTATTAAGAAATTTTCAGATGGGTTGAAAAATTCAAGGCTGAGCACAATCATGGCCGCGCGCAACTATGACCACCTCAAGGACGCCATACAGGGTGCAAAGGACGAGGAGGTATCAACGCCCTCGACGTCCGCTAAACCGGACGTTATGCAGTACTCCAGAAGAAGTCGAGGTAGGTTTACACCTTTTTCAGGACCTAGAGGTCAAGGTCAACGTGGCCGTAATTATGGTCATACTAATCATTTTAACCGCCGAGGTTACGGAAGACCTTTTCAAAATTTTAACCGCGGTAGATCTTTTTCTCAGTCGAATTTTAACTATGGCCGATATAATCATCGTGGTAACCGGCGAGGAAATAATATTTATTCCGCGCAACCCATACAACCAACACAAGAATCGGTGCAAGGGCTTGTTTCCCAAAGCTCTAATGATAATTCCCAGTACGTGAATAATAAGCAGTTTTTTCGATTTTAATCATTATATTTTAGCTTGTAAGGGACGATGTCAATTTGTGACATTTTATTCAAATAACAAAAAATATTCCTTTTTGGTAGATACAGGTGCGTCGATATCAATTATAGGAAAAAAGGAATTACCCGAAACGATGCGCATAAGTTATAATAGCACTACTATAAACGGAATTGGGGGTCAGATTAACTCCCTGGGATGTGTAACCTTAAAACTTGTGTCAGAAAATAATGACACGTTCATACATAAATTTTATGTTTTTGAAAATTTGCCCTTTCAGGCAACTGGTATTTTAGGTTTAGATTTTCTTTCTACTTATGGCTGTAATATTGATTTAGCTTCCAACACGTTAGTTGTTAATAATGCAGGTAAATTTACTTATTTACCTATCTCGTCTAGACCAGATTTAACGTTTACTAATAATAATAATCTAGTGTTACCGGCCCGAAGTGAATCGGTCCATTACGTACATTTAGGTATTGATGTGAAAGATGATTGTGTTGTTTGCTCGAGAGAGATAGAAAAAGATATTTTTCTAGCAGGGGCTATCGTTAGACCTAAGAATGGTAGGATACCGGTCAAAATACTTAACGTTACAGATAAAGAAGTTAAATTAGATAATTTTGTTCCGGAAGTTAACTTTTTAAACGAGTATCAAGTTTTTTCTTTTGATAAAACTAATGCAAATGCTAATAGAGCCGAAACTTTACTCTCGTCGTTAAAATTAAATCATCTCAATTGTGAAGAAAAGTGTTCGATCGAAACAATTTGCACAAAATATTCAGACGTGTTTTTTCTGCCAGGAGATAAGTTAGCAACCACCAACGTATATGAACAATCAATAACACTTAAACCAAACGTTAATTCTACATACGTTAAACCGTATAGATTGCCCCAATCGATGAAACCTGAAATCGATCGTCAAATAAAACAAATGTTAAAGGACGATATAATAGAAGAGGCCTCAAGTGAATGGAACAGTCCGGTGCTACTCGTTCCCAAAAAATCAGAAGGCTGTAAAAAGTGGCGATTAGTAGTGGACTACAGAAAACTCAATGATGTAATAGTCGATGATAAGTTCCCGCTACCGAACATCACCGACATTTTAGACTCACTTTCAGGCTCAATGTATTTCACACATTTAGACCTAAATCAAGGTTATTTTCAGGTAAAATTATGTCCTGAGAGCCGTAAATATACAGCTTTTTCCACTAGCTCGGGTCAGTATCAATTAAAGCGTCTTCCTATGGGACTTAAAACTTCCTGTAGCAATTTTAGTAGAGTAATGTCTATAGCCATGTCCGGCCTGACGTATGATAATTAATGTTTTGTTTACCTTGATGACGTCATTATATTTGGGCGAAATCTAAATTCTCATAATAAAAATTTGATTGATGTACTCGAAAGGTTAAGAAAAGTAAACTTAAAATTAAATCCGAGTAAATGCCAATTTTTGAAAAAGGAAATATTATATCTTGGACATTTAGTTTCAGCAGATGGGGTTTTACCCGATCCTGAAAAAACCATAGTTTTACAAAATTACCCTGTACCAAAAAACGTAGACGAAGTGAAACGCTTTGTAGCTTTTTGCAATTACTATCGTAAATTTGTACCATCATTTGCTGACATTACATTACCATTAAACCGATTAAGCAGAAAAAATGTAGATTTTAATTGGTCAGCAGAATGTCAAAACTCTTTCGAGGTCTTAAAACAAAAGTTAATTAGCCCGCCCATTCTTCAGTACCCAGACTTTTCAGAATCAAATGAATTCATTTTGCAAACAGACGCATCAGGTGTAGCTGTTGGTGCAGTTTTGTGCAACAAGGACTCAAGACCCGTAGCATATGCTAGTAGACCTTTAAACAAGGGAGAATTAAACTATCCCACAATACAAAAAGAACTTACTGCTATAGTCTGGGCAGTGAAATATTTTAGACCATATTTATACGGCAGACATTTTACTATTATGACGGATCATAAACCCCTTATTTATTTGTTTGGTATGAAAGATCCCTCTAGCAGGCTGTTGAAGTTTCGTTTAGTTTTAGAGGAGTATGATTTCAAAATAGTGTATGTGCAAGGAAAGGATAATGTAGTCGCGGATGCATTATCTAGAGTAAATGTGACATCTAGCGAATTAAAGAGTATGAATGATAGAATTTCTGAAGTTAATATCATGACTAGAGCACAAAAGAGAAGTAATGAGGAGAGTAAGAATGTATCACCGCCAATTAGTAAACCTACTGACGAAAGGTCTGATCAGCCTAGAGTCGTGGAATTATTAAAGAAGCCGAGTGATGTTGTAGAGATGATTTTGCTAGAAAAAGATAAAGTAGATAAATATAGAAGAGATAATATGATAAGAGCTGAAGACGAGTGTCTCGCCTATATTCCTAATAAAATGATGTTATGCGTAAACCTTAACTTCAGAGCACATTTCTCGCGAGCCGAATTTGTGACTAAGTTAGAGAAGTTTTGCAAGAGTATGAATGTACAAGAAGTATGCATCGTTAAAAATAATGAAAATGAAGAGTTTATAAAACATTTGTGTAATGAAATACAAACATTAAAAGATTGGACCGGTCCGAGAGTATGCATACTAAGAGGAATAGAAAGAATAGATGACGATAATGAAAAAAAATTCATCTTAAATGACTTTCACCTGCTTCCCACTAGTGGACATGCTGGTGTGCGTAGAATGACTAACAACATCAAAAGACGATATTTCTGGCCAGGTATCTATAAAGATGTTCTTGATTTTGTAAAAAAGTGTCCTACATGCCAAAAGACTAAGTATAGTAGGTACACAAAACAGCCGATGACAATCACAACAACTGCGTCGTCAGGTTTTGAAAAAATATTTTTAGACCTAGTAGGCCCTTTGGATAAAGATGAAGATGGAAATTGTTACCTTATAACAATCCAATGTGAATTAAGCAAATTTATTGAAGCATACCCTATAAAAAATAAAGAAACAATAACGGTAGCAAAATCATTTATACAAAATTTTGTTTTACGTTTCGGTATACCTAAAGTAATAGCTACTGATAGAGGTTCAGAATTTATTTCAAGCACTATGGTTGAAGTTTGCAAATTATTAAAGATAGAAAAATTAATATCAACAGCATACCATCATCAATCAATCGGTTCACTTGAAAATGCTCATAAGCATTTAGGCGCTTTTCTAAGGACCTACTCAGGCAATAACGGCTACGACTGGTCACACTGGATACCGTTTTGGTGCTTCAGTTATAACAATACCGTCCATTCAGAGACGAAGTACACGCCCTTCGAACTCATTTTCGGTAGGTCGTGTAACATACCCAATAATATTAAGAGTTGTAATAGGTTAGATCCATTATATAATCCTAATGACTATTGTTTAGATTTAAGATATAGATTACAAATAGCACTTAAAGATGCTAAAACTAATTTAGAGCTTAGTAAGGAAAATAGAAAATTAGTATATGATAAGAAATGTAATCCAGTAACATATAGTAAAGACGATTTAGTGTTAGTCAAAAATGAAGGAACGAAAAAATTGGATAATATTTTTAAAGGCCCTTACATTGTAATAGAGGACATGGGGCCCAATGTAAAAATTTTAAAACAAAATAAAATAGAATTAGTTCATAAGGATAGGACGAAATTGTTCCATAATTAAGAAAATGTTAAAAAAAAAAAACTATGTATGTGTATTTTTTTTTTCTTTCACCCCCGGAGGTGTAGTGTGTGTAAGTCTTTAGTATGTAAGTATATGTAACCTTAGATAGTTTTTATATGTATGTAGTTAATAAGCAGACACTGTACTTTGCCTTTGAGTGCGACACAATAAAGTGAGCCTTTACCGTAAAAGCATGTCTCATTTTCCTACGTCACTTCAGCAGGTTGTTAGCATATTTATATAAAAGTCAAAAGAAGTAACATAGGTGCGTTTTAGCCAGTACAAGTCTGCTGCACCCAGAATGGGGGAAGTAATTTGATGATTTCCCATCTGCAAAAAAAAGAGTAGACCTAAGACTTCCCTCTTGTTCTCATCTGCATCCAACTATCTGTGAGTCAGGTTGACTAGAGGATCACCAGCTGAGTGACCATGACGGAATCCATACTCCGTAATCAGTTAGTAGTCCTCTTGATACTCAGCCTCTTCTTGTCCATTTATAAGCTGACTAAGTAATTCCTGTAAATGTTGAAACATTTCCTTACCTGTCCAGGTATGGTGTTAAAATGTTCCAGCTCGCTCACAAGCCTTTCTTCCTATGTTGATATCATTTATCATTCATTATCATAACATCCAATATTTCTCAAATTCTTTTTGTGAACATGAAATTTGATCCATACAATGTCCCATGGAAAGGCATACAAAATTGTTTAGAAAACTAAAGAATATGAAGCTAACATTTTATTATAGTTTCTATATTTTTCAAATAAGTATAAATCTCAACATTAACAAGTATTTAAAATGCCTATATACCCCTCACATTTATATAAATAAATTCAGTAAAGTAAAAGTACTAAGATGTAAAAAAAAATGTCAATGTAATTTTAAGTTATGGAAGAGCGGAGTCTCCTAAAACAGTCATTATTTGTTAAAAGGAGACTCCAAACATAAAATAATGTTGGAAATATTTTGGTACACACATAAAACATTTTGTGTTTTGTAAATCTGAGGTGCAAATATCCAAGGTAGCTACGTAAACAATTTTAGAACAACTAAAGCTGCATCCATAGATAGTAAAACTGAACCCTTATAAATCATTTTTATTTTGTACTTTGTTCCCCCCAATTAAAAAACTGGCGACGCCCTTGACAAACCTCCTGCCCCCCCAATAATGATGTTTTATTATGCTTATATATTATAAATATTTTTATTATGCTTATGTCTTATAAATATTTTATTATGCTTATATCCGCAATCAGCCCCAGAGTTATAATCAGATTTGTTGATTAATATACTTTTCTTTTCCACATCCAGTGATGTGCCATCTCCCATTTTTTAGTCAACCTTCAGATTAACACTAGTCTTGTCCTTTTCAAGGATCATGCAGTTGTTGGTGTTCAACAATGTTGTCGCCAGATGATTTCTGTATTGTTCGAGTCTTTGTTTGTATGTCCCACAGGACTTTTCTATTTCTTCTTGGATTTTTGGATGTGTTGCTCAAGCTCTTTTTTTCACTTTATTCTCGAAGCGTTCTAGTATTTCTATATTTGAGTGGCTTGCTGATCCCTAGATCCCATCCCCGGTATGACCACATTGGTTTTATATTACTTTTCCATCTACCTATTAGCCAATATAACTACAAAACTTTTGGTTGCCTGATCTCTTTTGGCTTTATATATGTTTTAATAAATAATGGAAAAATTGCCATAATATTTTTTATTTTACTAGAACTAATACTACATCCATAAATAGTAAAACTTAACCCTTATATTAATGTTGATGATTATATTTAATTTAATATTGTATAATGTATTGATGTTAATATGATAATATGGCTTTAACTTACCTGAATGAAGATTATTTATTTATTATTATTATTTTGTCCTTTTCGCCCCCCCCCCCCCCCCTTTAGAACTTGGCGACGACGCACATACAGACACAACTTTCCCTTCAAACAATAATTATAGTAAATAGTTTTTATTGTCAATGAATTTTATACTCCTTCTTAATTTTGGATTAATTGGAGATAAATATCCTTCGTGTCTTGATTACTTGGGACCAGGCAGTTGATTGTGGCTCAGTGTTCGGTTGTGTTCCCAATATAGTGGAGAAACAAGAAACACTTGGGGAAGAGTACAAGATCTGCTGAACTTGACTTTTTTTTTTATTCCTATATCGTGCAATCAGTCCTTTGACTATGACCAGATGTGTTGTCAAAGATTGAGTGGCATGCAGAGTCAGTTCCCCACTAGGATTGACTCTTTGTAATTGGTAGCTCATTGTAGGCAGTCCAGGTTCAGGATGTTACGTCTTTTCAGACGATTCAGGGTGTCAGGAATAGTAAGCTGCAGTGCTAGTGGATTCGAATGGTGTTGAAGACGGTTTTTGTATGCCTTTACATAGGCTCTTATTTCGACTTTTCCGTCATTAAACCAATATAATAAAACATCATGTGCATTCAAAGAAGTTAAAACGGTATCCTGAGGGACTTACCACCAGCGCTCACAACTCAGAAATCCACGAGCACCTGGAAAACGAAGAATCAAAATAAAAAGTGAAGCGCTACCTAGATTAATACAAGATCAGATTAACTATTCCCCCTTCACATTTATTAATGTCTAATCATGAACAGAGACTTGAGAAACCCGATATTGTGGTAGTTGGATAAAAATAATTTGAAAACCGGTTCTGCTTCTTTAGAAATTTTCAACAAATCTTTATTTCAAACTTTCCACACATCTGATTAAAGGCAGAGATGACTGATTAGAGATGGAGACACAAAACTAACTGTCTGTAAATTAACATCACGAGCCCTGCAGTTTAAAAAAAAGGAAACCTTGTCCCACACATACACACACACAGTTCTTGAAGGGTTAGGAGGTGTACCTAATTGTAAACCCACATATCACCATTCAGGTTTTTAAAGTCCCATATAATTACTTCCTTTCACTTTCTACTACTTATTTGTTGCTTAAAATTATATTACGAACACGCAATTAGAATAAAAAAATCACTGAAACTTTATTAATAAGGGTCTGCAATATTTCGATGGTCCCTACGTACATTAGGTTAAGTCAATAACCGAGGTTTACAGGAGAGCGTAATTTGTGTTCAACACGCTCTAGAAATAATTCTATGAGCAATAATAAATATTTTCTGTCTACAATATTTTAACAGTTTTAAGAGCTTTATTATGCTATTTACACATAAGTATTTTATTTTGCACGTTTTCTTGGAAAAACTGATAGATGACCGTTTCTACGATACTTATTTGTTGTATTTAAAATACTTGTTCTCTTATACGATTTCTAAAACAAGGTAAATAAATTAAATAAAAATATAAATCGTATGTCAGCATGTGCGCATAGATAATCTAAAGCCAATGATACAATAAAAAAATGCCATTTTCGACATATCTCTATGTACGTAGGGACCGTCGCGTCGATTTATAAATATTACTAGCTTTTCCACATTTTTATAAAAAATATAAGCCTATGTCCGTCTCCTGGTTCCCAACTATCTCTGTAAAAGTCATCAAAATCGGTTTAGCCATTAAAGCGTGAAGAGGTCACAAACAAACAAACAAACTCACTTTCGCTTTTATAATATTAGTAAGGATATTTTGATACATTCAATAATAATCCAAGAATAATATAATATCAATTATAAAAATAATAGTTAAATATTTTTCTATAATATAATTAATAATTATAATCTACTACTACTAATTCAAATAATTATAACAAATAATCATAATTACATTGATAATATACCTACTAATAATGTCAAATTACCAATAGCAATAATGTTAATAAATTAATACAATAATTTATTATATTTTTTTTAATTATTTTAATAATAGAACAACTACTTCAATATAGAATAATGCTAATGTTGATAGTATTAGTAATATTTTTTTTAGCTATAGCTCTTATAAAATATATTAATGTTATGTCATTGTAGTAGCAGAATAAACAAATCCAAGAAAAACAATTATAAATTTAATAACAGCCATAAATGTCAATAGTAGTATAAAACACTAATGTAGAAATGTTATAGATATCCAACTGTTTTATGTAATTGTAACTCAGTAATAAATACCATTTTATTTATAACTAGCTTTTGCCCGCGGCTTCGCTCGCGTTAAATTCGGTAGCGCCTTATTGATTTGTAATAGCAACGCTAAGTTTTCCATTTTCTTCCCTCTTTCTCCCTCACATCCCACTTTTTTTAAATAAAAATTAGCCTATGTCCGTCTCCTGGTTCCCAACTATTTGAAGGGAGCTTTGTTTAGACCGTATTTTTATTATGTACTAGCTTTTGCCCGCGGCTTCGCTCGCGTTAAATTCGGGGTAACACAGTTCCCCTTGCACCTTATTGATTTGTAATAGCAACGCTAGGTTTTTCCACTTTTTTTTAATAAAAATAGCCTATGCCCGTCTCCTGGTTCCCAACTATCTCTGTACCAAAATTCATCAAAATCGGTGTAGCCATTAAAGCGTGAAGAGGTAACAAACAAACAAACAAACTCACTTTCGCTTTTATAATATTAGTAAGGATAGTAAGGATAAGGAGCGCACCTATTGCCTTCAGACAGGTACAAATCCAGCCTCAGTCCCACCACTGCACACTGGTCTCTGCACCACAGACTGACCATGCATTAGTATCATCTACAGTAAACGCTCAGAACTCCAGCAGCCGCTAAGGATTCAAAATTAAAATATTTTTTTTCATATAGGCCTACATGGGCACTTATATAAAACGTCGAGAAAAGGTGCATGGTTCGGGTTGGTCGATTCCTATGGAGAAGAACCGGCAAGAAACTCCATGGTTACTCTTTTAAAATCATTTGATTTTTCAATGTTGTTGTTACAGCGCTAATACTTAAGTATGAGAGGACAGAGTAGGTCCTACAATAAGTTATTGCTTACTTTACAAAATGTAAAATAAAATCATACGTTAACAAAAGTTAACAAGCGTCTAAGAATCTACAAGGCCAGCCATGTCCACTCATTTACAACGAATTGGGTAAAAAAGAATATAGATTCTTTTTTACCCAATTTTAAGACAAGATTATGACAAAAACATTGCAAAGAAAAAATAACTATATGAGACAAGTCACACAGATGTTGCTATCAGTACTGTGACTATTCACAACTAGGGTTATATAAATATGTGATTTGACAACTATTGCAAAAAAAAACTGAATAAAGACTCACAAAAAAAAATAAGATTGAGAATAGTTAGAGAATCATCTACAGTAAACGCTCAAAACTCCAGCAGCGCGCTAAGGTTTACATGCCTATGAACTGCGGCGACTGCGCGAGCACAATACAGTCATTGCGTGTGCGTGTGTATGTCTCAACATTCAACAGATAACACACACCGATAAACTGTAGTCTCACTACGTGCAATAACATTATATCTCTTTTGCATTTAGAATAAGTGCTATAGGGGCGACGAGTTCGTTACATTGCATTGCTAAAATTCGCTCGAATTCAGTATGTGCTGCTAGCTGTTCGGGCTTAGCCATTGATTAGCGATCAATGAATCCCGAGTTCTAGTCATAAATATTAATTTATTAAATTCTTTTTAGAAACTCAATCTAAGTGTTGTGATAACGAAGAATTGATAAATGTGGCACCCACACCAAATTTCAAACATAAGAAATACTTAAAAACAAAATTTGAAATAGAAAAACACAAAATAATGAAGAAACCAGCAGAACAGCCACCTTCAATACAAGCTGACCTGCCTCCACCAGTTATCAATATTAAACAGGAAAATGTAGATGATGAATATGAATGCGGTACCACTGAAACATTAACTGAGTTTGATCAGTCCGAAAAACTAAAAGAGGCCACTGGAACATCGTCCACAGAACTAGACTCATCTTCTGTACCACATAACCAGCCACCACCAGTGCCACCAAACCCACCACCACCAAAAACACTACCAGTGATCAAAAATATAAAAAAGGAAAATTATGAATATGAATGCAGTGCCACGGAGTTCAACATGTCAGAATTAATGGAGGCCATTGCAAGGTCATCTGCAGAACTAGACTCACCATTACTGCACCTGCCACAACCAGATAAACCATCAGTAGGCATTAATTTAACAGAGTATAGTGATACTGATGAATATAGTTGTGGTACCAATGAAAGTTCATCTGAGTTTGAACACACAGAAGAACAAGAATCAAATGCAATAACTAATACTGACCAGTCTAAGGAGAAGCCAATTGTAAAGATAGAGAACAGCGAGGGGGCAACGTGTAAATTGTTACAGGGTGCCAGTGCATTCTGCAGTGACTTCCAAAATTCAGTGTGTGCTACAACTAACTGCCAATTCATTCACGCCACAGAGATAGAAATGAAAAATTACTTCAAGACGCAAAACTTACCGCCCCATACACTATTTCATTTACAAAGAGATAGTGTGCTGCAACCTCCCCTCCCACCACCGCAGATTGAAGGTAATGTACTGTCAACATTCAATTTGACCTGCTACCCTACCATGACGTCTTAAAGCAGAACTTATTCCACTGAGGGAAAGAGACAGAGCTATACAGGGTGTCTAGCACCATCTCTTTCTCACACAGGAATAAGAACTGCTATAAGATGTCATGGTAACCTTTCTGTTTATTAAATTTTAATATAACTAGCTTTTGCCCGCGGCTTCGCCCGCGTTAAATTCGGTATAACACAGTACCTGCTACCTGCAGTTTTTGACCTTGCGCCTTATTGATTTGTAATAGCAATGCTAAGTTTTCCCTTTTCTTCCCTCGTTCTCCCTCATATCCCACGTTTTTTAAATAAAAATTAGCCTATGTCCGTCTCCTGGTTCCCAACTATCTCTGTAACAAAATTCATCAAAATCGGTTTAGCCATTAAAGCGTGAAGAGGTAACAAACAAACAAACTCACTTTCGCTTTTATAAGAAGATAGAAGAAAAGGGAAAACTTAGCGTTGCTATTACAAATTAATAAGGCGCTAGGGAAACTGTGTTACCCCGAATTTAACGCGAGTGAAGCCGCGGGCAAAAGCTAGTTCCATGTACATTAGAAAAAAAAAAATATTACAGAAGATAACTTATAAACTACAAAAGCTGTACTTATAGATAAAGTGATATAGATACGGTATCCTATCCAGAGGATACCTATCAATTATACATAATAATATATTTTTTTATTTGGCACAATTGACGGAAAATCGCCCAATACGAGTAACAACATACAAACAAAAAAACCAGTAGATTTTTTTATATTTATTTGTTTACTAGCTTCCGCCCGCGACTTCGTCCCTGTGGCTAAGTTACTTTGGGCTAACGCTAACTATAACCCGCTTGATGATCGAAAAAATATATTTTTCTCTCCTTTTCTTCCCTCTTTCGGGGGAGAAAGTTTTCTTACTTTTTTAGCCTCGCCCATCTCCAGGGTCCCAACTATCCAGAGATAGTTAAACCAGCTGGCTAAACCGGTTTTGATGAATTTTGGTACAGAGATAGATAGGACCCTGGAGAAGGATATAGACAATTTTTTTTAAATGAATTGGGAAATGAGGGAGAAAGAGGAAAGAAAAGAGAAAACTTAGCTTTGCTATTACAATCAATAAGGCGCAAGGGCAAAAACTGCAGGTAGCAGGTACCTGCAAATCAGGAAAGGGGACCTGTGTTACCCCGAATTTAACGCGAGCGAAGCCGCGGGCAAAAGCTAGTATATTATATTTAAAGAGCTATGACTTTAACCTGGGCTAGCTATGACTTAGCTTTTGAATTGAAAATCTCCTATTTTTGAAGTCAATCAAAAAATCCTTTCAAATTTATTGTTTCAGAAGCACCAGATTCACCACCCAGGATCAATAACTTACAGGGAAATAAAGATGATGAATATGGTACAACTAAAACTTCAAACGACTGCAACCAGTCAGACTTAAGTCTTAAGTCAAATGCAATCACTAAAACTAACCAGTCTGCAAAAAACTCCAGTGTGGACAAGTGCCCGATGTTTGAAGTTTTCTACAAGACGGGATACTTACCTCCAGATGCAATAGCTCATTTGAAGGAAGTCAGTGCACTACCACCTCCTCCCCCACCCCCACAGCCTGAAGGTAATTTATTCATTAATTGTGTTTGGGAATCTTGTAAGTAAAAAATAAGTATACAACTTATAATCTTTCAACAAAAACAAAAAAAAAAGAAAATCGGTTGGTCAACAGTTGGCCGAGTAATCGGAGAATGCATAAAAAAAAATACGGCCGAACATAATATAACCTCATTCTCCTTTTTCGAAGTCTGTTAAAAATCAACTACAAGTATATCGACACCAATCTGCCAAATCCTGTTCATATGTTCTTTATAGTTTCTGTTGTGTTGCTTTTGTGTTTTTTTATGTTATCTTTTCTTTAATTTGTTTTATTGTTTTGTCTTGTGCATTATAGAGCGACCGCAAAGTTCCAGTGACTTTCCTGCTCACAATCGCGACCTGATTACGTCAAGGCAAGTGTCAACATGCAAACCCAGATTAATAAAACCAGTATACAGGGTTATTTGTAAAACACCGACAACCTTGCAGGACTGTATTACAATCATCATAAACAACAACTTTTGTTCTATGATTTTTTACAAAATTTTATACATATACCAAAAACAAATCTTCAAGATTTCGTTGTCCTATCTAACACATTTCAACTCCGTATTTTGCTGTACCTACATACCTACACCGCCGCTTGTAGGTACGTTTGCTTCGCATAGATTTCGTAACATATAGAGCGTTCAATTGCAATATTTTTATTTTTGTATGAAAATGTGACGAACTAAAATATGATAATTGTTTAAATGTCCTAGAACAAAAGTTGTTGATTATGATGTTAGTAACATGGTCCTGAGACGTTGCCAGTGTTTTACAAATAACCCTGTATAGTCTTGACTTCAGTACGTTTTACTCAGAGGTTGACCATTGACAACCAGCGCTGTGCTGTGGGCTCCCTTGGCACAACATCATGCTGAGTGGTGACCTATTTGTCGCTGTCATGGCGTGTTAGCAATTTTTTTTTGTTCCAAATGTATTATTTTTTTGTTATTTTGTGTGCCTTTTCCTTTCTCTTCTTTCTTTCAATATAAAACTGTCTTTTTTGGAAACAGACATAGAACTAAAAACACAAAATTGAAACCAACATTAACTTTTGACTTTTGAAAAATTCTTTAAAATATAACACTTTAATAATGGGATAGTTTCCAAAAAAGAATAATATTAGTCCGTCTTTTAGATTATTCAAAAATAAGGGACACGTATTTATTTTTTGTAAACTAGACCAAAAATGACAAAGATATAGCCCATTAAAGTTACGTGTGACCTCACGCGTTGCGAAAAAATGCAGCAACGCATGACGTTTAGAATGTAATTCCTTTGACCCTGAAAACTACCCTATTATAATTGACCAAAGACATGAGAGGTCGCTGTCTACGTCAGGAGGACACGAGCAGAGCAGTTGGGTGGTTTTAGCTTGTGGCGACACAAATAAGACATGAGTGGCAAAAAGTACTACAGCGCCATCTATGTAACCACTGAAGAACTAACGGCGAAATCCTACATCTCGCAAGCAAAGTTATCCGCGTAGTTAGCATATATACGAGCATCCGACGTACAACTGTCGGGCAGTGGACCACCAGACAGCCGTCTGGTCGAAGAATCCTCCCTTTCCATAGAGAATGGAGGACTTTACACCCTGATGTTCATACCTCTAAAAGCTGACTTGAGTCCGGCTCTACCTCGATTGTCTTACAAGCAGTGAGTCAGTCGAGGTGTCCGTAGGGTTTTCCTCCACCTGCCAAAAAAAACCGGCCAAAAGCGAGTCAGACTCGCGCACCGATTGCCTAACAAACTTGCCAGATAAACAGCCATGTCTTAGGGCTGAAACTGGGTTAAACGGGCACCCGCGACAGACACCCGCCGCGTGTCTGCAAGCGTGGGCTCTGTGGGTATGTAAAGGTGCCTAAAAGTTCATTCGCTTGGCCTCATATGATAGAACGACACTGCAGTTTCACAAACACTCTCTGTCGAAAGATATTTTCACAAGCTTTTCATCAAGTGTTATTGACTGAACAAGCCCGCGCGTGTTACCGCTGGCGGGCCCCGCGCGTGTCCCCTTTTCGTCGGTTCACTTTTGTATGAAATCGCGTGGGTGTTGGTTTAACGTTACGTAACGTATTGTTTTTTATTTATTGCATAAGTTGATAAAAAATGCTATGCAATAGCTTAACCGCGGCATCCCCGAGAGCCAGACTTTTTTTAAGTTTGCCCCTTGGAATTTCTCATATATCGTGGGTGCGTTTACAAACATTTAAACTCACAAACACGAACAGCCAGACCCGAAACAACTACTTGTAAGTCATACAAATATTTCTTTCGTGTGGGGTTCGAACACGCAGCGCAGCAGTCGATCGCTCTGCCACTACGCCAACTTTAATTTATTAATGTTGGATTCTTTCAGAAGCAGCGTCTGATCATGAAGATAAATCTGGTTCCACGGGAACAACAGAGTTCAATCAATCAGAAAAACTAACTGAGGCCAATGGAACACTTGGAACTGACCAATCAGAGAATTGTCCAGCTGAAACGATGTGCCGGGACTACGCTCGTGGGGCTTGCAGAAAGGGTGCAGCATGTTTATATACACATAAAATAATCTTGTCCCAGTTGTCTGATGTCTACACGTTTTGCAGAAACTTCCGGGATTATTCTATGTGTCTTGCACGGAATTGCAAATTCGTTCACGCCACCGTGTCTGAGGAGGACCATTTCTATAGGACGGGATATTTACCGCCCCATACGAAGTTACATAGAATAGAAAATCTAGAGAATCCTCGTTCCCCACGGTTATTGACTGAAGGTAAGTTTTTGATTGGAAAAGGTTCGATTTTTAGAGTTTCGTAGCTTGGGAAATCATTAAATAATTTCCCACGTTCTGGGCGGAGCGGGGGGAGTGTCAGACTTGTACTGACTAAAACCCACCCATGTTCCTTCTATTGCCCTTTATGTTCCGGGGCCGCGGTATCTCTTTCGATCAACCCGCAACCCCGGCAGGCGGAACCCTAATTGGATCACTTTTGTCCGTTTGTCTGTCTGTCTGTATCTCGGAAACACGTGAAGGTATCGAGTTGAAATTAAAACCATGTACTGAAGTCTGTGGTCCCTCTGATCTATAAAAATCATCAAAAATCAACCCTCTAAGTCTACGCAGTCAAAAGATATTGCTGTATATGTCGCAAGTTTGTACGGAACCTTCGCAGCGCAATTCCGACTCGCACTTGCCTGGCTTTTTTTGTTTGTTTTATTAATCTTCAACGTTTTTTAATTATACTAACACTTGCTTTTGCCCGCGGCTTCGCTCGCGTTTAATTCGGTATAACACAGTACCTGCTACCTGCAGTTTTTGCCCTTGCGCCTTATTGATTTGTAATAGCAACGCTAAGTTTTCCCTTTTCTTCCCTCTTTCTCCCTCATATCCCAATTTTTTTAACTTTTTACTCTTCTTCTCACTTTTACATTTATATTTTTTTCTAAAAAGTATAAAAAAAAACCTTTACAAATATAAAAATAGGTTTCAGCCTTCTACACATTGTATTTCGGAAAATGTGACGCTTTGGAAGATTTTAAGATTATATTTTTGACGTGGACGTTATTTTGTAATTAAATTAAAACGGCAAAAGGTATGCAGGTCACGCTTTATACAAAAAATCTTCCAACCTTTTTGAAAAAAACTTAATTAATATTAACTTAACATTAACATTTGTTGATATTTATTCTTCCAGAAGCACCACCCCTGATCGATAATTTAATACAGTCAATTGAAGACATTATCACACATACCAATGAAACTTCAGAGTTCAACCAGACAGAAAAACCTAAGGAGGCAACTGAAACTATAATTAGCAATGACCAGTCTGACAATATGACTACTGCAACGATATACCGAGACACTGAAACCACTGAAACAATGTGTAGAGACTTCATCCGAGGGACTTGCAATAAGGGTGCAGCGTGTATATATGTACATAAATTAATTATAGCTCAATTGCCAGGAGTATATAAATTTTGTAAACACTTTCAAAAAACAGGTTGTCCTTTACCATATTGCAAATATGTTCATGGGACAGTGTTAGAGGAGGAACATTTCTTCAAGACGGGCTACCTGCCACTTCATACAATAGCTCATTTGAAAAACACTTTCCTGAAATTTGGTCCCTCAACACCATTGTCTGAAGGTAAGGAAAATGTGAATCCTTACTAATATTATAAAAGTGAAAGTGAGTTTGTTTGTTTGTTACCTCGTCACGTCTTAATGGCTACACCGATTTTGATGAATTTTAGTACAGAGATAGTTGGGACCCAGGAGACGGACATAAACTAATTTAAAAAAGAAGTGGGTTATGAGGGAGAAAAAGGGGAAGAAAAGGGAAAACTTAGCTTTGCTATTACGAATCAATAAGGCGCAAGGGCAAAAACTGCAGGCAGCAGGTCAAGAACCTGCAAATCAAGAAAGGGGAACTGTGTTACCCTGAATTTAACGCGAGCGAAGCCGCGCGCTAATGCTAGTATATAGTTTTGGTTTTGAAGTTTTTGGCTCTTTATCATTTTATTTTAATTTCAAAAAGCGGCAAGTCATTGAACCTATCGCTCCTTAAATACAAAAAAGCCACAAATCAAAATAATCATAAAAAAATATCAATTGTCTTTTATATTTTTATATGCAAAAAATACACTCAGTATCTCGCATAAGAATAAAAAAGCAGTTTATTTAGTCTCATAAATGTACATAACAAATGTGATTGAAACAGCCCCAGTAAGTGGTTAGTAACACTTGTGTCGGGGTTGTCTCGCTCCACCCCTGAAATTAGTTGACACTATTGAGACTTAGACAATTAAGATCAATATTGATATAAATTGTTACAATATCAATTAAGAAAAAAAAATAGAATGGTCCAATCAGATTGTTGCCCTTTTTGCATTTACACACTTTGTTTTCTTCAACATGGGGCCCTTTCGAATTTAAGCAACGCTATATTATTTAATAATTAGCATAAATACAAACAAGTTTTGTATCAGACCAAATTTTCCACAGCGTCACGTTACCGAGATATGAGTAATCAAAATTACAATAATTGCCATCAAGTTTGATAGTTTATATTTCGGGAAATGTGACACTTTGGAACATTTTATTTTTATACGTAGCCGTTATTTTTACCGACCTCAAAAACCGGAGGAGTTTCTATGTTCGAGCGTATTTTTTTTTTAATATGTATTACCGATTCTTAATTAAATATAAATAAATATCTTGGGACAACTCACACACGGCTATCTGATCCCAAATTAAGCAGAGCTTGTGTTATGGTAACCAGACAACTGATATAATTATATACTTATATAATTTATAAATACATACATATTATAGATAAATCACACCCAGATACAGAACAAACAATCATGCTCATCACACAAAGTTTGTCCTGGGTGGGAATCGAACCCGCGACCTCCGGCTTAGCAGTCAGGGCCACTAACAACTAGACCAACAGGCCCGTCAAAAAAAAAAGTAAAAATTCCTTTTTTATTACCGTTTAAAGTCACCGATTTCCGGAAATAAAGTTATTTTCCACTTTATAGTTCGTTTAGGCAGGTCACACTAAACATAAAAAATCTTCCAACCCACTTGACCTGTTTACAAAACTTAGCTAAAAACGACGACACGATTGGCGCAGTGGCTGAGCGATCGACTGCTGCGCTTCGTGTCGCGGGTTCGATCCCCGCACGGAACAAATATTTAAATGGCCTACAGATAATTGTTTCGGGTCTGGCTGTTTGTGTGTGAGTTTAAATGTTTGTAAACGCACCCACGATACAGGAGTAACTACTAGTGTAGGAAAACGTTTTTTTAAAGAAAAAAAACAACAATATTATAGTTGGCGTTTATTTTTCCAGAAACACCATCAATTGGCGACATTGAATCATCATTTGAGGCCACTGGAACAATTGAGACTAACCAAACTGAGGAAATACCTGAGACTATGTGTCGTGACTTTATCCGTGGCACTTGTAACAAGGGCGCAGCGTGTATATTTGCACATAAGATAATTCTAGCTCAGTTACCTGTGGTCTACATGTTTTGCCCTCAATTTCAAAATTCAGTGTGTTGTAAACCACAATGCAAATTCGTTCATGCCACTGAGCTAGAAATTGAACATTTCTACAGGACGGGATATTTACCGGCTCACACACAATTTCATTTAAAAGAAGCTTGTGTAGAGCCACCTCCTCCCCCACCACAGAAGTTTGAAGATCATAAGGATGTGTCACCATTAAATCCTACTATAAATATGTGCCGAGACTTCGCACGTGGGAGTTGTAGAAAAGGTGCAAAATGTTTATTTGCCCATAAAATAATAGTGTCTCAATTACCGGGGGTATACACATTCTGTAAAGACTTTCAAAATTCAGCGTGTAGTGGACTGCATTGCAAATTTGTTCACGCTTCTGTTTTTGAAAGGGAACATTTCTTCAGGACGGGATTTTTACCGCCCCACACAAGAGCTCATTTATTAAAAAATAGGGTACTGGCGCCACCTCCCCCACCAGTACGGGTTGAAGGTAACTTTACCTCGCTTATTAATTTGACAGTGTCAAAACTTCATTAGGTTTATACTGTTTTTGCTGTCGTATCGTGCAGGTGGTTAGATCATTATTTTCCTGCCCTTGTCCCGTTCGTTTTAGGGTCGGCACAACACGTTTCTTCTTCGATTCTCCCCTGTCAGACGTCACGGCATCATTTACTCCCTTCTCCTTTATATCATTCCTTCCACAATATATCCATCATTTCTTTGGCCTTCCTCTCGCTCTCTGTCCATCAAAATTCAGATCCATCACTCTTTTAGTCACATGTGCTTCATCCCTCCTCATTACATGTCCATACCAAGTCAAACGACTCCCTTTCAATTTTTCTGTAACAGACGCAACTTTTAAACTTCCTCTAATATACTCATTCCTTACTTAATCCATTCTTGCCACACATCCATCTCAACATTCTCATCTCCGCTACATGCAATCGTTTTTCATCCACCTTTTTTACAGCTCAGCATTCTGACCTATCCATGGGATGTATTGATAAGATAGATACTCGATGTTTTTGTTTTAAAGAAAAAGAATACATTAAGCAATTAAATTTATTCTCTTTACTTCATTATAATTTTAAAATATGTACCTAACTTAAAAAAAAACATATTTGAATTAAAGTGTTGAAAAAAATATAAACGACTAGTTTTTGCCCGCGGCTTCGCTCGCGTTAAATTCGTGATAACACAGTTCCCCCTTTCCTGATTTGCAGGTACCTGCTACCTGTAATTTTTGCCCTTGCGCCTTATTTATTGTAATAGCTTCCCTTTTCTTCCCTCTTTCTCCCTCATTTCTCACTTTTTTTAAAATAAAGTTAGCCTATGTCTGTCTCCAGGGTCCCGACTAAGTATATCTGCACCAAAATCCATCAAAATCGGTTTAGCCATTAAGGCGTGAAGACGTAATAAACAAATAAGAAAACTTACTTTCGCTTTTATAATATTAGTAAGGATTATTCATATCTTTATTGCGTTCCATATTGTCTGAAGATCTTAAAATAGGCTTAAAGCTAAGGTACAATTACGGACCCTGTAGGGCACAGCAAACAAGTTTAACAAATTCTTAATTTTAATAGGGAATATTACGCAAACCTCGGCGCAGAGGGCGCCACTAGCACATGCAGTAAACAAACCGTCATGTGCGCAATCGCGTATCCAGATATTCTGTGAAAATATGTCAAAGTGTTAATTATTTTGGTATAACTTACCTATCTGTACTTTAATTATATATATTATGGCGTCCTACGGCCATTTACGTCTCGGCAAAAAACTTTTTACTGCTTACGCTAGTGCTGCGTCCTTGCGCCAGAATTTTGCAGTAATATCCCCTATTACCAAATCATAAATAAATTATTCAAGTCAACAAAATTATTAAATTATACTTATTCTAATAAAATATTAAAAAACTAAATTATAACAAAAATAAAATAAAAATTGAGATTCTTAAACTTTTTTCTTAACTTCTCGGTTCGAATATGTTTTTTTAAGTAACATATTTTAATAATATAATGAAGTAATAAGAACGAGATTTTTGCCGTAAGAATTGTTAAGAATAAATTAAAATTGCTATTATTTTCCATATTAAAATCGACTATCCACCTTATCAATATATCTCTAAAAATATCTTGTCATCTAAGGTCAACTGCACGATTCTACAGCGAAAACAGTGTGGTAGTAATTACATTTGTTGATATTTATTCTTTCAGAACCACCAGTGGCGCCACCTGCAGTTTATTATAACGCACCACCACCTCCCCTACCGTCAGGGTAAGTCTTTCTTCTTAGACCAGCTTTTGCCCGCGGTGTCTCTTGCGTGGCATTTGGAAATTATACAACAAGTAACCTTTACTCACCTTCACCTTCATCCTTTACTCTTACTACTACTTTACTCTATCTATCCGTTTTTTATTTTAGTTTCAAACACAAGGATGTAGGATACTATGTTGAAACCGGTGGCAAAAGACGAGCTAACCCAGACGTCATCAGTATACAACCATACACAAACATTTTCACTAAGAAGCGTGAATGGAGGACCATTGATAAAGGTATGCCCTTCAATACAATATTGATCTTTGCTACAAAAGCAAATGTAAACTTTATTGGAACGAAGTTCCTTATCGCGCGTTGCGAAAGGGGGCTAGACGGAAAATATTAAGACCAGTTCTAACGACACTTTTTGCTATAGTTGTAAGCACAGAACAGAAAAAATGTAAGCCGTACGGCGTGCGCGTGTTTCTCTGTCTGTCTCTCTCTCTGTCATAGAAAGCAAGCCAGTTAGTTAGTTGATTGTAGTAGTTAGTTGATTTTTTTTGATTGATTTTGTTACTTTCGTTTCGTCTATTTTGCATTGAACAATGTGTTGTCGCGACGATTATTTTTGTTGAGTGCGTACAGGTTTTTTGTACATAATAAATAATAACTTCGTTACATCCGGGTGTCCCTTGACATCTCTCAAGCTTTTGAAACTTATCTTGTTGAAGTCGCAACAAAAGCGCGAAAATTCGATGAAAAATCGACAAATTTATGAGTAACGTTTAACCGAGGTAGCCCATCAGAATAACGAAGATTTTACCGCTAAACCGATAGCTACACCGTATAAAGTTCCCCCTTGGGTATTTAAGACACTTGTGGCATTTTGTCTTATGTTCCCCCGTAGTAACTTAACGACATTCAACGGGTTAGTAAGCGATCCGGTCAACATCTTCCTGCTTTTGTTCCATGTTATTTTATAAAGTATACTTCCACGTCCTCTCCCGCTACAACGGGCTGAAGGTACTTCCCCAATTTCTCGAGCCGCTCGGATTATTAATATTATAACATTATCGGAAGACATATTTGGGCAAAACCTGCCGAGAATTTCTTCAGAGGGCACAGATCGTAATTGAAGGAGGTGGGTACCTCTCTTAATGATGACTAGTTAGGTATAATTTTGATCATATATGCTTTGCCAAAGTAGAAAGCAGAAAGCTTAAGTGGTGGTGGGCTGGACATATAGCCAGGCTAACGGATAACCGATGGACAGCCAGGATAACATCCTGGAAGGGTCCATCAGGCACCAGAAAGAGAGGTAGACCAGCTGCCAGATGGACTGACGACATTATACAAGTGGCTGGCAAACAGTGGATGGAAACAGCGAAGAGCAGAAATGTATGGAAATCTCTAGAGGAGAAAAACGAGGGGTTCTTACAAAAATAGTAGTATAATTTTAATATTAAATAAAAAAGAAAAATAATAATAATTAATAGATATAAGTTTATCTTTTTTTGTATTCTTTTGTAAGAAATATAAGGCTTTTTTATTTTTATTTTTTTAAGCTTTGCCATGTTTAATTACGATAAGTATTAATTTAATTAACGTGTTTTTTTTTTATTTGGTGACTTACAGCATAATATTGGATATGTCTGTAAATGTGCTATAAATTAGTGGTAAATATATAAATCTATATATATATAAATGAAACCCGTTTCCTGTTGTCACGCCATAACTTGAGAACGGCTAGACCGATTTGGCTGATTATTTTTTTGTAGTTTTCTAATACTCTGTAGAAGGTTCTTACGGAAAAAAATATTAAAAAAAGGTTTTAGAAAAATGAAAAAAATACATTTAATTTTGCATATTTCAAAAAACGCGCGTAACGAATGTCAATGTCATTCACAGTCATAGACTATGTTGAAAGAGCATCGTTTGTTCGGAAATGTGGTTACTTAATTAAATTCTATCGCACTAATTTACTATATTTTTTTAAAGGGAAACTGTGTTACCCCGAATTTAACGCGAGCGAAGCCGCGGGCAAAAGCTAGTACTTGATAAAGACTAGCTTAAAAATATGTTTTTCTTTCAGAAGCACCAGTAGCGCCACCTGCAGTTTATTATAACGTCCCACCACCTCCCCTACCGTCAGGGTAAGTCTTTCTTAAATAATAAATAAAATAAATAAATATCTTGGGACAACTCACACACGGCTATCTGATCCCAAGCTAAGCAGAGCTTGTGTTATGGTAACCAGACAACTGATATACATTCTTATATAATTTATAAATACATACATATTATAGATAAATCACACCCAGACACAGAACAAACAATCATGCTCATCACACAAAGTTTGTCCTGGGTGGGAATCGAACCCACGACCTCCGGCTCAGCAGTCAGGGCCACTAACCACTAGACCAACAGGCCCGTCAATTCTCAACTCTCGTCAAATTTCTTCTTAGACTAGCTTTTAACTCGCGTGGACCTCGGAAATTATTTAATAAGTAACCTTTACCCTGGTCTATCCGTGTGACATAGGACATATTATAAAAGCGAAAGTGAGTTTGTTTGTTACGTCTTTACGCCTAAATGGCTTAACCGATTTAGATGAAATTTGGAACAGAGATAGTTAAGACCCTGGAGACGGACACAGGCTATTTTTTGTTAAAGTGAGAAATGAGGGAGAAATAGGGAAGAAAAGGGGAAAACTTAGCTTTGATATTACAATAAATAAGGCGCAAGGGCAAAAACTACAGGTAGCAGGTACCTGTAAATTAGGAAAGGGGAACTGTGTTACCCCAAATTTAACGCGAGCGAAGCCGCGGACAGAAGCGAGTATTTAATATATTTTTTGTATCACAATGTTGTCGTATTTTACCCAAAGGTTGACTGGTAGAGAATGCCTTATGGCATTAAGTCCGCCTATGTACCACTATTGTACATGAAGTTTAAATAAATAAATACTTTTGTAATATTTACATTTTAGTATCCCGCCCGTGGCAGTACGATACGATGCTAGAGCCGGAGGCAGACGAACTAACCCAAACATCTTCAGCGTACAACCCAACACAAATACTACCCCTCAGAATCGTGAGTGGAGGGCGGTTGATAAAGGTATGTTCTTCAATACTAACAAGGCTAGAAATAGTAAGGTCGAGCACTGCACTGATGCATAAATGTATATTCTACATTCTACTAGGTACGCCCCACGGTTTCACTTTCACTCGCATGGTGATAGACTCGTCACTAATATTATAGAAGCGAAAGTGACTTTGTTTGTTGCGTCTTCACGCCTAAATGACAAAACCGATTCTGATGAATTTCGGTACAGAGATAGTAGGGGCCCTGGAGACGGACATAGGCTATTTTTTGTTAAAGTGAGAAATGAGGGAGAAAGAGGAAAGAAAAGGGAAAGCTTAGCTTTGCTATTAGAATAAATAAGGCTACATGTAGTTTTTGCAGTGCAAAAGCTACAGGTAACAGGTAGGTACCTACCTGCAAATCAGGAAAGGGGAACTGTGTTACCCCGAATTTAACGCGAACGAAGCCGCGGGCAAAAGCTAGTATACAATATATCTTTATGAATTGCACCCTATGTGTTATTCTGATCAGTAAGCTATATTATTGTGAAGTTTCATCAAAATCCATTGGAAGTTTTTGCGTGTAAGAGCAACAAACATACAAACATTCGCATTTATAATATTAGCAGGATAATATCAATAGGAATAAGATTTGGCCCTAATCATCCTTACTATATAATATTGTAAAAGCGAAAGTGAATTTGTTTGTTACATCTTCACGCCTAAATGTCCAAACCGATTTTGATGAATTTTGGTAAAGACATAGTTGGGACCCTGGAGACGAAAATAGGCAAATTTAAAAAAGTGAGAAAAGAGGGAGGAAAGATATGTTTTTTTCGATCATCACGCGGGTTAAAGTTAGCGTTCGACCAAAGTAACTATGCCACGCGGACGAAGTCGCGGGCGGAAGCTAGTTTACAATGAAATCCTTAAACTTTTTAAATAATTACCAACTAGAGTCTTAAAAAAAAAAGTGTGTGTGTCAGCTCCGACGCACGACTGGAGTTTACACCTTAAGTACAAAAAAAAAATATCACTGACGGACGACAAATTTCATAAAGCGCCATCTAGTAATATTCAACTGTACGACAAACACCATAGGTGCGGTTGCACCAAAGTTGCACCAAAAACGTAACGAGGTCATTCATCAGTAGATTTTACACCTCACATTTTTCTCATACCGGGCGCCTTATATATGAAAATCGATCCTTAAGGAGTAAACTCCAAATACAGTTCACAAAAATCCTTGTAACAAAATGTTGTTACAGCCTATCAGAATTTTTAAATGATTGAAAAGCAAATGCATCGCTTACAATTACGACATGCGCGCGTGAAACACTAACGCGCCGTCGACACGGCCTGTCGACAATAGACGGATGGTCGGTGAGCTACCCATTGCTCACCGTCCACAGGCCCGCATCTACGATGGCCGGGAGTCGTCTCGATATTACAAGGTCTCTGCTACAGAAGTGAATTTGAGTTATTATCTACTAGCCTTTGCCCGCGGCTTCGCTCGCGTTAAATTCGGGGTCACACTTCCTCTTTCTTGATTTGCAGGTAACTGCTACCTGTAGTTTTGTCCTTGCGCCTTATTTATTGTAATAGCAAAGCTAAGTTTTCCACATCCTCACTTAAAAAAAAATACCTATATCCGTCTCTAGGGTCCCAACTATCTCTGTACCAAAATTCATCAAAATCGGTTTAGCCGTTTAGGCGTGAAAACGCAACAAACAAACAAACTCACTTTCGCTTTTATAATATTAGTAAGGATATACTTTTGAAGCCATCTAAACGATCCGACAATCATGTTTCTGCCTAATATGCCATGTTTTTCCATGTTATTTTATAATATAGTGTACTGCCACCATTCCCCCAACCACTACAGGATGAAGGTAATCACGTTTAAACTTGATGAAGATTAGCTTAAAAATATATTTATTGTTTCAGTAGCGCCACCAGCGCCACCAACATTTTCATATAACGTACCCCCACCCCCCCCGCCGCTGTCAGGGTAAGTCTTTCATCTTATACCAGATTTTACCTGTAGTTAATACCCTAGCGCTTTTTTCTTCCCTCTTTTTCCCTCATCTTTTTCTTTTGAAAAACATTGCCCCACACTAGGAATTTCTCCTGTATCGTGGGTGCGTTTACAAACATTTAAACTCACATACACAAACAGCCAGACCCGGAACAACTATCTGTAGGCCATACAAATATTTGTTCCGTGCGGGAATCGAACCCGCGACACGCAGCGCAGCAGTTGATCGCTCAGCCACTGCGCCAACCGTGTCGTCAAATCATTGGTCAATCTATGTCCGTCTGCAGGGTCCCAACTATCTCTGCACCAAAAATCATCAAAATCGGTTTGGCCATTTAAGCGTGTAGACACGTAACAAACAAACAAACTCACTTTCGCTTTTATTTATTTATTCATTAAATGCACAATGTACAAAAAAGTTACACGCTAGGCTTATAACTAGTGAGTACATGACCCTGTTAGGGCGCAGCAAAATGACTAAATAAATGAATATTTATAATATTAGTAAGGAAGTAAGGATACAGGCGCGTTTCAAATAAACATGTATTTTTCATATCATTTTCTACGCTAGTCAGAACCCAATAAAATGGTAACACTTTTATTATACAACAAGTTGCTCTCATCTGTTTTAATAATAATAAATCGTTTATTTCAGAAATCAAGTTCCATAATACAGAAATAAAAGTTAGAAAAAATTGTCAGCAAAATAAATTAAAAACAATTAATTAAACATCATAATAACATTAATTTGATAATAAAATAAAAACAGCACAAAAGCTAATAAAATCGAAAAATAATTAGTTTTTAGATGTATGAAGATCAGGGTGTAAAGTTCACCATCCTCTATGGAAAAGAGAGGATCCTCCGACCAGACAGGTGTCGTGTCTGGTGGGCCACTGCCCGACAGTTGCATGTCGGGTGCTCGTATATATGTTAACTTCGCGGATAACTTTGCTTGCGCGATGTAGGAATTGTTGCCGTTAGTTCTTCAGTGGTTACATAGATGGCGCTGTAGTACTTTTTGCCTCTTTCATTTTTGTGTCGCTACAAGTTACAACATTAAATAGCTAGTTATACATCTCACACAAAACATTTATATAAACAAAATCATTCTAAGCGGCCAACATCCTTATTAATAATATTATAAAAGCGAAAGTGAGTTTGTTTGTTTGTTTGTTACCTCTTCACGCTTTAATGGCTACACCGATTTTGATGAATTTTGGTACAGAGATCGTTGGGAACCAGGAGACGGACATAGACTATTTTTTTTTAAAAAGAGGGATGTGAGGGAGAAAGAGGGAAGAAAAGGGAAAACTTAGCGTTGCTATTACAAATCAAAAAGGCGCAAGGGGAACTGTGTTACCCTGAATTTAACGCGAGCGAAACCGCGGGCAAAAGCTAGTATAACATATTTCTGTTCAACAATAATTAAGGTTTTTATATAATTACATTTTAGTATCCCGCCCGTGGCAGTACGATACGATGCTGGAGCCGGAGGCAGACGAACTAACCCAGACATCTTCAGCGTACAACCCAACACAAATACTACCCCTCAGAATCGTGAGTGGAGGGCGATTGATAAAGGTATGTTCTTCAATACGATCTTGTACTCTGCTACATTTTTTTTTTTATTAGGGCCAGTCGCATATGAAGAGCTCGTGGCTAAATAATAACAGCCGCTCGGGTCGATCTTTAGGTTAAGCCGCGCTTGCCTAGGTTGGTCTGTGGATGGATGACCACCCGTTACATACCGAGTTTCCTCCGTGCCTCGGAAAGCACTTTAAGCAGTTGGTCCCGGCTGTCATTTGTAGATCTTTGACAGTCGTTAAAGGTAGTCAGTGTTCCAAAAGTCTGACAACCAGGCTTACCAAGGGGTATCGTATTACCCAGTACTAACTGGGTTGTGGAGGTCAGATAGGCAGTCGCTCCATGTAAAATACTGATATTCACCTGCATCCGGTTAGACTGGAAGCCGACCCCAACATAGTTGGGAAAAGGCTGGGCAGATGATGGAGGGCCAGTCGCATAACAACTCTCTGTTGAGTTGTTATACTGCTTAACTGGACTATTCTGTGGTGACCTTAAATGAACTTAAGGCCCCCGGCCAGGGCTAAATTCTACTAGCTTCTACGATAGTAAATCCTTTACAGTTCAAGCTGTACAGCTATGGAATGCCCAGCCCGTGTCTGTAAGGAGCGCTCAAACCCTGTCCACTTTTAAAATTCTGGTCAAAAAGCACTACATCTCTCCTTAAACAACTATATTAAATATTTCTTTGTTCTTCATGATTATTATTTTATATGTAAGTATATTGTATGTATTTATATATAAGTATTTGTTTTTTAAATGTAGCTATTAATTTAAAAAGGTTTCGCCACAGACTACCTACAGTACTGTTTCTCCTCCTTTAAATCCATCCAAAGGTTGTCTTGAAAAGATCGCTTCTAACGATAATACCCGCCCATTGTGTCACCCTATTTATAAGTTGTTTAATGTTATTCTTGTCATTTGTACGGTGTACATAATAAAGAATATTCTATCTATCTATCTAAAAGCTACACTAATATCAATGACCACACGCTAAGGCTGCGGCCCCGGAACGTAAAGGGCAGTATAAGGAACATGGGTGAGTTTTAGTCAGTACAAGTCTAACACTCCCCCCCGCTCTGCCCAGAACGGGGGAAGTTATTTGATGAATTCCCACCCCCCAAAAAAAAATCTATCTATTAATTTGTATCAAATATGGTTTGACTGGGTGTAGAGCTGAGATGATCTTGATACTGTATTTTTGAATTAAGAAACATCTTAAGAGCGTGGTCTTACGTTAAGACCGAGTTTTTCTAAAGACCACGAGTGAGATTTGTTTCTTAATACTACCGTTGGTCTCTGCTTAGTGTAACCTTTGAATTGAAAGCATTCACTATGCTTCCTTAGTGATCCCGATAAAATTCCTGCTCATCTCATATACATTCAGTCAAAAAAGTATCGGGAATGGATGATTTGTTTATGGTTCTAAATTAAAATTTTTGTTTTTTTTGTAGTTGTTAGATTGGCACAACTGTTTTCCATTTTGGCGCGGAGTTTGAGTTGCATCTGTTATTTATATTAAATACAGTGCTGGTTTTAGTAATATCATATATAGTGTGTATTGCGAATTTCATAATGGACAAAAATATCGAACAAAGAGTTTGTCTTAAATTTTGCATCGCCAATGGAATTTCGTGTTAGGAGTCACTGAAAATGTTACAGAAGGCTTACGGTGAATCGACTTTATTAAAAACTCGTGCTTATGAGTGGTTCAAAGCGTTCAAAAGCGGTCGAGATGTGATGGAAGATTTGCCTCGCTCTGGTAGGCCGTCAACGTCTGCAACTGAAGTTAACATCGCAAAAGTGAAGAAAATAGTGACTGAAAATCCCCATTCAACTCTGAGAGAGATAGCCGCTGAACTTTCTGTATCTCACGAGTCGATCCGTACCATTGTAACTAATCATTTGGGTATGAAACATGTTGCTGCTCGGCTAGTCCCAAAAGATCTGAATTTTCTCCAAAAACTCAATCGCATGAAAGTCGCTGAGGACATGCTAGAACGAGTCAGTTCGGACCCAACATTCATGAAACGCATTGTTACTGGTGACGAGACGTGGGTTTACGAGTTTGACATGTAAACTAGTCAACAAGCTTCGGAGTGGCGCCTTCCAACTGAACCGAAACCGAAAAAACCACGCCAAAGTCGATCAAAAGTCAAAGTCATGTTGACTGTTTTCTTTGACTATTGCGGTGTTGTGCACTCTGAATTCTTACCGGAAGGTCTAACGGTAAATAAAGAATATTATTTGAGCGTTATGCGGCGTTTAAGAGAGCAAATTCGACGAAAAAGGCCAGATTTGTGGAAAGAAAATTCTTGGATTTTGCACCACGACAATGCGCCTTCGCACAAGGCTAACATTGTGAACGAATTTTTGACCAAACACTCAACAAATACCATCCAGCAACCACCATATTCACCAGATATGGCTCCTGCTGACTTTTTTCTTTTTCCTAAACTCAAATTACCACTTCGTGGCACCCGTTTTCAATCGATAGAAGACATAAAGGAGAATTCGCGGCGAGAACTGAACTCAATTCCGGAAGCAGCGTTTAAAAAATGTTTTGATGAATGGATTATTGGTTGGCGCAAGTGTATCGTTTCTAAAGGAGCATACTTTGAAGGTGATAAAATAAATTTGGATGAATAACAGACATTTTGTGTATTATTGATCTTTTCCCGGTACTTTCTTGACAGAGTAGTATATGTTATTTGTTACGATATGTTAAATTATTTGTTATGTTATGTTATTTGTTATTTTATTTGTTATGTTACTTGTTATGTTATGTTATTTGTTATGTTACGTTATTTGTTATGTTTTGTTATTTGTTACGATCTGTTATTTGTTATGTTATGTTATATGTTATGATTTGTTATTTGTTACCATATGTTAAGTTATTTGTTACGTTATGTTAAGTTATTTGGTATGTTATGTTATTTGTAACGATATGTTAAGTTATTTGTTATGTTTTGTTATTTGTTACGTTATATTATTTGTTGTTTTGTTATTTGTTACGTTATATTATTTGTTATGTTAAGTTATTTGTTATGTTAAGTTATTTGTTATGTTATGCTACTTGTTATGTTATTTAATATAGCGTACTGCCACCTCCTCCCCCACTACAACAGCTGGTAAAACATCATATAATTTTACAAGTTGTCAAAGCTTAGCAATAATGAGTAGCTAAATTAGTTTAAAGGGACATGGTCATTATCTGACCTCTCCGGGTTCATTATGACTGCCGAGCTATCGTAGGTAGGCGGGCAAGAAGAAATTAAACCACGTTAAGTGACAATTTACTTAGGATAACAATTATTATTTTGACGAAATATGAATGAAATTATAAACAGTTTTAAACACGTTTTGCTTCAGCTTGATGCGAACGGCTTCTTCTTCGTCCGATAGTTGCGTGCAAGAGAGCCCGGAGTTGCATCAGAGGCAAAACACCCCGTTTTTATCAAATGTTAGCCATCCTCCTTGACGTTTCTTGGCACTCTTAAAGCATCTAAGCGCCGTCAAGCTTAATAATATGTTTTTTTGGTATTTATTCTTTCAGAAGCACCAGTAGCGCCACCTGCAGTTTATTATAACGTCCCACCACCTCCCCTACCGTCAGGGTAAGTCTTTCTTTTTATACCTTTTTTTGCCCGCGGTTTCTCTCGCGTGGAGCTCGGAAATTATTCAACAAGTATCCTTTACCCAGATCTGTCAATGTGACAAAGGATATAGTCTTAATTCTATAGGCAACTGGTGCATTTTTTGTCAATGGTTACACTACCGCCATTAACGTCAAAATGATGAAGTTATGTCCAATACTCCAATAGAAATTGTAGTATTAAATAAATAGTATGGGAACATTAAAGTAACTAATATTTTCAGTTCTCTTAATTAAAGTAAATACGATAAGATATTTATTTGCTGTAACATGTGTGTGTACACATACATGAAATAGTACAAAAAAAAACATGCATGCAACATAAAAAAAAACCGGCCAAGAGCGTGTCGGGCCACGCTCAGTGTAGGGTTCCGTAGTTTCCCGTCCGTCACAATAAGTGTTCCCACTTATGAGTTTAAAGGTGGAGGAGCGTGCAATGTTGCACGCTCCGCGGCAGGCGTTCAATCAAGTTCAAAATAATTTTCATAGAAAGTCCTTATAAAGTTCTACTTTTCAGATTTTTTTCATATTTTCTAAACTTATGGTTCAAAAGTTAGAGGGGGGGGGGGACACATTGTTTTTTACTTTTGGAGCGATTATTTCCGAAATTATTGACATTATCAAAAAATGATTTTAGTAAACCCCTATTCATTTTTAAATACCTTTCCAACAATATATCACACGTTAGGGTTGAAATTTAAAAAAAAATCACTTCCCACTTTACATATAGGGTGGCTACCCTAATAAAACATTTTTTCCAATTTTTATTTTACCACTTTGTCGGCGTGATTGATATACATATTGGTACCAAATTTCAGCTTTCTAGTGCTAACGGTCACAGAGGACGGACGGACGGACGGACAGACAGACATGGCGAAACTATAAAGGTTCCTAGTTGACTACGGAACCCTAAAAAAGAAACGGTCCGGATATGTTTGCCAAATCATATAGCGTGCAAATATAATGTTTTTATGTTAAAAAAAAGATTAAAATTTAACATCATGGTAGTAACAAAATAATTATGTGAATAACAAAGAAGAAAAATATATGAATGTCAGAATAGTAATGGATATTAATTTAAATATATTGTTATTAGTTAGGTTATAACATTCGATTATAATATAACCTTAAAATACAGCATATCTTTTTTTAAATATATCAATTCTGCTGCTAGTTCGCTATAATAATAAGATCATATCATATCAAATCAAAATCATTTATTTCAATTAGACCATTACAGGCACTTTTGAATGTCAGAAAAAAGCAAAATGTTAAAGCTACAGTCCCGGTCATAAGACATAATAACTTGTGAAAGTACTGTAGTTGCCCATTCCAAAGTGTTGATCTCTGTGGAGAAGAATGGGCAAGAAACTCCATGGACACTCTTTTAAATTAAAATATTATTACAAAATCGTATTCACATCATTCGTGTTGACATTATACAAATATGTGAGAACGATGTAGTTATACGTGCACAGTAAGAGCGTCCTGAGTAAAAACTAAATTCAATATAAAAATCTAAATAAATAAAAAAAATAACCGTGGCAGCTAAAAAATTACCAGTCCCAACTGACAGCGCCCGTTCACGAACATGACGTATGGATCAACCCCATTCAGCTCGACCATTTTGAAGGATTTTACATAAAGGAGTTTACTAATGATATAGAATACAATAAGTACATCATTTTCCGATGCTCTTGGCTCTAGGGCCAAAAATGCATGCGCGCAAAGCAATTACCTTGCCATCATCATTCCGGACCTAACGATGTAAATTCCGAAAGATTTATTATAAGTTTTTTTTTTTTTTTATATTTAATTATATTAATTACTATATACAAACTATAAAGAGACACAAATTATGAAAGTGACAGCCGGAGGACTTTAAAAAAACCAATTTACTTATAATAGAATTTAATCCTAAGATGGTTTTACAAAACTAACTAAAACTAAACTTATGTCTATGTTCGGACGATGCTAGTACCGAAGTGGTTGATCTCTTTTCTTACGAGAAAACGCAGTTTCGTGGATTGTAAAACGTGCATGCTAATTCAGCATAACGTGAGGTGGACAGCGGCGGCATGAAGCGTCGAATCAGCAATGTCCCTGACCTGCAGTTTTATGTTAAAACATCCGTAATTCGTAAGTAGAACATGATGTCGCTATTCAGCTGATATGGTGTAGGCAGGGTACGTAACACCTTCCCCCTCAGAACAGCAACTATTTGAGCAATTTCAGCGAGAAGGTTGCTGGTACATTTTTCTTGATTATGGAACTTCGTATTGATGATTTTCAGCGCTTTCATCTGGTGATTGCGGCCTCCTGAGCTTTGTGCATACATTATCCGACGTATGGTGCGGGTAACGCTCAGTACAGTTGCACCAAATAATACGACGTATAGTGAGATAGTCGTATGGTATATCGATTGGTCTAGGTTTGTGCGATCGATTTTTACTGGTTGCTGCATTTAAGATTTTATCTTCAATTTCATGTAGACTTTTCAGGTGTAGTGAATTTAACTTTAGGTGCGGGATAGATTCGTTGGCAATGTCCAGGTTCATGGGTATTTCGGTGATTTTCAGCGGCTGTCCCTTGATTTGATGATTCGTGTTGATGATAGTGAACTGCTCGGTGCGTAGTAAGCATTTTTGCGGTATGGTGGCGAGATAACTCCCATTTTTGACGTTCGCATTGTAACTCGGTTCGGGTTGCTTTGCTGCGTGAGTTTAGTGGGCTGGCACGACTTCTGCAGGGATTGCTTGAAAATGAGCAATTGGATGCAGCCTAGATGTCCTCTCGTCGGTCGATAGTTGATTTTGTCCTCGCAGAGATGAATTTATTGAACTTCGGGCATTCAGCCTCTATGTACTTGAAAATTTTCCTATTGGTTGCAATGAATGGGTAAGGAAGAATAAGGGTGTACATCAACTTATTGGGTACTATTGCTAATCTTAATAATTCGAACTTGCCAGGGGATATTATTGGAACTTTATATATGAAACCTACCCTTTTTCCCGTATAGTAGTAAAAAGGTTTGATGACTGTATACTATTCTCTTAGATCTGCCTCTAGTAACTGATCTGGACCATATATAGATCTTAATCGTTTAGTCATTTTTCCTAAATTATCTACGCTTAAACTACTATGATGAGTGCTTGATGCACGAAAAGCTAATGTATGATCTCTAAAGATGAATAATCTATGTTATCGCTAATTATAGTTAACAACTGAGAAAACTTTGCGAATCTAATAAGATGATTTTTAGCAGAAGCTTTCTCGTCTAAAATTAAATTTAAGGTGGTTTTTTTTTGAAATATTTGAGAGTATGTATCTAGTCATCCATACTTTGTTAAAACTTATATGCTCGTTTAACTCCGATTATATCTTGTCAACGTTAATATCTAAAAGTTGAATGGCATTATTGAAGGATTGAACATCCGATTGATCCAAGCTTTATCTCTAGTGCCAGTGTTGTGTGTACGATCATCGTAGTATCCTGTAGCAATTTGCAGGTCTTACGGATACGCTTGAGACAGGATTTCGCGATAGGACCTTTCTTCCTAGATGTGTATATATGAATCGAAAGGTCAGCTAGCACAGTGTCATGAGTGTAGCGCGGTGCTAGTTTTTCTCGACTAGCTACTAGGTTACTAATGAAGACTTACTGTCCTGGTAGGTATTCTATTTTGGCCTTTCGGTCAGTAAGTGTAAAGTCGTTAATGAGGTCAAATACAGTTTTCATCTGGTATCGATGAGTGAGGATATATTGTTACATAAAATGTTCGGTCATGTTAACGTCAAGTGAGTCTCTTGGATCAAAATGTCCTCTTTTAATGTCATGTGGTCTGCACTTTGTGAAACTATGAATTGCGCTATTCTGACGTAGTCGATCAATAATTCCGTTATAGTTAGGGGAGTGAGCTAGTGTTATGTGGTGATTAATTTTGTTTGTTAAAGTAAGCGGCTCTCCCTCAGCATAAAATACATCAGCAAAACGGGCACATAATGTCTCTAACTTAGTTTTTTCCTCGATATTAAAATGGTCTGTACGCAATTGGGATAAAACTACTTTAACGCGCATAGGATTTTGTTTGGTGCTAATGCACTCAGTATTAAATATTTCGGTTTGTAAAAGACAGTCAAATGTAATAGTCAGGTCGTCTTTCGTCGGGTTTTCGATTTCTACAATTCCCACGTAGTCAGTTACGCGAGCAATGCACTCGTGAATTATGTAATTACTATGAATTTGCTGAGGTATCGAAACGTCGCCGTCTGGCTTATGGGGATATACCTACGCCAGTTTTGATGTGTTAACGGGATTGGTTTCTTGTTTATTTGACCTTTTACATTGATAAAAACGCATAGGAATAGTTATAAAGTCTGTAATTAGGTTTTTTTTTTCAATCTGTGCTCCGTCAAGTAAATCTAAACCTAATAGACCATCAAACTAATTATGGAATTTATAGATAAAAAATTTACATCCGTGAAATTTTTAAATTTAGCAAAGTTCAGAATGTAATAGAATGTTCGTGCGTAGTAGTTACACGTGCGTTGGTTACCTCGAAGGGGTCAAAGCTTAGAGGAATATGTGAAAAATATTGTTCGATTGCCTCGGGGCTAATAAAAGACTGATTAGCTCCGGTATCTACTAATCTGGATTAGATAAGTGGTCAAAGTCAAAGTCAAAATCATTTATTTCAAGTAGGCCAGTTACAGGCACTTTTGAACTGTCGAAACATTGACAACAATAAAAATGAAGCTACAGTCCCAGACACAAGGCATAATAACTGTGAAAGTACTGTAGTTGCCCATTCCAAAGCGTAGATCTCTATGGAGAAGAATGGGCAAGAAACTCCATGGACACTCTTTTAAATCAGAATATTGTTACAAAATCCTGGTTACATCATTCGAGTTAATGTGGAAAACTATGTGAGAACGATGTAGCAAGACGTGCACATTAAAAGTGTCCATAGTAAAAGAAAAGGAATTTCAAAAATACATAATTAATTTAAAAAAAAAAAGCTGTGGCAACTGAGAGATGACCAGTCACAACTGACAGCGCCCGTTCACGAACATGACGCATAGATCAGCACCATTCAACTCAACCATTTTGAAGGGAACTAAATGATCCGACACACGCGCCACCATCAGCGAGACATTTGAGTGAGCATGACATGCTCTCAACCGCCAGAGCAAATTAGTCAAGAAAAGACGTAGGTTTCCATTGAATGATAGCTTTGTAGTACATAGTACTCACACAATTTGGGCTATGCGATTATATAATGCTAAAAAATTGAATCTATACAATGCAAAGATAGTTGTACAATCTTCAGCAGCTCCAACAATACTATTGAATGCTATCAATTTATTCGCCCCTGTTCTTGTGGAGCAGGACCGACATTGAGCCAAGCATTTTTGTCAGTAATATAATCGTCCAACTTATAATATGCTTGTTTACATAGTGTGCGTTTAATGCATGTTTTAAATTTCGTCTCACTCAGTTCAAGGATACTTTGTGGAATTTTATTATAGCACCTTAAACAGTACCCCATGAAAGATTTGTCTACTTTAGCGAGTCTGAAGCCCGGCTGAACTAATTGGTTCCTATTTCTGGTATTGTAATTATGTCTGTCACCTCTTTTACCAAAAAGATGCAGATTTTTTCTTACGTACATTATGTTTTCATAAATGTATTGACAGTGTACTGTCATGATGTTAATTTTCTTAAACAGTTCCCTTAGAGAATCGCGCCTACGGAGATTATATATGGCTCTGATGGCTCTTTTTTGCAGAATAAAAATAGACTCGATGTCTGCAGCCCGTCCCCATAACAAAATGCCATAAGACATTATACTATGAAAGTAACTAAAATAAACCAGTCTCGCGGTATCTACATCAGTAAATTGACGGATTTTTCTAACAGCATACGCTGCTGAACTTAGCCGCGCCGCAAGGGATGTTAAATGGGAACCCCATTGAAGCCCTGAATCAAGCGTAATTCCCAGGAAAACCGTTTTATCTACGAATTCTAGTTTCTCTTTATTCAATTCTATAACACAATCATTACTTTTAACATTCGGTAAAGCGAATCTTATGCATTTGGTCTTTTTTTCATTTAATACTAAATTGTTTGCTGTGAACCAATTATGGACCTCAATTAGGGCATTATTCACGCCATCTAGATTTTGGGCCCGTCTATTTATCTTAAAAATTAGGGAAGTGTCATCAGCAAATAACACTAAATTTTGAGACTCATTTTTTAATAAGCAGGGTAGATCATTAATGTATACTAGAAAGAGAAAGGGACCTAATATTGAGCCTTGCGGAACTCCAATTTTTACTTTTAAACCCTGTGAATTAACACCATTTATTTGTACTAACTGTTGCCTGTCACTCAAATATGATTTTACCAAACTAAGAGCAAGATTACCTAGTCCGTAATGCTCAAGTTTCAAAAGTAATGTGTCGTGATTTACGCAATCAAATGCTTTAGAGAGGTCACAAAAAACTCCTATGGCGTCTTGGGACTCTTCCCACGCAGAAAATATGTGCTTTAGTAGAGTTACACCGGCGTCAGTCGTACAACGTCCTTTGGTGAAACCATACTGTTGGTCGTGTAAGATTTTGTTGGTGTTAAAATGATTGAGCATCTGATTAAGCATTACTTTTTCAAACACCTTGCTAAAAACTGGCAACACGGATACAGGTCTATAATTATTCGTATCTTTACTGTCCCCGGACTTGAAAAGAGGTATGACTTTACTGTATTTCATCAAATCAGGAAAAACTCCTTGGTCCACACACAAATTAAAAATTAAGGCTAAGTATGGAGCTACTGTCTCAACTATGGATGTACAGACTTTGATAGACATTCCCCACAGATCTTCGGTCACTTTGATTTTTATTTGCCGGAAAGTTTTAATAACTGTAATAGGGTTTATATGTTTAAATTTAAATTCAGCCGGGCAGCCAGATACATTCGCCTTAAGTAAAGCAATTGAGACGTCAGGTGACGAATTTAGAGCTTCTGTAGTTTTTAATGGTATATCGGTAAAGAAATTTACAAATTCTTGAGCCACTTCCTGATTTGAGCTTTTAGGACCACATGCTGTTTCTAATGTATAGGTAGTGTCACGTATTTTATTTCTGTTAGTCTCGTTATTAATGACTTTCCAAACTGTCTTTATTTTATTTTCAGCTGTTTTAATCTTGTTGCTAATGTGCAGGGCTTTGGCAGCCTTGCAAATATTTCTAAAAATTTTTGAATACTTTGCAACATACTTGTTAAATGTTTCAGTGTTTATGTATGGCTTAAGGTCATACAGCTCAAAAAGTCTTTCCCTACTTTTTCTGATACCGCTAGTTGCCCAATCACTAAATATATATTTAGGGCAAACATTTTTTATCTTTTTTTCAAAAGTATTATTGAATTCAGTGTGAACTATTGAAAAGAAATCATCGTATTTATTGATTTATATTTACATAGTCAATATCTTGGCTCATTACACTTAACTTGTTCTGTAGGGAAATATTATATTTATTTAATTTGCTAGTTGTTATCGGTCGATATTTAATCTGCAAAGGTTTTTGCAAAGGAGTGTTACACCTAAAAGTTACTGATTGTCCGCTATGATCAGACGGCAAACAATTTACTATAGTTTTATCTAAATAGTCACAATTGCAGAACACATTATCTATACAAGTAGAAGAAGATGGAGTGATTCTAGTTGGTTCTATAAAAATGTTGACCAGGTCATATGACTTAAAAAGATTTAATAATCTACTGCTATACGAATTTTCTTCTAAAATATTGATATTAAAGTCACCACAAATAATTGCAGACTTATTGCTGACTGCAAGTTTTGCCAGAACATCCTCCATTATTGATTCGAATAAAGAAAAGTTCTGATAGTTTGGGGGTCTGTACACGCACACAATTACATGCCTATCTAGCTCAACACAAGACAGTTCGACGCAATGTTCAACCGAGAAACCTACTATGTCATTACGTTGCTTAAATTTAACACATTTATTTATTAATATTAGGGAACCTCCACGCAGCATACACTTACGGTTAAAACAGCTACCCACCGTATAGTTCTCATAATTTATAAGCATTTGGTAATCTTTTAGCCAATGTTCAGTAAAACAAATAATGTCAAACATACTTTTTTCTAAAAACAATTCAATTTCTAATAATTTGGAAGAAATGCCTTGTATATTTTGGTGGAATAATTTCAAAATGTTCTGCTGGGGCCCCTTTCTAAAACTCACTAATTGAGTGCAAGAAGATACCTCACTGTTGGTAGGTTTAACAATATTGTTAACAGTAACTTCTTTTGTCCCACTTCTTAGTTTAAATTAATATTATTATCGGAAGTGAGACCTAAAACATCCGTGCCATCACCAGACAACAGGCTCCTATCACTAATACTATTACACACTAATTGAGAATTTTCCACGGTGACACATGGATCCTCCTCAGTAAAATGATTGTAAACACTTATAGCACTAATGCTATACTTATTTAAGGTCACCTGTACATTTGAATTACAAATAGATGCAGTATTAACTATACAAGACTTAGACATACTACTTATGTCCGAGTGAATATTAAAACTTAATAGCCTAGCTATTTGATGTCTGAATCTAATGGGCAAATACACTGTATCCCGCGTCGACCTGAGCTTATCAACTAAATTATTTATGTCTAAATACAAAAACTTGTCACAATAGTGACTAACCAAGAAATGTACATGCTTATTCAGCATGTGTATATAATTGTTTTTTCTATAGCTTAATTTTTCAAAATATGGAAAAGCACACAATATTATTTTACCACAATTTAACTTTAACAACTCTGATACACAGCTAGTTATGTCTTCCTTATTAACCTTAGAACTATTACCAACAAATATAGTAATAGTAGTATTTGGATTACAAACAGATTTTGTGACTGATGCTATGATCTGTTTGTAAGTTGATCCCGGCATACAATGATTTTGAGTAGAATAACTCAGGTTGTTACTTATTAATTTACCTAACCCTCTACCTATACTATCAGAGAACATTACTGAATGACATAAATCACGACTATTTGGTTCCTGTTCTGTAGTGTCAGGTATTGTATCTTGGCCAATGATACAGTTCTGAGCAGCTAGGGACGGGTCCTCCGTTACCTCAAGCTGGAGAGCATCAACACTAGATTCTGGCTGACAAGTGCATTGAGAGTTGCTGAGAGTCAGCAAGTCCACTTTGTCTACTAACTCATTTGTTGCAAGAATATGCTCTTTAATTTGATTTTTAGAGCTTTCATATTTACTATTTATAGACTTGAGTGAGTTATTTAGAGCCTGTATTTCTGATTGTAAGCGCTGAGTATCTATTTTATAAATATTTATGCTATCTTCTAATTTAATTTGGTAGTTATTTAATTTATTAACAAGAGACACACGTTCTTTTCTTAATTGAATATTATTAGAATAGTGTTTTTGTTGTTTCTTGTATTTCTTACATTTTTTTATGATTTTATTTAATCTTGCATATTTTTTAATTTTATTCTTACTAATTATATGGCTGTAGTTATATTTCAGTAATGAGTCCTCTTCTAGGTCTACTGATAAAATGGAATGAGGGTTGCAATTTGTATTAACTAGTTCATTATACAAATAGTTAGTTTCTATAGCCTGAGTGCGATCCTTTTCCTTTTTTAAATTTAAAAGTTTAACGTTAGCATGGATTAATTCATCCTCTAGGTCCCTGATTTTACACAAAGCCTCCTCATACAAGTTGCTACAGTTATTGAACCCATCCGTGACCACCCTTAGTTGATCCCGTTCGCTGACAACATTCAAGTATTCTTGATGAAGGTCAACAAGCTCCCGTTTTAGGCTTGAGTTTTTGATGTTAACATTATTAACTTCCTCCTCACTGTCTTCAATCTCCTGTAATAGTTGTTGGCATTGGAGTTTAGAGTCCTTAAGTTCTTGGAGGGCCGCTTTCAATTTTTGCTCCATATCCAGAGCGGAAGCCTTACGGGTCATCACAGGCATGGTTTCCGGATTGGTTACTGAAAATTGGAGATAATGAAACGGTCAGAACTAATAGGATAGACTAATGAAGATAGTTCGAGATAAATAGGGGAAAAAAAAGGGAAAAACAAAAGAATAGTGAGTTTCTTGTAGAAAATGAGGTAGGCTTTACTAGCGAGTTTTATATAAGTACGAAAAGATCGATAATATCCAGCACAATATTATAATTTTAATTGGTTTTATTGTATTAGGATTTTAGCTATTTCTTGAGTGGGGGTAGGTTGCTTGAATAAAAACTAAGTTTGTTGGTTTAAGATAAAGCAAAGAAAACTATTACAATCGTTACGTTTTTAAATAAATATTATATTTGTATTTATAAAAAGGTTGAATTGTGAAGTTAATCTTCAATAAGTTTTGTTTTCGATCAATCACAAAATGTAAACAAACTTTTTAGAGGCTGTATATGGTACTGTTCAGCAAAAAATTTAACTAGACTATATGAACAAACGTGTTACAAAGTTAGAGATGATGATTGTGTGTAGAAATCAAGATAAATAATACTCCCCGTGTGATTCCATAGGCTTTGGCTTTCGAACGTCAGCTGTAGTTTTGAGGTTACCGGTAACGGGAGTGTTACCGGAGACTTTATTTACTTGTTCACTGATCCAACAAACACTTTTGCTAAGTATTTATACATTTAAAATCCGATCTCACATAAGATTAAACCTTATTTTAACATAATTATTAATTAAAATTAATTTTAAATTACGGAACTACAATTTTGACATGTCACTTGGCTAGTGTTGCCCTTGCCAAAAACTTGGTTGAACTCATATAAGAATTGTTATTAGAGGTATTATAGTAATAAATTATTGAGGATTTATTGGATCATATATTTTAATAATTGGTCATGGTTTATGTTCATCTGGGATATTTTGTTTAGCTAATATTAGTTATGAACGTTTACATAGTCGAAGACTTTATATTAATAAGGGTATAATAAATTTTATACCTTCAATAAGATTATGATGATTTTTATTAATATCTAAAAACTTGGTGGATTTGATATCTGAATGGAACGAGATTTAATTCTAATTTAAGTAGCTGACGGCTGTGCTTCTAAGTATTTAACGTTATTCACTTGATCCGTTACATTTGATTCAACTTCGGGGTTAACCTACTAATAGCCATAGAAGTCATAAAAGTCGTAAGGCTCAGTCATAGTAACAGTCAGGTTGTTCGTAGTAATAGTCGGGATGATAGTAAATGTCATGGTAGTCAGTCATTTCGTTGAAGTTCATTTCACCCGTTTTGAAGTACACACATCAAAAGTATCTAGGGATCAACATATATTTTTGCAATAACTTTTCTCCTGATTGATATTAATTAAAATTTTCTTTAAGGATTCATCAAATAAAGTGTTTTCGTTTGTCACAGTAACGATAAACCAAGTCACCTTTGCATTAATAAAGAAATTTGCCATTTTCCTAATAAAGGGATTTTTGACATTTGAACCACTAACATTAAAGTTCGAAAAAAAGACTGAAATAACAGTTTTCTTTAAAATTTTATTGGGTAACTTAAACAATTAATAATCCGTGTTTCTACCGCGAACACTAACAACACAAGAACATCGGTTTGGCATACTCAAAATGAGTTCATCCAAATCACGCTGTGGAATGGCCGCCCATGTTTGTTGCAACAACAAAAAAAGGTCTTCTTGCGACTGGATACCCTCCATATTCGGCAGAGCTCTTCTCTGTAGCATATCCCATGCATGCTCAATCGGGTTCAAGTCTGGCGACTGAGCAGGCCAGGGCAAGACATTGATGTTAGCTGCGGCGAGACTCTGTCTTACAACTCTTGCGGTGTGCGGTCGTGCATTATCATGCATTAACTGAAATAAGGGACCGATTTGCACTTGTAGAGGAACGATGACGTCTGATACAATCGTCTCAGCATAAATTTGAGCGTTGAGGTTGCCTCTGATCCAAATCAACTCAGTTCTTCCGCCGATCCAAATACCCGCCCATACCATGATGGTTCCACCACTATAAGGATGGACTTCCTGGCAGGATTTTAATCGCTGTTGGCGTCCAGGGGTTCTCCAGTGTCGTATACGTCTTGTATCCGGTCTCATACCAAAACGAGACTCATCAGAAAAGCACACGAAACGCCATTGTTCTTCTGCCCAATTTCTGTGTTCAAGAGCCCATTGATATCGAATCCTACGATTGTGCATTGCTATAGGTGGTACCCGTAGCGGTCTTCGGGAATGAAGGTTCACTTCATGCAAGCGGTTTCTGACTGTTTGGTCGCCAATTAAGTTCCCTGAAGAGTGATGAAGCCTCACGGCTAACATCATGGCGGTTATTGTTGGAGCTCTTCGAGTTAAGATTTTAATGTATCGGTCTTGTCTCCGTGTGGTGCAGCGATACCGTCCTCCATGGCGCTCAGCCACGGTACCAGTGCTTCGGTAACGTGTCCAAAGTCGACTGATAACACTCTGACTTGTATTCAGAGCTAAAGCTACAGTACGTTGCCGGGAACCAGCTTCTATCATTCCCACGGCTCTGAGCATTTCTTCCCTGCTTAAATGACGTCGCCGCTCCATAATAACGTTGGTTTTAATCAGTAGTAGGGAAACAGTAGCACTAATAATGTCTTTTTTTTTTTTTTTTTTTTTTAGGTTGGGCCACTCGCAGTTCAACTCGCTTGAGTTGTTAGACTGCTTAACCGGACTATCCTGTGTGACCTCAATAAATTAAGGCCCCCAGCCAGGGCTACAAAGACTACTAGTATACTAAGTGCTCGCTCGCTAAGGGCACCCCGTGTGGGGTACGGACCTCGGCTTAGGGCGTCACTGAGGGAGGGCAACAAGGGTGGCTGGGTCGATTAATTAGGGACTTTAAGATTTACTGCTCAGCATCGCGGGCTGGCTTGTAGACCAAGGGACGGTTTCGTTACTGGGGGTTTCGCGACGGGCCTCGGCGGCGAGGTCGGAAAACGGATCGCGGTCTGTTTCTGTGTTTACGGATAGTACTAGTTTCCCTATTGCTTTCCTGCAGGATTGTGATGGGATCATCGGGTGTGATAAGGGTATGCCTTGGTCGGCGAATTTTCCCTATCCTGGTGGGAGTATAGTGGGTTGCCCCTACTATGAGACTGTTGGGGTGCCTTTCAGCGGCATCGAAGAAACGCTTCGTGAGGCGTTTCATCGTTTGGGCTATTGTCGGGATTTTAAGATCGACATGTAGTCGTTCATTCCTCAAGTACCAGGGAGCTCCCACGGCCTTTCGGAGAAAACGGTTTTGGAGGGTTTGCATCCTGTGGATTCGGGACGGGTTGACGTGCGCGAACTAATAATGTCTTAAATGCGTTGTATGTTTTTATAGGGAAAATATTGACAGCTTATTTTCATCTTTTACTCGAATTTGATTGAGAGTTCCTGATTCAAATTATGAAATGCACCAAAAAGGATCCATATAAATTTATAAAATCATAAATTTATTACAAAGCCACATCTCAATCTCAAGAAATCCGCATAAAAATGCTTGATCCCTAGACACTTTTGATGTGTGTAGTTGCTAGGTGGTGAGTTACCTGATCTACGCCAATCGTGCACTGGTAATAGTGGTCTCGGTACGTAGTGACTAACACCGCTCATCGGTTTCGGAACGTTATTCTGCGCTTGAGGGTTCCTATGTGTTAACTTAAATGCGTCATTTTAGGGATTATGGTTCGGCGGGGACACACGAAGTATCTATTAAATAGGTACGGCTAAACATATTAGGGGCCTGTTGAGGTACCTGATTATGCTGGGATGGTGGCCTCCCCTGCTGCTGCGGTGACATAGGCATAAGCTTAAGCCTTCCAGGGCCTGGGCTAGATAAGTTGAAAGATTTTGGGGCCATAAAGTCCGCGGGTGGCATTCTCTGAATAGCTTGCGGTTGCTGTGTAGTCGTATTGCGTCGCTCGGGAATACTATCATTACGTTGCTCTAAATAAATGACATTCAGTTCTTGTTGAACAAATTCCAGAGCCTTTCCTATCGCGTCTCGGATTCCTTGCCAATTTTCTGGTATTCCATTAGAATTAATAGTGGAAGCTGCTAGTCCGGTGATTTTATTTAGAATGCCGTTTAGGAGACATAGGTTAGTTAACTCGTGACTCGGGTCATTTCTAACGTATTGTATTACGAGCTGATCACATATTTTAATTAAACGTGTTAGAACATTCGGAATGCCTTCGAAATTTGGAACTGTGCGCAAAGCGTTGTGGATAGTATCGGGGTTAACTGCCATACTATTATTATCAAAAAATAACTTAATTTAAACTATCAGAATGTATAAACCTATTAGAATCTAATTCCCTGCTTCTACTTATTTGTCTAGAACTCTAGATTTATTCCTAGTTTCCCTTGGCTGAAATATTTGGGTAAAAGGAAGGACAAGGATGCAACACTTAAGGAAAGTTTCAAGGACTTACTTATACATGGTTTTTCTCGGTGTATCGATGTCTGGATACGTCCTCAGCTGCATCTTCTTAAGTTCGGATATTCGACGAGGTACTTGGAAATACCGACAGCGACTATCGGAGTCAGCAGATTAACGATTTTTGGAAATCTATACCGCGCCGCGCACTGCCTCGAATATCCTACCGACTGCGCCAATTATGAAAGTGACAGCCGGAGGACTTTAAAAAAACCAATTTACTTATAATAGAATTTAATCCTAAGATGGTTTTACAAAACTAACTTAAAACTAAACTTATGTCTATGTTCGGACGATGCTAGTACCGAAGTGGTTGATCTCTTTTCTTACGAGAAAATGCAGTTTCGTGGATTGTAAAACGTGCATGCTAATTCAGCATAACGTGAGGTGGACAGCGGCGGCATGAAGCGTCGAATCAGCAATGTCCCTGACCTGCAGTTTTATGTTAAAACATCCGTAATTCGTAAGTAGAACATGATGTCGCTATTCAGCTGATATGGTGTAGGCAGGGTACGTAACACACAAACTGATAATAAAAATATATACTGTTCACGCACCAATCGCAATTAATCTACCTGAGTTTCAAACAATACAAGTAAAAAATGGAAAATTACAGGGCGTCAAAAAATTCGTCCGTATCGCAGTCAACAGGTAAAGTGCCCAGAAGGCTGGCAGCATTACCACGTTGGATGCTTATTTTTTGTGCAAAAAACAGGCCAGCCCTCTGGTCACGAGAAGAGTCGACCAACCGCTTGGCAATTTCTCGATATATTATAATAAAAAACGTTATTTCGGAAATTATACATCCATATTTTATTAGTACACAGTAACTTAGAAAACTATGTTAGTAAAACTTGTAGGTTCGTCCAGACACGATTAACCCGGCGTCAGCATGGTAGAAAATAGGTACAACAACTGCATAGTGGGTCATAATAACCCGGATTTTAAACCGTAGCTGATTTTTACCATTTTAATTATATTTAGACCAAAATTGTGTTAAACTTGCAGAACAGTTCTTAAATTATAATATTATGAGGACAAAATAAAAAAAAATAAGCTATATAAATATCTTTTTGTGTATTTAAGAAGTCACTATAAAATTTACCACAAAAATCACCTTCTAGAAAGTTATTAATAGAAAAACAAAAAAATGGCTAAATAACACTTATTTTTTTCTTTTTAGAATGACAAATGTGAGATATTTAAGAAAGTATATGTAAAAATTATAAAGAATCTTAGGGTTGATCACTATTAGCACCGTCATCTACGCAACCGCCACAGAAAGAAATTATATGTTCAGGGCAGATGAATTTGTTACATCTTTGACAAGTATGGGTAGTTTTCCAGTCTTTTTCAACGGGACATAATCTGGCGTCGTGTACGAACACCACGAACTTTAGCAGGGGGCTCCTCTGATGTTTCTCCTGCTTACTCTCTTATTCTTTTGCGCATCTCTCTTGATTTCTTGCTTTCTTCTAATATTGACAGAAATTGCTGCCTGCCGCGTTCCTCTTTACCCATTATTCAAATATAATCTAAAAATAACAAAATATAATGTAATATACGTAATGTCGGTACTAATAAATTAACGAAATAATCAAATAATTAACCCACGTAATTGGCACGAAATTGTATCATCGAATGTATAGTTGGGTCATATTTACCTTTTTGTTGTTTCACCGCGTCTATCTTCCTGTGCAGGTGCACACCGTCTATGTTGACACAAGAAACGAGGGATGCGGGGCACTAACTGCAGCTACTGAGAAGCGTGATACCGTTACACTATTATTTTCTTAAATACCCGCATTTAAAAACATCACGGGTCATTATGACCCAACCTAGCAGACGCCGGGTTAAACGGGCAATCAAATTTCCCTGCAATGACATTCAGGGAGACTGTTTGAGCTGCCCCGGACCCTCTGCAGCAGCGACGCGGCACGCTTACGTCTGATCGCTGCAAAATCATTAGTGTGCGCATCAGCACACATGTCAAATCACATATCTTCTTAATATATATAAATCACGTGTCACGTTGTTTGTCCGCGATGGACTCCTAAACTACTTGACCGATTTAAATTAAATTTGCACACCGTGTGCAGTTTGATCCAACTTGAAAGATAGGGTAGGTAGGGTAGGGTAGTGTAGGGTAGGGTAGGGTAGGGTAGTGTAGGGTAGGGTAGGGTAGTATAGTGTAGGGTAGGGTAGGGTAGGGTAGTGTAGTGTAGGGTAGGGTAGGTAGGGTAGGTAGAAAATTGCATTGCAACGCATGCCGGGGCACAGCTAGTCTTACGGCCGTTCCCAATAACCTATCTATCACCAGTTTTCACCTACTAACGATAGAAAATTATATCTATCATCGGTTTTGATGTCCCAATATAATACCGATGGTTATGACAACTAACTGCCATACGCTATCTATCGATGGGAGGGGCTATCTCATAGTGCAGATAGATATTTCCATGAAATTGCAACATTATGCGTCCCAATAATCTTTTCACAGCTATCTGTCAGTGATGTCAATACTAAAGATAACCAAATTTGTCAATCCGTCGAATTGCAGGGATATGCGATGTTTATTGTTCAAATAAATTTGTAGAAGTGCAGTGTTTTCATCATTCTTAATAATGTCTGAGTCTAGTGAAAGTGATTTATCAATGTTAATGGGATTATCTGATTGGGACAGTGATTTTGAAGATGAATCCCATAAAAACTACAAGACCCGCGTAAACCATATGAACGAACTAAATAGTAACGAATTCACGTATAGATTTCGCTTAAACAAAACTGCTGTTGGTAATTTATTAACAGAAATATATCCTTTGTTAAAAGTAACTTCAGAAAGGTAAGAACCAACTTGAATGAGAAATATACATTCATTTAATGTTAATTACTCATTGTAATGTACCTATAACATTTTTTAAAGTTTTTTTTTAATTTTTCAGAAATCATGGGATATCTCCTTTGTATCAGCTACTTTTAACCCTAAGATTTTATGCATTAGGCACAATGTCTGTTGCAGACTTTGTAGGAGTCTCAAAATCATCAGCGGGGCGTATTGTAGCCAATATCTGATCTGCAATAGCAAGGTTATTTAGAAATTATATACTTGAATAGGAACGTATATAATAATGTCTGGTAATATTTACAGTGCTCATTATATGTAAAAAAATAAGCAGAATTCACTAAACAAACTTGATAACACAACAATAATAGCGGTAGTGTCTCTACGAGTTGAAACTTGAATTGACACTTGACTACGTTTCGTTCTTCCTTTTTACGCGCCCAATATTTGTTCACTAAAATAATGACAATGAAACAGATCACTATGATTACCAATCTTATTTTAGCATAAAAATATCACCAATGCTTTAATTTGATCAATTTGTATTGTTTTACGAAAAAGTTATATGAAATAATATTTGTTTAAACGTTGTTATTTTTTTGTAGCTTTTGTAGTAAAAAAACGTATGGGAGGGCTGGATAGCTGAGCTTATCTACCGATGTCGATGCCTCGATAGACGTTATCGTCAATTGTGGGACGTAAAATAAGGATAGATAGAAGTCTACTATTTATCGTTCATAACAAGATATCGCTTACTGAGGATAGGATATTGGGAACGGCCGTTAATATATATAAATCTCGTGTCACAATGTTTGTCCTTAATGGACTCCTAAACTACTTAACCGATTTAAATTAAATTTGCTCACCGTGTGCAGTTTGATCCAACTTGAAAGATAGGGTAGGGTAGGGTAGTGTAGGGTAGGGTAGTGTAGTGTAGGGTAGGGTAGTGTAGTGTAGGGTAGGGTAGTGTAGGGTAGGTAGGGTAGGGTAGGTAGGGCAGGTAGAAAATTGCATTGCAACGCATGCCGGGGCACAGCTAGTTTACATATACAATCCTTGTTCTGAAAAGTTACAGTACTGATAGCAACATACATCTGTGTGACTTGTCTCATAGTTATTATTTTTCTTTTTGCAATATTTTTTTTATTCTTGTATAGTTTCTTTTCTACCAATTCGTTGTGAATGAGTGGACATGGTTGGCCTTGTAGATTCTTAGACGCTTGTTGACGTATTATTTTATCTTAACGTTTTGTAAACTAAGCAAAGACTTACCTATTGTCGGGCGTACGCTGTCCTCTCATACTTAAGTACTAACGCGTAACAACAACATTGTAAAACCAAATTATTTTAAAAGAGTAACCATGGAGTTTCTTGCGGGTTCTTCTCCATAGGAAACTACCAACCCGAACCGTCCATCTTTTCTCGACGTTTTATAAGTGCCCATGTAGGCTTATATGAAACAAAAATGTTTTGATTTTGAGCTAACATTCCCGACGCACTGCAGAAGCGTGGTAGCCTCAGCAGGATCCTGAATGCATTGATGTATTGAACTCGAAGAGCATTGATGGCTTTCTACGTACACCTTGTTCATAGGTTACACGTGTAAAATGTCTGACAAAATGCTTTAAAAAGCGCCAGTTTCACTTTACACGTACAACGAGCAAACCTACGGAGTACAATAAGTGCTTTTTTTATTTTTAACCAACTTATATTAACAGTAAACACACATACGTTAAGTTATTGGTCATACATAAGAGATGAAAACTAAGAAAATTAAATACAGTCACACAAAACAAATTATAAATAAAAAACAATATTATTAGCTGCAAAATTATTTAATTTACGGATATAGTACTCGGTGTAGCAATGGACTCTAGGTAACGGGTAGCAGTATTCAGGAATCTCAGCTCAGTACTTGTAAATATAACATTATTTCTAGTATATGCGAAACCTGAATATAGTTTGTTCAGAATAAGTAACTGAATCGATTCCAATAGTTTTTACACCATGTTATATTTTGTCTCAAAAATATTAATAATAGGTCACGAGTTAGACACTTAGGATACTTAGGTATACGAAATCATACGGCGCGCAACAAGGTCACGGCAGGTCAAAGCGACAGTACACACGTGCGGTGCGGTTTGTGCCGCGCGGTGACTGTGGTTTTGTACGGACAACCAGGTAAAATAACAAGCTTATAACTTTCTGATTTTTCATGATAAAGTTCTGAAATTTTGTACATAAATTCTTCAGATAAAAATACTAGACACGTGTTTCGGGTTTCGCATAAAGTAAAACTAATGTTGTATATCTGTGGATTTGTCATACATTAAAATGTTATTAATATGTGTAAGGCCTAGAAACAGCGGGCTAGACAAAAGGGTTATAGTGTTAAATTAAGGAATTGAAAATAAAGGATGTTGGCGAGGGCGAAGATTGCGCCTGATAGAGGGTGGGACGTTAAAAGACATGTCTTATATCATCTGCCTAGCCCTTTTCCAATTATGTTGGGGTCGGCTTCCAGTCTTACCGGATGCAGCTGAATACCAGTATTTTACATGGAGCGACTGCCTGTCTGACCTCCACAACCCAATTAGTTTAGTACTGGGTAATGCGATACCCCTTGGTAAGACTGGTTGTCAGACTTTCGGAACACTGACTACCTGTAACGACAGCCGGGACCAACGGCTTAACGTGCTTTCCGAGGCACGGAGGAAACTCGGTATGTAACGGGTGGTCACCCATCCACGGACCAACCTAGGCAAGCGCGGCTTAACCTATAGATCGACCCGAGCGGCTGCTATTATTTAGCCACGAGCTCCTCAAAAGAGATGTCTTATAATAAGGAAGAATTGAAAACGGAACCGCGAATTATATACTTAACAAGAGCAAGATTTCTCCTGACTTCCAAGCTCAAGTGCTCAGTGTTTCTCACCGGTTTTAATATCTTTATTTAAGTATCCCGGCCATGGCAGCTGGATGTATTGCGGAATCTGGTGGCATCAGACGAGCTAACCCAGACGGCATGCAACCATACGCAAACAATACCTCGATGAAGCGTGAGTGGAGGGCGACTGATGAAGGTAAGTTCTTTAATCCAATATTGATCTCTGCTTCTTTTCCTGTCCTTGTCCCGTTCTATTTGGGGTCAGCGCAACACGTATTTTTCTTCTATTCTCCCCTGTCAGACGTCACGGCATCATTTACTGCCTTCTCCTTCATATCATTCCTTACACAATCCATCCATCTTTTCTTTGCCTTCCTCTCCTTCCCCATTCTTCAACATTCAGATCCATTACTCTTTTAGTCACATGTGCTTCGTCCCTCCTCATTACATGTCCATACCAAGACAAACGACTCACTTTAATTTTTTCTGTAACAATATTGGTTTCTGCTAAAGAAGCGAATGGGTTTTTTTATTATCTTTCTACTTTTGTAATTAATTGTCTTAGCGATGTGGTCATCTTTCTGCCTATGTTATTATTTAGAGTCGGTGCAACACTTTTTTTTTTACAGATTCTCTCCTGTCTATTGTCGCTCTATTATTTACTCTTATCTCCTTCATAGTATATACCTACTGTTAAAAATATTTAAGGCATAAAAAACTTTACCTAGCTTAAATAGTATTATTATTAGATAACATATGCGTGCAAGTGAAAAACTGCATAAGTTTTATTATACGATACTGGCTGTGCAGCGCGCTTTCACCCACGTTTATTTAACCTCTAGAGCCCCAGCGGCACAAAAACGTGCCGGTAAACAAGTATTACCGTTGAGCCCCGCTGGCACAAAGTGCCACCAAACCCCGACCGATTTAAAACTGTATTTGTAGTAAAGATAAGTCTTAAAATCAGATTACGCTTACGATAAGAGCCCGCCCGGCGGTGCTTGACGGATAGTTGACGTAATAAATAATGGCGGACTTGAGAGGTTAAAGAAAAAAAAATGTCTGTTTTATTTAATCCGCGACATAACCTATATGTTAAATATCTGTTCCAAATTTCATTTTTAAGCGTCAAAAAAATACTCAAAAGCATTTATTTCAATTGGACCATGACAGGCACTTTTGAATGTCAAAAAAACAAAATGTTGAAGCTACAGTCCCAGTCACAAGACATAATAACTTGTGAAAGTACTGTAGTTGCCCATTCCAAAGCGTTGATCTTTATGGATAAGAATGGGCAAGAAACTCCATGGACACTAATTTAAATTGATGTGAGTGATGGAGTTATTGCGTAAAAGATTGACAATCATCCATCCATACATTGTCATGAACTAGAATGAGTATCATCGTGAATAACATGCAATCATATTAGTTTCATCTTAGGTTCTGCCAAGATCAACAGACCAAACTGTTGGAATGAATACGACATTGACACACCACTAACGCGAGTATATGGTTTTAGTTTTAACTCGATTCTTCCACAATAAAGGGTCTTGACAGACAGATGGACAAAAAACCAGTAAGGCATCCGTTTTTTCCATTTGAAGTACATTTACTTAAATTGGAACGATACAGATAAGACTAGCATGGCCCCTGCGCAAGGATGACACGCAAAATCGTGAAGCGTTCCACATTTTTGGCCGGGCGTTTGAGGGAGAGAACCTCAAACCAACCCAGCCGCCGCGGGGCGACTCCCGGCCACCGTAGATGCGGGCCTGTGGACGGTGAGCAATGGGTACCTCACCGTCCGACGTCTATTGACGATAGGCCGTGTCGACGGCGCGTTAGTGTTTCACGCGTGCCTCAAAGAGATGTCAGCAAAGCAGAGGGGACTGCCAGGGCCACCGCCTGCCGGGGTTGCGGGTTTTCGAAAGAGATACCGCGGCCCCGGAACATAAAGGGCAATAGAAGGAATATGGGTGGGTTTTAGTCAGTACAAGCCTGACACTGTGAACGATGTAGAAAAACGAGCACAATAAGAGCGTCCAGAGTAAAAGAAAAAAACAAGAGTTTAAAAGATGAATTAAAACAAACAATGTAATTACACAGTACTCACACATGGGCATTACAATTATACAATACTAGATATTGCCTACGGCTTCGCTCGCGTAAAATTTGGGGTAACACAGTTCCCCTTTCCTGATTTGCAGGTACCTGCTACCTGCAGTTTTTCCCTTGCGCCTTATAGATTTGTGATAGCAAAGCTAAGATTTCCCTTTGCTTCCCTCTTTCTCCCTCATATCCCACTTTTTTCTAAAACAAAATTGTCTATGTCCGTCTCCTGGGTCTCAACTATCTCTGTACCAAAATTCATCAAAGTCGGTTTAGCCATTAAGGCGTGAAGAGGTAACAAACGCGCGGAAAATTATTTGATGATTTTCCATCCTCAAGAAAGGGGTATTTTCTTTATGGACGCTACAAGTCGCGCGGTTCGTTATCTTTTTTTTTTTGATACCTTGTTCCACACTAGGAATTTCTCCTGCATCGTGATTACAATAAACATCATTTATTAATAAACTAGCTTTTGCCCGCGGCTTCGCTCGCGTTAAATTCGGGGTAACACAGTTCCCCTTTCCTGATTTGCAGGTATGTACCTGCTACTTGTAGTTTATGCCCTAGTGCCTTATTTATTGTAATAGCAATGCCTTTTTTTTTTTTTTAAATAGCCTATGGCGGACATAGGCTATTTTTTTTGTCCGTCTCCAAGGTCCCAACTATCTCTGTACCAAAATTCATCAAAATCGGTTTAGACATTAAAGCGCGAAGAGGTAACAAACAAACAAACTTACTTTCGCTTTTATAATATTAGTACCTAAGGATTATGATTTATCCAAGCTTTTGGCGGTCTGCAATAATAGTATCCCATTATTTTGAATATAAAGGCATGCGCCGCGATTGTAATTATATGTTGGTTTGTCTCCAGTCAGCAGCACTGCGCGCCACCACGACTCCGGTGCACCGCAATCAAAGAAATGCAAAATAAATTATGTTATTGAATTCAGGTATTCACTAAGCAGCGACTGTTTGGAATATATGGTCAAGTATTTTACAAAACTCAATTTAACTTGCAATGTATGTAGGGCTGCCACCTTTTTTTTTGTCCAAATAAAGTACATTCGATATTAAGGGTAGAAAAAAAATAAAGTACTTTATATTCCGCTTTAATACGAGAATCGTTTGAAAATATTTCATCAAATAATTACTCTGACTGAATTTTTTCACAGATTCATTACATTCAAGAATTAAATTTAAATTTAAAAAATACATATTCTGTCGTTCTGTTCTACTCAATTTTTTTTTATAATAAACCTGTTTCTCTATATTTTATGTCAAGAGAATTCAAATACGATAAATTAAGTATACGTACTTTATTGTTGGTATAAAGTATAGAGTACAATTACCTGAAATAACGTACAGTACTTTATAATAAAGAGCAGGTGGCAACCCTAAATGTATGTATGTTCGGGTGGAATTTTGCAACTGTTTTTTTAAGCAGTTGTCTTCAACCGATTAAGCTGAAATTTTGTATGCTCGTTTTAATCAAAGGTTGACTGGTAGAGAACGTTTAACTGCTGTATATGAAGTTTAAATAAATAAATAATAATGCGTGATAAGCTATGCGTCTTGCCGGGGTTACAAATTATTTGAAAGAGATACCGCGGCCCTGGAATATAAAGGGCAAAAGAAGGAACATGGGTGGGTTTTTGTCAGTAAAAGTCTAACACTCCTTCCGCTCCCCCCAAAGAGAGAGAAGTTATTTGATGGTTCCCCATCTGTTTAAAAAGCTAAGTGACGTCATTCTAAATCTAATATGGCGGAACGCCCAAGATGGCGGACTAAAGCCATCTGTTTATTGGAACGGGGCTTAAGTTTTTGAAGCATTCGTACAAGATTGTGTCAAATGAAACTGAGTTCTGACGATCATAAAGCCATGCAACAATGACGCCTTAAATGAGATGTGATAACCAAGGCTCGGAATTAGGTAGTTATTTATGTCCTTGCATCGAAATGTTGATATTAATATGGATCTTCTCGGTATTTCTAATGAAAAATCCCGTGTGGCCAACAATATTACAGATAAATAATAATAAAAACAATATTTGTTTCATATTTGGTATTCGGCATATTCGACATGTTTACCGAGTATTCGATGTCGGCCGAATATTCGGTCAGTTAGGTCTTGCTTTATTGTAAGAAATTAAGCAAGTTTTTTGTGGCATGCATAAATTTCAACATTCTGGCAGATTATGAATCATATTACTAGTGTGTATAAAGATAAAGATTAATTTATTTGTTCAAACATGTGTAACATGATACATTGGATATGCACATATAGATGGAACAGGTTTAAAATGGTTAGTTCAGCATGTTTTGCCATTTACATCGTACAAAATATTTCACAATTCATTATAAGTGATGAATTAGAAATAAATTAAAGTGAAATATTCAATTAATTCAAAAACATATGTCAGAAAAAAAATGACAAAAATAAATTATAGTCGAAAATAATACAATTAATAGACCAAAAACAATCATGAAAATATTAAAACAAAAACACGTGTAAGTAAATTATACCTTTTTTATTTATTCAATCAAGGGATTGTTACTGCTCTCTAAAATTAATCTCGGGATTTAAGGCATATCCACATTATTATTTCGCTGTATGAAATCAGTGTAAGTACATAAATAACTCTACCTAATTCCGACCTCTGGTGATAACTAAAGCAAATATTAAAAGTAAAAAAACTTTTGTTAAAACAAACTTTACTTTATATGTTACTAGCTGACCCGGCGAACTCTGTTCCGCCTTAAAGGCAATAAATAAGCTGATTTTTGAATTTAGTTAATTTTTTTCTTAGAAAAAAAAGGAAGTAGGTACATCAATCATTTATTATTGTTTCTGCATTTCAGTACATAGGTTGCTCTTCACTTAAGCACCTTGTGATGCACGACATTTTTTGTTTTCTTATCAGGCGCAAAAACAAACAACGCAGATGGTCTTCCGACCCGTGAACATGCCACATATAATTGACCATGGGAAAAACATGGATGTTCGAGATTTTTGATTGTTGACCACAAACTTTTAAGGATTGGCCTTGTGATTTGTTGATGGTCATGGCAAATGCAAGACGGATCGGAAATTGAAGTCTTTTAAATTCAAACGGCAAATCGGTTGGGATCATCGGGATCCTCGGAATGAGAACTTCCTCGCCTTTGAATTTTCCTTTCAGTATCGTCGCGTAAATTACATTGTTCATAAATTTTCTAACCACCAAACGCGTACCGTTGCACAGTTCTAGCTGACCTGGCGAACTCTGTTCCGCCTTAAAGGCAATAAATAATAAGCCGATTTTCGAATTTTGTAAGTTAAATTTTTCTTAGAAAAAAAATTAAGTAAGTAGATTAATCATTTATTATTGTTTCTGCATTTTAGTACATAGATTGCTCTTCACTTAAGTACCTTGTGATACACGACATTTTTTGTTTTCTTATCAGGCGCAAAAACAAACAACGCAGATGGTCTTCCGACCCATGAACATGCCACATATAATTGACCATGGGTAAAACATGGATGTTCTAGATTCAAACTACAATAAAATACCTCCCCACATTCTTCAACTAAATGAAACGAAATTTAAATCTTGTATTAAACGCACACTATGTAGGCAAGCATATTATAAGTTGGGGGATTATATTGATGATAAAAATGCTTGGCTCAATGCTGGTCCTGCTCCACAAGCATGGAAATAAAAAAATAAATAAAATAAAATAAAATAAATCCTCGTAGTTTTATCTCAACGCAGTTGGTTCTATCAAGAACTTGAATCCACAGATCAAACTATTGGAATTAATTTCACCGTGAATTCATGCAAGCCTAGTACTTTCGCTTTTATAATATTAGAAAGGATTAACCTACCCTACCTACCTACTAACCTACCCACCCTACCTACCCTACTTCTCTTAACCTACCCACCCTACCTACCCTACTTCTCTTATTTTATCTCAACGCAGTTGGTTCTATCAAGAACTTCAATCCACAGATCAAACTGTTGGAATTAACTTCACCGTGAATTCATGCAAGCCTAGTACTTTCGATTTTATAATATTAGTAAGGATTAACCTACCCTACCTACCTACTAACCTACCCACCCTACTTCTCTTACCGGGATGAAAAGTATGTAGATAAGTATCCTATGTCCGTCTCCTGGCTCTAAGCTACCTCCTCACCAATTTTCAGCCAAATCGGTTCAGCCGTTCTTGAGTTATAAGTGGAGTAACTAACACGACTTTCTTTTATATATATAGATATGTTCTAATAAGAAGAAAATATACTTAAAATGTAATGTGTACATAAATTCATCAATCTGTTGTAGTTACACACGTTAAATGATAATGACAGCAAATAAAATAACCGAATTTAAAAATAAACTAAAAAGTGGAAAATAACTTTTGTTCCGGAAGTCTGTGGCAAAAAGTAGGGGAGTAAATTTATTTTCAACTTTTTTCTGTAGTCAGTTATTTTTGTTTTACTAATCACCATCACGCCAGCGTGTATTATTGTTATAGATTATCAAAATAACAACATGTGTACAACTAGCTGTATTAGGTGCGAAATGGCAATGCTTACCTACTAATATGTTTACTCTGTGGTAATGTAGAATGACTCGTACTTTTTGAAATAAAATTTAGTCTTGTCACAGCTATTCCCGTGTTTCAATAATTATCTCACTAGATTTAGTCAGCGGCTTCGCTCGTTAATCTAGAATGTGATAATCAATTCGGATTGTACTCTATTCGAAAGACATGTGGCGCCATCTACTATCATGAGAACGTAGTTGTTGTTTCAATTCAATCATAATTCGAAAGACAAGTGGTGCCATCTATTATCATAAGAACGTCATTGTTGTTTCAATTCAATCATAATTCGAAAGACACGTGGTGCCATCTATTATCATGAGAACGTTATTATTGTTTCCCTCGGGAACAGTACTTTTTTCGGGATTAAAGGTATCCTATGTCCTTTTCTGCACACCTGACATCTCATCATCTGCCTAACCTTTTCCCAACTATGTTGGGGTCAGCATCCAGTCTAAGGGAGCATTCAAGTATTACGTAACGCAATTTTTGAAGATTTGAGACTCCCTCTCCCCCCCTTGTAACGCACCGTAACGTTTTTCTGTACCCCCCCTCCCCCTCTCTAACGTTACGTAACACTCAAGTGACCATTTTTAACCTAAAGGCGCTAAAAGTTATGTTATAGTTTTTGTCCTTGGTATAGTTTTAATTTAACAGCTGATTATACAAATCTCCCTCTTTTGAGGTCATTGCAGTATGAACACTAGGAACTTACTTTAATAATACCCCTAACCGGATGCAGCTGAATATCAGTATTTTACATGGAGCGACTGCCTATCTGACCTCCACAACCCAGTTAGTACTGGGTAATACGACACCCCTTGGTAAGACTGGTAGTCAGACTTTCGAAACACTGACTACCTGTAACGACTGTCAAAGATCTACAAATGACAGCCGGGACCAACGGCTTACACCATTCGCTGCCCAGAACTCAGTATATGAGTCCAAAATATATTGTATAATTTGGACTGGGCAGCGAAACTGTTAACGTGTTTTTCGAGGCACGGAGGAAAATCGGTATGTAACGGGTGGTCACCCATCCACAGACCAACCTAGGCAAGCGCGTCTTAACCTAAAGATCGACTCGAGCGGCTGCTATTGACAACGTAAATGCAAAATTTCAGAATGATCGGTTCAGTGTTTTAAGCGTTAAACTTCACAAACAAACTTTCACATTAATAAATTAAGCTAAGGATTTAATTCATGCATGCATAGATAATGCACTCAGTTACGTTTTTATCTGTGTATAAAACAATTAACATTTAAAACGTAGAAGTTATCTGTGGGTTTTTAGACAATATGAATTGACTTTACTGCGATTTTTGAGCTGGCTATTTAAACATTTTGTCTATTATAATGTGGCATGAATATATTTAAAGTATTATTAACTATATGTGTGTGTGTTGTTAATGATACCCCGAACTGCTTTTGTTATGTAATATCAGTGTGACCAGCTTGCGTTTTGATGTCCCATGTTTAATTAAGAATTTATTTATTTCTATTTATTTATTTCTATACTTCTATACTTACTTCTTTATTTGTAAAACACCGACAACCTTGCAGGACTGTATTACAATCATCATAAACAACAACTTTTGTTCTATGATTTTTTACAAAATTTAATACATTTACCAAAAACAAATCTTCAAGATTTCGTCCCTGTCTATCACATTTCAACTCCGTATTTTGCTGTACCTACATACCTACACCGCCGCTTTTAGGTACGTTTGCTTCGCATAGATTTCGTAACATTTAGAGCTTTCATTTACAATATTTTTATTTTTATATGAAAATCTGATGAACTAAAATAAGTATGATAAATTTCCTAGAACAAAAGTTGTTGATTATGATGTTAGTGACAATGTCCTGAGACGTTGCCAGTGTTTTACAAATAACCCTGTATAATTTATATTATAATAATACCAGCCTGTACCTACTATATTGCTCGCCAGTCTTCTTCTCAAACAAAGAAGAGGCCTTCATATTTTAAAATTAATATAATTTAAAGTAAAAATGTAATGCCTTATGCGAATTTTAGCCATCAACTAAACTCCCAATTTATTTTATAATGTAATATTGTTTTATTAAGTATTCTTTATTCATTTATCATAATCATTTTTAAATATCCGTTAAGAAAAACATTGTATAATATAAAAATGGTGGTCCGCCTGTATCAGGAGAAAGGTCCAAGTTACCAGTGACTAGGGCTCCAAAAACAAGAACCTCCTCAGAATACGGGCCGTATCGAGGAGTACTGCCTTTTGAATGATGTATTATAGTACCTACTGTCTCTCCTCCTTTAGATCCATCTAAAAGTTGTCTTGAAAAGATCGCTTTTAACGATAAGACCGCCCATTGTGTCACCCTATTTATAAGTTGTATACCGTTATCCTTTTAATTTGAATGGTGAACATTATAAAGAATATTCTATCTATCTATCTATAATAGTAAGCACAAGCTATTTTACGACACTCCCAGCGACGGTTTAAGCCGAGGGTTGTACCCCACAGGAGGTGCCCACCCAGTTAAGCAGACGACAACCTCCAAGGTTGAACTGCGAGATGCCATTCATAAAAAAGAAATACGACACTTAATTATGTTCATATAATGACGTTATGTATTGTACGCAGCATTTCTAACATGCCTGTTTTTTTACAGTGATCAAGAACTGGTTGCAGTCGAACAGGCTCGTCATATCCTGGCTGCAGGTGGCATGCAAAATGGCAACCAGGGTGATATAATAACATTTATGCTGTCAAGCGGTTTAATTACGGTTAGTAAGTAGTACACTTTTTTGAACGAAGTTGTTTATCGCGCGTTGCAAAAGGGGGCTAGACGGAAAAATAAGACTAAAAGTTGTAACGACACTTTTTGCTATAGTTGTGCGACGTGCGCATGTTTCTCTGTCTGTCTCTCTCTCTTTCTCATAGAAAGCAAGCCAGTTATTTTCGTTTCGTGTTTCTATTTCGCATTGAACAGTGTGGTGTCGCGACGATTATTTTTGTTGAGTGTTTAAAGGTTCTTTGTACATAATAAGTAATAACTTCGTACCATCCGGGTGTCTCATGGCACCTCTCAAGTTTTTAAGCTATTGCATAGCTTTTATCGCGGGCCTTGAGCGCGGGGACCGAATCCAGAAATTCCGTAACGATAAAAAACCTCACGCTTTTTTTATTTTATTTATTTATTCCACCAAGATCTGTAATGAAGGACTAGGCTTGCATGAATGTACCGTGAATTCATGCAAGCCTAGTAGTTTATCTAAACGCAGTTGGTCCTACCAAGACCTGTAATGAAGTACTAGGCTTGCATGAATTCACGGTGGTAATCGTGATGCAATAGCTTTACTGCGGCAGTCCCTGAGTGCCACACGTATTTTTTGTTTTACTTTCCCCGCTCTGGGCGGAGCAGAGGGGAGTGTCAGACTGCTACTGATTAAAACCTATTCATGTACTTTCTATTGCCCTTTATGTTCCGGGGCCGCGGTATCTCTTTCGAACAACCCCCGGCAGGCAGTAGCCTTGACAGGCCCTTCTGCTTTGCTCACATCTCTTTAAGGCGCGCGTGGAACCGGGCGTTTGAGGGAGAGAACGTCAAACCAACCCAGCCGCCGCGGGAGACTCCCCCCGAGCGTCGGGCGCCGTAGATGCGGGCCTGTGGACGGTGAGCAATGGGTAGCTCACCGTCTGTCCGTCTATTGACGACAGGCCGTGTCGACGGCGCGTTCGTGTTTCACGCGCGCCTCAAAGAGAGTCAGCAAAGCAGAGGGGCTTGCCAGGGCCTCCGCCTGCCGGGGTTGCGGGTTGTTCGAAAGAGATACCGCGGCCCCGGAACGTAAAGGGCTATAGAAGGAACATGGGTGGGTTTTAGTCAGTACAAGTCTGACATGCCCCCCCGCTCCGCCCAGAGCGGGGGAAGTCATTGAATGATCCCACCCGAAAAAAAAAGGCGCGCGTGGAACACTAACGCGCCGTCGACACGGCGGAGTAAGTTGAAAGTTTCCACCAGTTTGGAGTTTCGTGCCTGTTCTTCTACATGGGAAATAACCAAGTCGAACCGTGCACCTTTCTCGACGTTTTTTAAGTGCCCATGTAGGCCTATGGCTATACCATAACTAAAGAAAAACTATTTTGCAAAAATAAAAAGTGAAAATAATTTTACTTTTGGAAATCGGTGACTTTTATTTGTTTCCTTAACTTTATGCCCCCGACTTTTGCAAGCATTTCACTTTTTTTTTTGGAAATCTGTTATTTTTTTATGATCTTAGTACGATTTATAATTTCAGGATATACCTCCCGGCTTGAGCACCATGCTGGCGGTGATGCTACTGGCGCAATCGAGGCCAGAGCACAACTAGGTATCAATAAATCAATATTTATTTCTGAACACAGCTCATCATCATCATTTTCCTGCCCTTGTCCCATTCTATTTGTGGTCGGCGCAACGTTTTCTTCTACCATTCTCCCCTATCAGACGTCACGGCATCATTTACTCCTTTCTCCTTCAAATCCATTCATCTTTTCTTTGGCCTTCCTCTCGCTTACCGTCCATCCATTCAGATCCATCACTCTTTTAGTCACATGTGCTTCATCCCTCCTCATTACATGTCCATACCAAGACAAACGACTCCCTTTCTGTAACAGGCGCAACTTTCAAACTTCCTCTAATATACTCATTCCTTACTTTATCCATTCTTGTCACTCCACACATCCATTTCAACATTCTCATCTCCGCTACATGCCATTCTGACCCATACAGTATTACGAATTTTATTAAAAAGTCATTTAGACATATAAATATCTAAAAAACTTTTTTGTAAAAAATGTAAACGACTTCCAAAAAATAAGTGGAAAATAACTTTGTTGTTTTCGTTGACTTTTTGCCACCGACTTCCGGAAATAAAGTTATTTTCCACTTTTTAGTTTTTTTTTGGAAGTCGGTTTTATTTTTTACAATAAAGTTTTTTATTTTAGCATTTTTAGTTAAGGTATCCATTGTTAGATACTAAAAGATTAGCAGATCATCCATATAGACATAGAGAAAAAATATTTATTATAAATGATAACTCATAAACTACCTTAGCAATATAAATAAAATTTATATAGGACCACCTGGGACGCGACAGCTTTCTAATAAAAAAAGAATCATCACAATCGGTTCACTCAGTCAAAAGTTATGAGGTAACAAAACATACAGTCGAATTGGTAACCTCTTCCTTTTTTGAAGTCGGTTAATCGCCAACCCGTCTTGAGCTACCGTGGTGATCAACGCTCATGCCTTCTCTGTATGAGAAGAGGACTGCCCAGCAGTGAGACACTTATAAGCTGGTAATATTTATTTAAACTTTGTATTGACACAAATGCAAGAGGAGCTCGTGGCTAAATAATAGCAGCCGCTCGGGTCGATCTTTAGGTTAAGCCGCGCTTGCCTAGGTTGGTCTGTGGACTGGTTTACATACCGTTACATACCGAGTTTCCTCCGTGTCTCGGAAAGCACGTTAAGCCGTTGATCCCGGCTGTCATTTGTAGATCTTTGACAGTCGTTACAGGTAGTCAGTGTTTCGAAAGTCTGACTACCAGTCTTACCAAAGGGTATCGTATTACCCAGTATTAACTGGGTTGTGGAGGTCAGATAGGCAGTCGCTCCATGTAAAATACTGATATTCAGCTGCATCCGGTTAGATTGGGAGCCGACCAACATAGTTGGGAAAAGGCTAGGCAGATGATGATTGACAGAAATGCAAGTTTTGTATCGTAATAAACGAGACTGAAGTCGAAGTCATAGTCAAATTCTTTATTGCTAACTAAGTGTAGTAATTTAGATCTTAACAATGGGTAGGTTCTTAGAACTTTGTTGCCTGTTTAGGCATTGCAATTTAATAGTTAATGACACATGTAAAAAAAAAACTTTCTAAATTTACCAGTCAAACTTTTTACATTATTTATATTAATTATTATTATTCATAGATTTTATGTCATAAGATTATCATCACATTATAATAAGTTTTAACAATCATTGCTCATGTAATTTCAAAATATATTAAATCATTATTTCTCTTCCAGGAATTCTTTTACTGAGTAGTATGCATTTTTAATTAAAAAATCTTTTAGTTCTCTTTGAAGTTTGAACACACCAATTGAATTTATGTTTTTATTGTCTATGGGTAATCTATTGTATATTTTTATGCTCATACAAAAAATACTATTACTATAAACTGCAGTGTGAGATGTTTTATTGCGTAATATATTTTTAAGTCTACTGGTTTTTAGTGTGTCATAACTACTGATGTCTGATCGAACTAAAAATGTCTGATTGAATTCCAGGAATTCTTATATTAACGTTTTGTGTTGCAGAGGGTCCTGCCAGGGCCACCGCTTGCCGGGGTTTCGGGTTGTTTGAAAGACCGCGGCCCCGGAACATAAAGGGCAATAGAAGGAACATGGGTGGGTTTTAGTCAGTACAAGTCTGACACTCCATCCCGCTCCTCGTAATTAACTACAGATTTAATTAATATCCAACACGATAGATTCACAAATTTTATGTAAACTAATTATGAGCTTTGACTCCCAGTCATTGTCGTTACTGAATATTAATTTTAAGATTGAAGTTAATGTTGCCTTACCAGTCAATACAACAAGATCTTTGTGGACATCGACTTCTTTTCTATCACTGCTCAAAAATTTAGATGTATTATCCGTAACAAAAATCTGGATTGTAATACCTAGTTAATTTAATAGTTTATTATTTCTCTTTCTGTCTCTTGCATGCCCGTCTATGTTTAAAATGCTTAGAATAGCGCATTTATAATTTCTAATATATGTTGTAGAAAATGTCGTACGTTATACATTTATAACTATTGTATATTTATAACTTAGTATAAGATTCATGTATAACTGTTTATTTTCCCAAATAAATAAAATAAAATGTTGTGATATTTTTTTTTTTTTTGAGTTTGTTATTTTAATATTTTGTTTTATATCGATAAGAAAATACTATTGTTGTTTACAAATGTTATTGATTTATATTAAACTAGCTGTCCTGTGCGGTTTAACGCTCGTCTTTAGTTGCTGCCCCGCTCCCGTGGGTAGTAGCGTGATTTTGTATAGCCTATGTTACTTCCTGATAATGTAGCTTCCTATTAGTGAAAAAATTGTTAAAATCGGTCCAGTAGTTTTGGAGCCTATTCGATACAAACAGATCTTTCCTCTTTTTTATATTCGTACTAGCTTTTGCCCGCGGCTTCGCTCGCGTTAAATTCGGTAGAGCCTTATTGATTTGTAATAGCAACGCTAAGTTTTCCCGTTTTATCCCTCTTTCTCCCTCATATCCCACTCTTTTTAAAAAAATATATAAATAAAAATATAATAGCCTATGTCCGTCTCCTGATTCCCAACTATCTCTGTACCAAAATTCATCAAAATCGGTTTAGCCATTAAAGCGTGAAGAGGTAACAAACAAACTCACTTTCGCTTTTATAATATTAGTAAGGACTAGCTGTGCCCCGGCGGCATGCGTTGCAATGCAATTTTCTACCTTTCTACCTACCCTACCTACCTTATCTTTCAAGTTAGATCAAATTGCACAAGTTGTGCACGGTTAAGTAGATTAGGAGTCCATCGCGGACAAACAACGTGCGTGACGCGTTATTTATATAATATTAAGATGGATATTCTCCATTCTACGTAGGTGAAACGGCGGGGTGCAACTAGTATTATCACTTTAGTTGCCCAGAACTCAGCGTATTATTATTTTAGACTCACACGCTGAGTTCTGGGCAGCGAAAGTGTTAATTAAGTTTAGTTTAAATTACAATATATTATATGGGATTTTATTGCCATTGTTTTTAATGAATGTTATTCAAAGAATGAGGGCTTGAATGTGCTTGAATTCGCCGCTAGAGGCGCTAGTGTAGAGTGAGTTTTTCAGAAATGTCAGACGTCATAGTGTTCGCGTTTTTTCAAACTTATTTTAATTAATATTCACGATTGTGGTCAAGTATAATTCAAGATTGAGCCGTTCCTAATTAATGATGACTTAATGATTTTAAATAACAAGTTTTGAAGTCTAAATTGTTAGACTCAAATCACTTTCGCTTTTATAATATTAAGTAAGGATTCTTCGGCGTGCTTGCTATTCGTTCGGGAGAGTTTCCAACCTTTCTAAGAATACACAGATGCTTAAATGAAGAATTAATATTTTACATTAAGTAATAATATACATACATCCAATTAGATAAGCAATCCCGGATTCCCAAGACTTTATTTTTAATTAAAATATCCTAATAAGGGGCCGTCCATATTGCGGGTTGTTCGAAAGAGATACCGCGGCCCGGGAACGTAAAGGGCAATAGAAGGAACATGGGTGGGTTTAAGTCAGTGCAAGTCACACTCCCCCCGCTCCGCCCAGAGCGGGGGAAGTTTTAACCCCCTCCCCCCACCCCTTTGGTGATACGTGTTGAGGTTAAAGACTGTCCCCACTGCCCTCTCCCTATATCACGTGTATTTTTTAGCACCTACAAAGAATCTTATTTTTTATATTAACCTCTCAAGAACCGCCATTATTTACGTCAACTATCCGTCAAGCACCGCCTGGCGGGCTCTTATCTTAAGCGTAATCTGATTTTAAGACTTATCATCACTACATACAGTTTTAAATCGGTCGGTTTGGTGGAACAAATGTGTGCCAGTGGGGCTCAACGGTAATACTTGTTTACTGGCACGTTTTTGTGCCGCTGGGACTCTAGAGGTTAATAAAAATAAGATTCTTGGTTAAGTATCATCTAATTTTACTATAGAAAATTAAGGACTACAATAATAACGTCTAGAGGTAGAAAGGATGCAGGTTGTTTTTGATTGACATAAAAATAATAAAAGAAATGCGAAAAACTTTTTTGTACTATTACATGAACCTTATTAAATGTACAGTGTCCTCGGACCACAGATTAACAAGACAATCGGTTGAATAATCGCACGGTTTCTAAAAAAAAAACACGTCGTATATTACTAGACCCCCTCCCTCCCCTTTGTGATATTTCGTGACTTTTATGGACCCTCCCCCTTACTCACGTAATTAATGGACAGCCCCTAAGCTTCTTCCATAATTTGTTTTAGGTAAATATGCATCCGAATATCCGATCTCCACTTACAATCTTAATAATATAATATTAAACCATAAATAATTCATGTAGTGTTAGTCTGTAAGTAAGTGTCGTTTTTAGGTAAATATGTATCCGAATATCCGATGTATCCGAATATCCGATCTCAACTTACAGTTGTTTTCACAGACAGTTGTCTTCTTAACTTAATAATTATAATATTAAACCATAAATAATTCATATGGTGTTAGTCTGTAAGTGAGTGTTGCCCTTCTGTAAGTATTAATAAGAACTGTATTGTAAATGTTTTGTGTATAAAATTGTTAGCTTTTCGAAATAAAAAAGTGCTCCAGACTAGGGTCAAATTCAAACTCAAAGCATTTATTTCAATTAGACCATTACAGGCACTTTTGAATGTCAAGAAACAAAACAATGAAGTTACAGTCCGAAACACAAGACATAATAACTTGTGAAAGTACTGTAGTTGCCCATTTCAAAGCGTTGATCTCTATGGAAAAGAATGGGTAAGAAAAACTAATGGCAACGTTTGTGTTACTTTTTTAATAAACCTAGTCTATGACCTTGTCTAGATTCTTTTTTACCTATTATTTGTAAATGAGTGGACATTTTAGATTCCTAGATGCTTGTTAAATTTTTATCTTATTTTACGTTTTGTAAAGTAAGCAATGACTTATTCTCGGGCCTCTGTCCTCTCATACTTAAGTACTAACGCTGTAACAACAAAATTGTAAAACCAAATGATTTTAAAAGAGTAACCATGGAGTTTCTTGCCGGTTCTTCTCCATAGGAAACAACCAACTCGAACCAAGCACCTTTTCTTGACGTTTTATAAGTGCCCATGTAGGCCTATGTAAAAAATATATATTTTGATTTTGTTTTTTCAAAAACCAAAATAAACTCTCCAGCTTCAACCAATAACGCAATGATAATTAGAAGACGTACCATTCGTCTTCGTAAAGGGTTTTTTATACACTTTAGGGGCAGTATTTGTAAAAAAAACTCACTCCTGGAACCCGGTCGTAAGACCGCATTTGAGATCATCAATATTATTAGATGTATACTATTTTCGCTGTAGCAAGGCGCGGGTGACATAGATGAAAAGATATGTTTAGCGCTTCATAGTAATACATCCCACCACTAAACATGTCTGTGTGTAGTCCTATGCGGCTATGATATTCAGGGTAAAGCCTTAAAGGCTTTCAGTCATGATCAGGAATCGACGCAACGTTCCAGATTGAAGAGGAATGGTACATTTTACTAATGTCACCCCACCATGCTACAGCAAAAACAGTATAATTACTAAGGTCGACTTGCTTAGAAGTTCCAGAATTACCAAGTGACATTAGGATGCATGTGTGAACGAAACGAGCTTGAGATTTTTTAAGCTCCCCGCCACGAAAATGTTACATTTTCGCTTGACCACACAGGGTTTCGACAGGGTGGCTGGCTAAAAGAGTGCTTGCATCAAGTACGTCTGTGTGGATGGGACAAAAGGTCAAGACCCAAAGCCTGGCCTGAAAAAAAAGGGTAAAAATTCGCAACTGTCACACAGGTTTGCCAACCGTACGAATTTCCGCGTATGAATTCGAGAGGCTTGAAGAATCTGTTCCGTTTCTGTCATTGTCAATCTAAATCTGCAAGGAAAAACTTTTATATTAAATACTAGCTTTTGCCCGCGGCTTCGCTCGCGTTAAATTCGGGGTAACACAGTTCCCCTTGCGCCTTATAGATTTGTAATAGCAACACTAAGTTTTCCCTTTTCTTCCCTCTTTCTCCCTCATATCCCACTCTTTTAAAAAAAATAATAGCCTATGTCCGTCTCCTGGTTCCCAACTAACTCTGTACCAAAATTCATCAAAATCGGTTTAGCCATTAAAGCGTGAAGAGGTAACAAACAAACTCACTTTCGCTTTTATAATATTGTTAGTAAGGATAAGGATTCTCCAGCGTTTGATAGTTTATTAACAGTTTGCACGTCATATTGACAAAATTGTGGTATCTCTCGTCCACAGAAGCCATTAATGTAAAATTGAAGTTGAAGTCAAATTCGAGTTTTGTGGTTCTCCGTACGAGGACACTTTCAACTTCGTACAATTATGTATGTACGAGATTTTGATAATATGGCCAAACGAACATTTTGCATCACCAACAGTCCCTAATGCCTTCTGTCAAAAACGTGGTTCTTGAATCACTCAACCACTTTTAAATCTACAATACCAACTTTAATTATGAATAAGTTTACTTTCCGTTTTTTTAAGCCATAAATAGCGAAAGAAAAACTAAGTACGTCCTAAAAGAATTCTTTAAAAAAATAGGAATTGTTGATTTCCAACTAGAAATATTATTTTACATCTTAAATACAATTTCAGATAGGTATGGTTTCCCAACACTAGTAATTTCTCCTGTATGGTGGGCGCGTTTACAGACATTTAAACTCACATACACAAACAGCCAGACCCGAAACAACTATCTGCAGGCCATACAAATATTTGTTCCGTGCGGGAATCGAACCCGTGACACGCAGCGCAGCAGTCGATCGCTCAGCCACGGGCGCCAACCATGTCACCAAAAATACGCGGGAGTTCTTTTTATGGTTGGCAACCCTGTTGTCATAAGGATTGTAAAAATATTTTCATAAATGAAATGCACCCATTTGTGTAATGGAAATTAGTCTAATTAATTTATTATTATAATTACGGAAAAATAAATAAATTGTAGTTACTTCACTGTGTTTTTTTTAATTAACTTTAAATTCTCATTCATTTATTTCCTGAACATATTATTTAACATTTGCATGCATATACATATATCATTTTTTTTTTACGTTGCTTCATACTACGATATTCTCCTGTATCGTGGATGCGTTTTCAAACATTTAAACTCACATACACAAACAGCCAGACCCGAAACAACTATCTGCAGGTCATACAAATATTTGTTCCGTGCGGGAATCGAACCCGCGACACGCAGCGCGGTAGTCGATTGCTAACCGTGCCGTCATTGATGGTATATCATACGAAATTATCAAAAAAAACAAAACATTTATGAAAGTAAATATTATATGAATATGTCAGTCTACCTACCTATGTTAGGTATATACACTTCTGGACTCATCTATTGGCCCACCTTGTATTTTCAGTTTCGTTTGGTCCTAGCTAAAATTTTATATTAGGTCGAGCAAAAAGTTTTTATGCAGTTTTTAACCTGGCACATTCACAATTTCATTCAATAGTCTTTTTTTGAATTTCGAACACAGAATTTAAAGAAACAAAAGACAATTTGGAGCCTGTTTGTTGATATCAAACAATCGAATACTAAGAAAATCAGGTTTTATTGGTTTACTTGGATTTAATTCTTGAAAAAGTGATTGATATCTTTGGTTTTGCAACAAACATTACTTATTCTTAACATTAAGGTGAGGTTCTATCAATAATCTATGGATACTTCACCTGAAATTGCCGCCCAAGCTGTGGCACTTATTCAGGCCGGACACAGCCAAAGAAACGTGAGTGCTCAACTTAATTTAAGTCGATCTGCGGTCCGAAATGTTTATCGGAGGTACCTAGAGACTGGCGGCTTTGTTCGTCGCCAAGGAAGGCCACGATCTCGGGTCACAACTGAAAGGCAGGATCGATTCATCGTGACGACCAGCTTGAGAAATCGTCACCTTACCTCCATTGAGATACAAAACCAACTTCGCGACTTCCACGGAGTATCTGTAAGCGCTCGAACTGTTCGGAGAAGGTTAAAAGAACGCGATATGGTACCACACAAGCCAGCTAATGGGCCCAAACTAACGCGAGCCCACCGAACAGCGCGCCTTCATTTCGCACGCAGTCATTTAAATTGGACACAGCAAGATTGGAGCCGTGTACTCTTTTCTGATGAGTCTAAAATTGTGTTACATGGCAATGATGGAAGGAAGAAGGTCTACCGACGTAAGGGAGAGCGTTTCGCACAATGCTGCTTTGAAGAGAGGGTTGCTTATGGCGGTGGCTCATGGACTGTCTGGGGCGGTATATCCGCGAGCGGCAAAACTCAACTTGAGGTTGTTACAGGACCACGGCTGCCAACATTAAATGCTGAAAGGTACATTCGTAAGTGCTTAGAACCTCACGTGATGCCATACGCGGACTATGTGGGCCCAAATTTCCTTTTTATGCATGATAATGCAAGAGCCCATGCGGCCGGCATCGTCAGGGAATATCTTCGGGATGTGAACATCACAGTTATGGACTGGCCAGCCAGAAGCCCAGACATGAACCCTATTGAGCACATGTGGGACGAGCTAAAAAGACGTGTTAGGGCTCGTCAGCCAGTTGCCCAGACGATGCAGGAGTTGAAAACTGCCATAGAAGAGGAATGGGAGATGATCCCTCAAAATTTCATAGAGCGGTTGATAAACTCTATGCCTAATCGTATGAGAGCTGTGGTAGATGCTCATGGAGGCAACACGCGTTATTAAATTAAACCTTTATTTGATAAAACATGTTTTGACGTGATAACGTCTTTAAAATCGTTTTAGTCGGGTGACATGTTCAGAAACTTGTAAACCTCACGAGCGACATTTCATAAAGATGGTAGCGCCATCTGTTACTTGGCTCGAAAAAAAAACTTTGAATTAGTACTTAATTTCATTTTAGATGTCACTACTGGTGATAACTTATATCACCAATAAGACGTTTTGACGTGATAACGTCTTTAAAATCGTTTTAGTCGGGTGACATGTTCAGAAACTTATGCCAAAACCTCACGAGATATAAAGATGGTAGCGCCATCTGTTACTTGGCTCGAAAAACTTATATCACCAATAAGACGTTATCACGTAAACATCTCGATCGTAAACCTACTTTACAAACAACCAATTTTTTTATTCAAAAATCAATTGCCTTTAACAAGGCGCATATCCGACTTGTTAGGCGTAGCTCCATGTCGTATGGTATTCTGAATTCAAATTTAAAACAATACGATCGAAAAAGATGGTAAAATGTATCAGGTTTAAAACTGCATCAACAGTTTTTGTTCAATCTAGCAATCATATTTCGGAAGGGGCCATCGAAACCTAAACTCTAAGGTGGGCCAATAGATGTGTCCAGAAGTGTATAATTTAGGTTGCACTTACATTCACTTAGGCGTCAGAAAAAAAAATTGTATGTATTAGTAGGCACCCCTACTAATATAATTTAACAACTTCTTAAAAATCACTCGAAGCTATGAAAGATCAAACCTAATATTCGTTGTTAAGGTTCGATTAAAACCTCAAAATCTCATATTTTTTTTTAAATATATTTTGTACAGCTAGTCCGCTGGAAAAAAATAAGATCAACAAAAAGGAGTTAACTTATGATAGAGAATACAATACCTACATCATTTTCCCATGCTCTTGGTTGCAGGGCCAACAATGTATGGGCGCAGAGCAATGTCCATTAATATTTCCCAAAAAATTTAAAATGAGTAGGTACGCCATCCAGCGCTGGGTGCAAGGACAGGCGCGAGCGCAGCACGGTTATAGGCCTGAGTGCAGTTGTTAACATCCCCAACATTTTATTAATTATATTAATTTTCATGCAACACTCACGTGTGCTATGTCATTACTCGATGTCAAACAACTGTCAGTTGAATAAAATATAGCATCTCGATTGTCTCCATAAACAAGTCACGCCTTTTATTTCACGAACCTTTTCTCTCAATTATACTGGCTAAAACTACAGAAATACAAAGTTTAACAGCAGTAAGTAAGTAATAACACTTAATGGCGAAGGTAATATTGAAGTCGGCACAATCCCGGCAGACGTAAGCGGTTCTTCTACATTGTTTTTTTTTACGATTTTGTCTTGTCGTATTTTGTTCTTTTTAGATCATTGCGTTTTCTCGACATCCGTGTGTTACTAGCAGGATTCAGCAGAATACCAGCGTTATTTTTTTTTTGTGAATGGCATCTCGCAGTTCAACCAAGGAGGTTGTCGTCTGCTTAACCGGGCGAATCCTGTGGATGCCATAAAAATTAAGACCTCCAGCCAGGGTATAAACTTATAAACTAAGCGACTACACGCTAAGGGCACCCCCTGTGGGGTACGAGCCTCGGCTTAGGGCGTCGCTGAGGGACAGCAAGGGACAAGCTGGATCTGAGTGATATTATTTAAGGGCTGATTTGGACTTACTGGCTCAGCAGCGCGGGCTAGCTCTTGCAAGGGACGGGTGGGACAATTACCGGGACGTCGCGACGGGCCTCGTCGGCGAGGACGGATTGACGGCGCTTTGCGTCTGAATTTGTGAAGGGTGCTAGTCTCCCTGCTGCTCTCCTGAAATACCAGCGTTAGGTAATCTACCTGGCATTATGCTGAGCTGGACTCCTATTTGGTGCAATCTTGAGACACACACCTCACAGTAGTGGGCGACCGTTATAAATATATGTGATGTGTCTAAATGTCTATAGGTCATTTTTCCACCTTACTTTTTTAAAGAATAATTACAAAACTAGCTGTGCCCGCGACTTCGTCCGCGTGGAATAGTATTTTGGGCATCATATTTATTTTTGCAAACAACCTCCTCAGCTTTATAAATTACTAGCTTTCGCCCGCGGCTTTGCTCGCGTTAAATTCGGTAGCGCCTTATAGATTTGTAATAGCAACGCTAAGTTTTCCCGTTATTTCCTTCTTTCTCCCTCATATCCCACTCTTTTTAAAAAAATAATAGCCTATGTCCGTCTCCTGGTTCCCAACTATCTCTGTACCAAATTTCATCAAAATCCGTTTAGCCATTAAAGCGTGAAGAGGTAACAAACAAACAAACAAACAAACAAACTCACTTTCGCTTTTATAATATTATATATAAGTAAGGATAACTGTTACCCACGGCTTAGTCCGCGTCTTAGCCCAAGTTCCGGAATTCTGTGAGGATAAACGTTGAGAATGTTCTGAACCGACTACGCCGTAGTCGGTTCGCCAAAGTTCGAGAACTCTGTGAGGCTAAACGTTGAGAACGTTCAGCGCTTTTTTCCCGTAGTCGGTTCACCAAAGTTCGAGAACTCTGTGAGGCTAAACGTTGAGGACGTTCAGCGCTTGATTCCCGTAGTCGGTTCACCAAAGTTCGAGAACTCTGTGAGGCTAAACGTTGAGGACGTTCAGCGCTTGATTCCCGTAGTCGGTTCACCAAACTTCGAGAACTCTGTGAGGCTAAACGTTGAGAACGTTCAGCGCTTGTTTCCCGTAGTCGGTTCACCAAAGTTCGAGAACTCTGTGAGGTTAAACGTTGAGGACGTTCAGCGCTTGATTCCCGTAGTCGGTTCACCAAAGTTCGAGAACTCTGTGAGGCTAAACGTTGAGAACGTTCAGCGCTTGATTCCCGTAGTCGGTTCACCAAAGTTCGAGAACTCTGTGAGGCTAAACGTTAAGAACGTTCAGCGCTTGATTCCCGTAGTCGGTTCACCAAAGTTCGAGAACTCTGTGACGCTAAACGTTGAGAACGTTCAGCGCTTGATTCCCGTTCTCGGTTTATCAAAGTTCGGGAATTTTGTAAGGATAAACGTTCAGCGCTTGATTCCCGTTGACGGTTATTTGCCGAAGTTCGGAAATTTTGTGAGGCTAGACACTGCGAACGTTCAACGATCGATTCATTAGCACGGTTTTGTTCACTGATTCCTCGTTGAGTAGCCAATCTATGCATATTTTCATCCTCTGTTTCATTGCTGCGCAAAGCTCGCAGCCGCTATGCGGTAGCAGTCTGCCGAGAAAGCTGAGTTCTTTTTCTAGGCATATAATGCCTAGACAGTGTGTAGTGACGAAGAAAGAAAATAGGAAATGAAAACTTAACCAAACTGTAACTCGTAATCAAGAAAAAACAAACGTAAGGTTAATAATTAGGATCCTAATTATTTTTACCTGTATTTGGTACTTACGTAAAACATAAGGTAAACTACAGTCTGTCAAGAAAGTCATGAAAAAGAAGGGAGGGCGCCACCATCATCAACATGGTAACCCGATAAACTTCGACTGAAAAGTTTTGATACTTTGCTTATAAAATAGTAATTATCAATATTTATAGTCCATTTACTTTGTTTACTGTGTAGATTATTTTACCGATCTATCTAAAACTCATCTGTCTATTTGATACTCATCTGTCTTTTTGATACTCGTCTATCTATTTGATACTCATCTGTCTATTTGTTACTCATCTATCTATTTGATACATGCATGCAGAATGGCGCTGGTACAATAGCGATAGCATACCTATCGCTATTTCAAAGATCAATTGCAAAAATAAAAGAGTTTATTACATATAATATTTATTTACTAATCTGAATCCAAATAATCAGAGTCTAGGTATTCGACTCCCGAAATGTTGCCTGAAACTTCTTCATAATGACATTGGTCCACGTGTCCAAATTCTCTCAAACTGTCATCACTTACTGATATGACAAATCTACAATCAATTTTGATGACATGGTCAACACAATTCTTCTATTCTTGTGGAGTCACTGATTGGAAAGCTTCTTCAGCCAACTTTGCCACATTTTGATCACCAACATTCTTTTGCGCAATTCGTCTTTTTATTATTGCCCAAACTAGTTCGTAGTAGTAGAAAAAATGTACTTTCTGACGAATAGCACAAACATCGAAATCATCTATTTGTTTCGGAGGTCGGCCTTTCCTGTGTTTTCCAGGCGTTGAATATTTACCTCCATTCTTCATGCCTTCGTCCACAATGCGCCGAACTGTACTTTCGGAAACACCTGAAATCAATAAAGACATGTTATTAAAATACCAATAACCTAAATAAACAGCACCAAAATATCAAAACCGTTGAGTGGTAGTATAATAAATCGTAGGTAAATTTCATAACCTCAACAAAATATAAACAATGATAAAGTAACTAAATTGTACTTAAAAGCATAAGATTATCATAAAATTATGTTTCCGCTAGTGTGTTAATAAACTAGAATAAATTTACGTACCGGTTAACTTTGCTGTTCGACCGAAGACATCGTCTTTGCTCGTTCCAGCACTCCCACCTTGAATTTCGGCCATACACCCTTGAAATACTTTAAATATAATTTGTCTCGCACTGCTCTTATAAACATTGCGATTCATTTTTATCTCTAAACGGTCACACGAAAAAAAAAAACTCGAAATTGCATCAAAATATAGTAAAACATCGACCACACAGCTACGACGACGTGACAGTTGAGGTACTTAGCTTGACAATTATTTAGTGTTGCCAGTATTAGCAAAAGCAGTAGTTCCCAAAACATTCTTTTCATGACTTTCTTGACAGACTGTAACTGTTTGCTTAAACTAAAACCTAACCTAATAAGAATAATTATGTAGGTGACACCTATTTACAGGTGTTATCTACAACAATTTTTTTTTTAATAATTGTGAAATTATTAGAACCAAATATTATCCTTAAAACAATCGTAGAACTACACCCCCTCCGCGTCGCCCGCAAACAACGCCTCAACAACGTGTGAATTCTGTATCGGAGTTATTTTAAAATTGTAATATCTTCTAAGATGTTCATTGAAATTAAGTGATGTCAAAAACAATTTTGTTCACAATTTAATACTGTTAATCAACAACACATATATTTGGATAAAGATTAATATTATTATGTTGATACAACTCTAACAAATAATTGGTAATCATGCATTAATTTCGACCAAATTTGATTACCATAAAAACGGTTCTAGTGAGTTAATCTTAAAAGATAGACATATACCGTAACGGACATTTTTTTAGATCATTTCAAGAGGAATAATTCTTTAATACATATTTTTTTGGTATCTTGAACTGTTTTCGCAGCGCACGCAACGGAAGCCCTCAAAGATGAATAATTTTTCCCGTTTTTTCCACATTTTCCATTGTTTCTTCGCCCCTATTAGTCGCAGCGTGATGTTATATAAGCCTTCCTCGATAAATGGTCTATTCAACACAAAAAGAATTTTTCAATTCGAACCAGTAGTTCCTGAGATTAGCGCGTTCAAACAAACAAACTCTTCAGCTTTATAATATTAGTATAGATATATTAGTACGTATGAAAAATGAATAAAGGGAATAATAAACTAACTATACAAAGGCATCGAAAATCTCGTCCACAACGCTTTGTCAACTGGTAGGTAATGTGTCCAAGAGATGAACCACATTACCAGTTCATTATTAAATTGTGTTGAAGATGTCTATCGGATTCTAAGAAAAATGTTATCTGTCGAGGCTGGTTACTAATCTGTTTTATTGACTGTACACTCGCCTTTAAGATGTAAGTTGGCGATACCAATATTTTATTTTAATCTTGTTGTTTACTAAAAAGACTTTGTATCCATAGTCCGGAAAAAAGATTATTAAAAAAAAAACTCATTTTTGCTTTTATGTTGGCGACTTGGCGTTAATTCTATATAGTCTGTGGTAGTTGTATTCTGTCTGTTCTACTATCTTTGGTTTTGGTTTCTGTTTTCATTGATTTATCTGCCTACTAAGTGAAATTCAGCTTATATAATGTTTTAAAGCCATTCTTAAATTGAACATGGTGTTTAGCTAGTCTGTAAATAATGAAGAGTTGACGACGCATCGAAAATAATACAATAGAAGTGCAAATATCGGTTGCAACTCATTTGTTATATACGGCTACCGGCACACCTACCTGTCATTGTGAAGATGTAAATTCGTGATGCTTTTAAAGATTAACAGAGAAAGCCTGAACCAACTACGAGAGAAACCATACGTATAACAAACAATCTAGACTGTTTTCCTGTCATAACTAGGTGCATAATAGAATTGCATTCGATATTCATATCGTTTTATTTGTAAAGTGTTTGTTTGTAGAAAACGAAGACAAAGAAATTGTTATATTAATATACTGAGACACCAGTTATTAGTACTCAACTGTCTTTATCAAATATAAACGATAACCAAGTAATTCAATTCGAATAACAAGATGGAAAAACTGTCAATGTGTAGAATATGTTTAGCGAAGAATGTACGCATGTTTGAATTGGTCAACAAGAACTTGCATGACCTATATGAGAAGCTCACTGATATTCCAGTAAGTTGATGATTTTAGTATTTCATAAATGCCCTTTTTTTGGTTTTATTTGTTGTCGTGCAGCTCCTTGAGTTATGAGCAAGGCTCGGAATTAGGTAGCATTATTTATGTACTTGCATCGAAATGTTGATGTTAATATGGATCTTCCTGGGATTTCTTATGGAAAATCCCTTGTGGCCAACAATATTACAGATAAGTAATAATAAAAACAATATTCGTTTCATATTTAGTATTCGGCATATTCAACATGTTTACCAAGTATTAGTTGTCGGCCAAATATTTGGTCAGTTAAGTTTTACTTTATTGTGAGAAATTAAGCAAGTTTTTTGTGGCATGCATAAATTTCAACATTCCGGCAGATTATAAATCATATTACTGGTGTGTAAGTAAATAACTTTTTTATTTATTCAATCACGGGATTTTTTCTGCTCTCTAAAATTAATCCCGGAATTTGAGGCATATCCACATTATTATTTCGCTGTATGAAATCAGTGTAAGTACCTAAATAACTCTACCTAATTTCCACCAATTTCCACTGACTGGACAGATCCAATCAATATGTATAGTTTTTTTCTCAAAAAGACAATTTCAGACACTAATCTGCATAGTCCGCATAGTGTGTAAAAGTGTTTGTCAAAACCTACTTGCAAAATAAATACATTATTTATCATAATCCAGTTCAATTGAAACATATAAACTTGTCAAATATTGTATTGTTTTCCTGTGTAGTGTTGCCAGGTGTCCGGCTAGAGCTGGACATAGTTGGGCTTTTTTATTGCGTGTTCGGCTTAAATAAATGATGTCCCGCTTGTCTGGCCTTTGCTAGAATTTATTCAAAATTAATAATAAAGTACCTAAACTAATTTGTGATTCGATTTCATTCATATTTCATTTTATTTAACAAAATTTATGGTAATCATCTAAAATTCACATCAATTTGTCGTACCGATTAATTCTGCGACATAAAGTCTTGAATAATGCATGGTATCCCCAGGGGTTGCGGGTTGTTTGAAAGAGTTACCGCGGTCCCAGAACATAAAGAGCAATAGAAGGTACTAATCTGACACTCCCCCCTGCTTTCTGTATATTTACAAACAAAAATAATGTTGTTGCAGTTTGTAACTGAAGATAGTAGACCAATGCTTGTTTGTTTTGTCTGCTGTGCTCAACTGAAGAAATGCTACAAATTAAAGAAAATATGTCTGGTAGCTGAAGAACTGTTCGCTCAGATAATGAAAGGAGATTTTGAGGTGAGCAGACCTTTAGCAGATGTTTACACACCAGGCTGGCAGTAAGAAGTTACGTGGTGCTAGTCAAGTATGTGGCGAGCATACTGCTGGGTTTGCTGCACCACCCCGAGATGCTGGCAGCCCGCACATTTAGGCGCGTCGCTCACTGGTAAGTCGAGGCGACGTCGCGTCAGCGGCGGTGCGGCGTCGCAGCACGGGCGAGGATAGGGCTCTGCGTAGAGTCGAGGCGCAGGCGGCTGTGTCTAAACGCAGCTATGCACGAAACCAAATGACAAAATGGCGGTGGAGTCGTGGCTTGTACACAGATGAGCGCCCCTTCTGCGCCTGCACCGCGCCTCCGCACCGCCTTCACCTCGTCTCCGCCCCGCCTTCACCTCGACTGCGCCGCAACTCTTGCATATGAGCGCACTGCCATTCATTTGTAAAGAAAACCTTGTTGAGGCGTGCCTCTCATGCGCAACTGCACCTCGACTGATAATCGTGTGAGCGACGCGCCTTAGACGTGCCAACGTCTAAGACTAACTTGCTCAAGTTTACTTCAATTTCACGAACCACCCAGATTATTAATATTGGGCAATACCTGCCTAGATTTCTTCATAGGGCACAGATCGTAATTGAGAGAGGTGCCCACCTCCCTCAATTATGACTTGTTATGTGTAATTAAGATCCTTTACTTATGCTTAACTACGAGAGGAGCTCGTGGCTAAATAATAGCAGCCGCTCGGGTCGATCTTTAGGTTAAGCCGCGCTTGCCTAGGTTGGTCTGTGGATGGGTGACCACCCGTTACATACCGAGTTTCCTCCGTGCCTCGGAAAGCACGTTAAGCCGTTGGTCCCGGCTGTCATTTGTAGATCTTTGACAGTCGTTACAGGTAGTCAGTGTCCCGAAAGTCTGACAACCAGTCTTACCAAGGGGTATCGTATTACCCAGTACTAACTGGGTTGTGGAGGTCAGATAGGCAGTCGCTCTATGTAAAATACTGATATTCAGATGCATCCGGTTAGACTGGAAGCCGACCCCAACATAGTTGGGAAAAGGCTAGGCAGATGATGACTTATGCTTAACTACAGTACTTTCACAAGTTATTATGCCTTGTGACTGGGACTGTAGATGTTTCTGTGTTGATAAATGATTTGATTGATTAGATTTGCTTTGTCATGTTTAATTAATATAGGTATTAATTTATTTTAAACTAGCTTTTGCCCGCGGCTTCGCTCGCGTTAAATTCGTGGTAACACAGTTCCCCTTTCCTGATTTATAGGTACCTCCTACCTGTAGTTTTTGCCCTTGCGCCTTATTTATTGTAATAGCAATGCTAAGTTTTCCCTTTTCTTCCCTCTTTCTCCGTCATATCTCAATCTTACTACCAACTACTTACTGGATGTAGAGATACCTACCTAATTAAACAACATTGGAAATAAAAACCTTTCAGCTGGTTTTAAGGTTGTCGCACAGAGTTTGTGCAAAAAAAAATAGTAAAATGTATTTTTATCTAAAAGTATAGTATTTGAGAACCTGAGAACATGCACAAAGACTGCTTATTACTTTAGCTGTATGCCCCTTTAATGTTATTGCTCCTTTTTTTAAACATTGTATATTATAGTAATGCCATTGTGATCATAAACAAATTTGACCAAACACTGTATTCATCTTTTTTCAGATAAAACCTTTAATAAACCAAGACCAGTTCGAGATTTATCATGGGTTTGTTAAAACGCCAACAGAGAATATAGATATAGTTGAAGTTGGTCAAGCAGATGATGTTGTTGTGAAAGAAGAACTACCAGCTGTTTGTGAAGAACTAGATGATATTATTGAACCAAAGAAAGAACCTGAAAGTGATGATGGTGAGTTAACACGTTAACTGCCAGGCCATATTTCGAAATCCGTTAAATTTAATTTCTTGCGAATTGATTCTAAATGGTTTAAATTTAATAATTACGTATAAAAAAGTGTTCCCTTTTCTTTATTTCGATAAAAATTTAAAAAAAAAATAACTGTCAGTCACCCGTGACTGACGTGGCCCAAATGTAACAAATTGCAGTCCGTGCGCCGTGTCAGGCATTTTGTCCGGCACGTAGGTAAAAATTCGCGAGTCTGAGCGCGCTTTCTTCTGCATTTTGGCGGGAAATAATCACCCTCGTCCCGCGTTCGCTGCGTTCGGCTATCATCGGTCAGGGTGTTGTGTTAGATCGTGTGAGTCCGTGTGACACGATTCGCTTTGCTCCCTACCCCTTTTTTTTTGGGGTGGGAAATCATCAAATAACTTCGCTCCGCCCAGAGCGGGGGGCGTGTCAGACTTTTACTGACTAAAACCCACCCATGTTCCTTCTATTGCCCTTTACGTTCTGGGGCCGCGGTATCTCTTTCGAACAACCCGCAACCCCGGCAGGCGGAGGCCCTGGCAAGCCCTTCTGCTTTGCTGACTCTCTTTGAGGCGCGCGTGAAACACGAACGCGCCGTCGACACGGCCTGTCATCAATGCTCCCCCCTTACCAGGATTTTCCAGGACAATAAAAAGAGGCAAGGAGACAATAAAACCTAAAATTGTGATCGATTACAACAATGCAAAAGCAGCTGTAGATCTGTCAGATCAAATGATCGCCTACTCAACACCACTACGAAAGTCTGTAAAATGGCACAAAAAACTGGCTGTGGAATTACTACTGAATACAGCTTTGCTCAAATCTTACATAATGTAAAAAGAAACTACTAAGTCTAAGAGGGGGATAGTAGACTTCAGAAAGGATTTGTGCAAATACCTAACAAAATCAGGCAAAGAAAACTTCGAACCAGAGCTGTTATTTACAAGAAATAAAAGGAAGAAGCATTAATGTTAACTTAAGAAAAGAAGGGCCCTGTGAAGAAAATTCGGAAATACTGCTCTAGATGTTGTAAGATAAATGAACAAATAGTTGATAGGATATTTGCCAGAAAAAAGACCAAGCAAGTTGTAACTTACTGCCCTCGATGCCCAAATGAACCTCATTTTTGTCTAGAATGTTATAATATTGGAAATAAACAACTTGGACACTTTAACACATAAACAATAATTTTTATTATTTCTTTTGTTTGTTTTACGTAATAATTCCCCAAAATATGTGATTACCTCAGTAAATAATATAAGTTTAAAATATCATTGTGTTTTATTTCATTTTTCAAAGAAAATACTTGATAACTTTTGTTCTAGATATAAAAGTCGAAGGCCATGTTGAATATGTCTTGCTTGGGGCCATGTCAGTCATTTCTAATAGAAAAGAACACGGTAGACGTGCCAGACGGCACACAACGGTATTTTGAATTTGATGCTTCGGTGTCAGTCACCGGTGTCTGACATGGCCTGAACAGGTAGTGATTCTGTCAGGCACCAGTGACTGACATGGCAGTTAACGTGTTAAGAATAATTATAAATGTTATTTATTAATATGTATTACCATTAGCTTCCCGCCGTCCAGTGGGGTTTGCCCCGGAACATAAAGGGCAAAACAAGGAACACGGTGGGTTTTAGTCAGTACAACACACAACCCCGCTCCGCTCAGAGGGGTGGCGGGGGAGTGTCAAAGTTTTTTTGTTATTTTTGAAGAACAAAACCCTAAAAACGGAACCCTTTTTTTCCGGGTGGGAAATCATCCAATGACTTCCCCCGCTCTGCGCGGAGCGGGGGGGCATGTCAGACTTTTACTGACTAAAACCCACCCATGTTCCTTCAGTTGCCCTTTACGTTCCGGGGCCGCGGTATCTCTTTCGAACAAGCCGCAACCCCGGCAGAAAACGGAACCCTTATTGGATAAAAAAAATAAACTCAAAACCATTTATTTCAATTAGACCATTACAGGCACTTTATAATGTAAAAAAAAAATGAAAAATGTTAAAGCTACAGTCCCGGTCACAAGACATAATAACTTGTGAAAGTACTGTAGTTGCCCATTCCAAAGCGTTAATCTCTATGGAGAAGAATGAGCAAGAAACTCTATGGAAGCTCTTTTAAATTAGAATTTTATTATAAAATCGTATTTACATCACCGTCTGTCTGCCCTTTATCTCGAGAAAGTGTAGAAGTATCGAGTTGAAATTAAAACTATACAGGGTTATTTGTAAAACACCGACAACCTTGCAGGACTGTATTACAATCATCATAAAAAACAAAATTTAATACATTTACCACAAACAAATCTTCAAGATTTCGTTGTCCTATCTAACACATTTCAACTCCGTATTTTGCTGTACCTACATACCTACACCGCCGCTTGTAGGTACGTTTGCTTCGCATAGATTTCGTAACATTTAGAGCGTTCAATTTCAATATTTTTATTTTTGTATGAAAATCTGATGAACTAAAATATGATAAATGTTTAAATGTCCTAGAATAAAAGTTGTTAATTATGATGTTAGTAACATGGTCTTGAGACGTTGCCAGTGTTTTACAAATAACCCTGTATACATGACATTGCAAACTGGATATACTCAAGGCTGTGGTCCCTTAGAGCTCCCACCCGTCCCTTGCAAGAGCCAGCCCGCGCTGCTGAGCCAGTAAGTCTAAATCAGCCCATAAATAATATCTTGTGTAAATGGTGGTGGGAATTTACTTAGTTCATTGTTTTTTTCATAAAAGGGGAAGATGTTGTATGTTATGATTATATATTGAGGGTAGCCTTATAATAATGTTTAGTTCGCATAGTGCACAATCTAATAAAGCAGTCTTTATCTAGCAAGATCGTGTTTCACTACAACTCAGATCCAGCTTGTCCCTTGCTGTCCCTCAGCGACGCCCTAAGCCGAGGCTCGTACCCCACAGGGTGTGTCCTTAACGTGTAGTCGCTTAGTTTGTAAGTTTTTCACTCTGGCTGGAGGTCTTAATTTTTAAGGCATCCACAGGATTCGCTCGGTTAAGCAGACGACAACCTCCTTGGTTGAACTGCGAGATGCCATTCATAAAAAAAAAATCCTTAGAGCTGTGAAAAACTAAGCCTCTAAGTTAGCTAGGCTTCCGTTAGAGGCTCTAACGGAAGCCTCGGTGCCTTACACGACTGTTTTTTTATTTACAGAACAAGAAACAATGAAACTATACAATAACTATCTGGAAATTGAATATATGCCACCAAACCAACCTGGGGACGAGTCTGACGATGACGTACCATTAACTGCACTAAAAACAGAAGTGGAAGAACAAGAAGTGCATCAAACGAAACGAAAAACCAAGAAGACAAACAGTAAGTATTTTGTTTGTTTATCATTATGCAAGCTATACGATATTTAGAATAAGAAAGAAAGAAAAACTTTTATTTGGGACTCTCACAAAACAAGTAAAACAGTAACAAAATGAAATAAAATAGTACAGACAAGGTTATTGTCTGTGCGAGTCCAAAAAAGGTCCCTGTCTCAGCATAAGCTGCGATATTTTAGGATCAAAATAACACAGTGCTGGTATTCTGACAGGGCCATTTAGGGTTCCGATCATAGATATAGATAGACATAGATAACGCAAGGGTAACTACTACGCGTGCCACTTTGCGAGCCAAACTTACGATCAAAAATCGCAAGCTGCTACTTTCGCGCTCAGTCTGCATCGGTGTGCCACTAGTTGGACGTCAGATATCAAATTTAAAATAGTTAATTTTGTGTAATAAATTGCAAAAACTTTCGTCAATCACTAATTTATAGACGTCACTTCACTAAAATATAGTGATAAATGATGTTTATTTTGCAAGTAGGTTTTCACAAACACTTTTACACGTCTTTTTTAAAAACTAGATGAGGCCGGTGTTTCGTACCCGACTACTCTGAGAAGAAACAGCCGAAACAAACTCAGAGGTCATAGTCTCTTTTAAAGTCCAGTCAAAAAAATCTTGGTCAACTTACATGAGGACTATGCAGATTAGTGTCTGAAGTGGTCTTTTTAAGAAAGCACCACACAGATTGAGTGGACCTGTCCAGTCAGTGCAAGCATTTGTCAGTTATCGTGTAGCTCGGCTCATAACCCAAGGAGCTCAACGAAACGACGAACAATACCAAAAAAGGACATTATAGTATAGTGCATGAGACGTCATAGTAGGTAGTCAAAATAGGGCACGCTTCGTTTTCATACAGATCGTGATACTTGCGTTATCTATGTCAATCTATATCTGTGGTTCCGATAGTCAAAAGGAAAAGCCATCCAAGACCTAGTCAGACTCATAGGCAGCCAGACAGGCAAACAGAAGAGAGACGGAAGAGACGAAAACCTAAGTGATCCAATAAAAAATGTTTTGATCACTCCTTTTGTTCCCATGCATTGTACAAAAAGGGCTGTGTAACTTAAAATTCTCTTGAAAAAAACTATAATTTTGTCCCAAAACCTCAATCTTTTGTGCCATAAACCGCCCTTTTGAGAATTTATTTTTGTAGAATGATATGATGTCTTTATGTCGTGCGGCCATTGTTATGCACTTATCTGATCGTCTCCCGTATTCTGTGTAATGGGGGCATATTGTGGGTTCTAGGATTTTAATTTTTGTATACGAGCACAGGGGCATGTTTTTCTTGATATTGTGGGCTATATGAGTTTTGGTCAAAACGACTGCCTTCGAATTCAATGGAGCATTGGATTTTTTTCCAATAGGGAATATTACGCAAACCTCGGCGCAGAGGGCGCCACTAGCACATGCAGTAAACAAACCGTCATGTGCGCAATCGCGTATCCAGATATTCAGTGAAAATATGTCAAAGTGTTAATTATTTTTGTATAACTTACCTATCTGTACTTTAATTATATATATTATGGCGTCCTACGGCCATTTACGTCTCGGCAAAAAACTTTTTACTGCTTACGCTAGTGCTGCGCCCTTGCGCCAGAATTTTGCAGTAATATCCCCTAATTCATCAACAGAAAAATTTTATAATAACCTTTATTATGAGCACCATACAAACAATGCAATAGTCGAACTACATCAATAATTCGGTTTTTTCCTTGTGAGTTACGGAACTCCTAAAAACACGGAACAGGAAGAGGGTAGACCGTCTGTGTGACAGTCAAGACCCTTTATCTTAGGAACGCGTGAAGGTATCAAGTTGAAATTAAAACCATATACTCAACTCTGTGGTCCCTTAGAATTGTGAAATCGACACTTTAAGTCTACGCAGTCAAAAGATATGACTGTTTTTTTTTTCATTTATAACAACGTTGCCCCTACACTAAGAATTTATTCTGTATCGTGGGTGCGTTTACAAACATTTCAACTCACATACACAAACAGCCAGACCTGGAACAACTATCGGTAGGCCATACAAATCTTTGTACAGTGCGGGGATCGACCCCGCGACACGCAGCGCGGCAGTCGATAGCTCAGCCACTGCGCCAACCGTGCCGTCATTTCTTTCAGTCAATATTCTAATGTATGTATATCATAACCTCTCTAATCAATGAAACTGTCGAATTAAGGAGCGCCCTACAAAAGAAGTTTGAAAATATACGTTTTTCAAATTATACCCTGATAAAGCAACAAAAAAATCAATCAATTTCATGTTAAATAACGCACAGGTTAATAAGTTAAATCACAATTGCCACAAAAAATGGAATTTTCAATATTGTCTGTGTTTAATTCAATAAACAATTTAGAAATCGTAAATTTTCAATCTGTTTTTGTAGGGAGCGCTTTATTTACTGACGAATGAGGTAACCTGACCGGTGCACACACTGGTCATCATCTGCCTTGCCTTTTCCCAACTATGTTGGGGTCGGCTTCCAGTCTAACCGGATGCAGCTGAATATCAGTATTTTACATGGAGCGACTGCCTATCTGACCTCCACAACCCAGTTAATACTGGGTAATAAGATACCCCTTGGTAAGACTGGTCGTCAGACTTTCGGAACACTGACTACCTGTAACGACTGTCAAAGATCTACAAATGACAGCCGGGACCAACGGCTTAACGTGCTTTCCGAGGCACGGAGGAAACTCGGTATGTAACGGGTGGTCACCCATCCACAGACCAACCTAGGCAAGCGCGGCTTAACCTAAAGATCGACCCGAGCGGCTACTATTTATTTAGCCACGAGCACACACTGGTATTTGGTACTAAAACATGGCCAATAATCAGTTTTTTGAAGTTTGATATAGGCTAGTTTCCTAATTTTTTTCTTATTAAAAACGTCACGCGTGGCTGCATTTTTTCGCAACAAGTGACGTCACACGTAACTTTTAATGGGCTACATCTTTGTCATTTTTGGTCTAATTTACATATAAAAAATACGTGTCCCTTATTTTTGAATAATCTAAAAGACGGACTAATTAGAATGTAATTACTTTGACCCTAAAAACTACCCTATTATCAGAATATTATTAATTCGTCAAAAAGTATAATACATGTTGCACGTTATGGCGGCCACTTAAATGCGTAAGGCTTAACAATTGATCAGTAGCGTCAGTCGGAAAATAGCTATTGTCTAAGGTGCACATTCTGTTCTCGGCGTCCTAAAATAATCAGACTTTAGGCGGTGTTATAAACAAAATAATTAAGTGTTATTAACAAGTGTTGATGATGGATACCGGTGATAGAGGTATGTAGCTTATTTTATACATTGTTTTAATAATTAACAATCATTTATTTTAGACTAGCTTTTGCCCGCGGCTTCGCTCGCGTTAAATTCGGTATAACACGGTACCTGCTACCTGCAGTTTTTGCTCTTGCGCCTTATTGATTTGTAATAGCAACACTAAGTTTTCCCTTTTCTTCCCTCGTTTTCCCTCATATCCCACTTTTTTTTAAATAAAAATAGCCTATTTCCGTCTCCTGGTTCCCAACTATCTCTGTACTAAAATTCATCAAAATCGGTTAAGCCATTAAAGCGTGAAGAGGTAACAAACAAACTCACTTTCGCTTTTATAATATTAAGTAAGGATTACATACATATTTGTACAATTACTAAATTACAGAGTAGTGATAGTAATTATAATTAATTAATAAACAGTAAGTGGCAGGTCCGGGTGGACTTCCCGATGATGGTTGCAAATTGCTATACGACTGCGTGCAGCCGTATCCAGCGAGCCAGCATCGGAGAGTCCCACCGGGCAGCCAGCGTGCGCAGGATGGTGTTGGAACTGTCGCGCGTACGGCGCATAATAGAAGCGCACCGTTTGCGCATGATGGCCGCAAAGCCATTTTACAAATGTTTTTATCTTTTGAATCTTTTTCGGGGCTAAATTTAGAAACAGTAAAAATTATGAAAAAATCATTGAATCTTAGTAAATGAGTAACTTTCCGGGATAGTCCGATTAGAAAATGAAATAGAATCGTGATCAGCGATAATCTGGAAAGTTAATAATGATCAAAGATGTTGCTGAAACAGAGCGGTTTTTTTTTGTCAACTATACCCACAGTTTTAATAACAAACCGATTAATTACTATATGTTTAAACAATTTCATTTTGTTCCAGATGCATCAAAAAAAATATTCAGAAGGCAAGAATTGTACAACATCATACTACAATGTTATTTTAAGAAAATTGTCAAAAAATTTGACTATTTAGTAGATTCTATTTTTGAAATAACCAAATGCGAAAGAAATGTTTTAAAACGTAAGCTGTCTCATTTTAAATCGGTCTTCATAAAGAAATGGACTACAGCCTACAGAAAAAAGTCGCGTTTGAAGCAAAGAATAGACTTTGGTTGCAGGGGACCATTACAGTACCAATGATGACGTCATCTTTACTTGAGACTGGTTACGACAACGATAGAAGTATTAGGTCCTTACATATGAAATTGGCGTTTTTCGTACTGGCCACTTTAATCACGAATTTCTCCTCTTTGGTAAGGAATTCCAAATTCAAATTTGTACAGCTATTTACTCATGTATTTGTGCTTCGATGACCGTCATTCATTTGTTTTTTTTCTTCTGTTTTTTCTGTTTGCGTCACTCATTTTACAAAATGGAAAATTTAAAATATCGCATTATTTACGAGTACGAGTTCCGCCGTGGCACTAGTGCTGCGGAAACGACTCGAAGGGTGAATGATGTGTATGGCGGTCATGTTGCAAAAGAAAACACAGTTCGTTTTTGGTTCCAACGTTTTCGTTTTGGAAATTTCGACCTGCAGAACAAGCCCCGTGGACGGCCTGAGACCCAAGTTGATAATGGAGAATTGAAGGCTATTGTGGAAGCGGACCCATCGCAAACTACGTCCGAGTTAGCTGCAGGCTTCGATGTTAGTGATAAAACTGTTTTAATTCACTTGAAGCAAATTGGGAAGATTAAAAAGCTTGAAAGGTGGGTACCTCACGAATTGACTGAAGCAAACCGGCAAACGCGCGTCGACTGCTGCGTTACATTAGACTGAACCGGCACAACAATGAAGGTATTTTAAACCGAATCATTACCTGTGATGAAAAATGGATTCTTTACGATAATCGGAACCGCTCAGCGCAATGGTTGGATCCTGGCCAGCCAGCCAAATCCTGCCCCAAGCGAAAATTAACCCCAAAAAAGTTACTTGTAAGCGTTTGGTGGACTAGTGCCGGTATTGTTCATTACAGTTTTCTCAAATCTGGCCAGACTATTACAGCTGATGTCTATTGTCAGCAATTACAAACCATGATGGAAAAGCTAGCGGCTAAACAACCAAGGCTGGTCAATCGCTCCACGCCACTGCTGCTTCACGACAACGCCAGACCACACACTGCGCAACAGACGGCTACCAAATTAGAAGAGCTTGAATTGGAATGTCTTAGACATCCTCCGTACTCCCCGGACCTTGCTCCAACAGATTACCATTTTTTTCGCATTTTGGATAACTTTTTGCAAGGGAAAAAATTCAACTCCGATGGGGCAGTCCAAATCAAAATAGTTCGCTGAATCGAGTGAAAAATCTAAACGTAGGACCACAATTTAAGTACGAAAACAGCTTGCTGCCAGCCAATTAATATAAGCCACGCTAATGAGCTGTGAGCTTGCGAGCTTCAGGAAACATCATCATTTTCCTGCCCTTGTCCCATTCTATTTGGGGTCGGCGCAACACGTTTTCTTCTTCCATTCTCCCCTATCCGATGTCACGGCATCATTTACTCCTTTCTCCTTCATATCATTCCTTACACAATCCATTGATCTTTTCTTTGGCCTTCCTCTCGCTCTCCGTCCATCAACATCCAGATCCATCACTTTTTTAGTCACATGTGCTTCATCCCTCCTCATTACATGTCCATACCAAGAAAAACGACTCCCTTTAATTTTTTCTGTAACAGGTGCAACTTTCAAACTTCCTCTAATATACTCATGGTCATCATATGCCTAGCCTTTTCCCAACTATGGTAAGACTGCCAGTTATACCGGATGCAGCTGAATACCAGTATTTTATATGGAGCGACTGCCTATCTGACCTCCATAACCCAGTAACTGGGTAATACGATGTTCCTTGATAAGACTGGTTGTCAGACTTTAGAGACACTGACTAGCTGTAACGACTGTCAAAGATCTACAAATGACAGCCGGGACCAACAGCTTAACGTGCTTTCCGAGGCACGGAGGTAACTCGGTATGTAACGGGTGGTCACCCATCCACAGACCAACCTAGGCAAGCGCGGCTTAACCTAAAGATCGACCTGAGCGGCTGCTATTATTTAGCCACGAGCTCCTCCTTTCCTGCACACGCACATTGCAAAGAAAAAAAACTCAACCGTTTTGTAGTGAAACTATAGAGCTGCTACGCTCTCTGGAATCTGGAGTAACTAGAGATGAAAGCGGAGGTATTCTGGACGAGGATATTTCGGAAAATGATGGAAATAGTGATTAAAGAAGATTTTATGTTAAGTATGCTTTTATTAAAATGTATAAGTCTGTATTATTTTGTGTTTTATTTAATGGCAATCGATTGTAATTACAATATTGCCGAGTAAAGTTAGCTCCCGTCCGTCCGTCTATTGACTATTGTCCGTCTAGCTAGCGACAGCGGTGGTGGGCTAACAAGGTCCCCTCAAAAATTAAGCTTAAATGGTAATTAGAACTGTTTTGGACACGCAGGGCCCGTAGCAACTTCTTTGTTTGTTTTTGACGATTTATCTGGCAGTTAGAGTACTATAAGCGACCTACACAAATGTCCTTTTGTTGGTATTGTTCGCCGTGTCGTTGAGCTTGAGGGTTATGAGTCGAGCTACACGATAACTGACAAATGCTTGCGCTGACTGGACAGGTCCACTCAATCTGTGTGGTGCTTTCTTAAAAACACCATTTCAGACACTAATCTGCATAGTGCTCATGTAAGTTGACCAAGTTCTTTTGTCTGGACCTTAAAAGAGACTATGACCTCTGAGTTTAGTTTTTAAAAAAGACGTGTAAAAGTGTTTGTGATCTTGTCTTGTCTTGTCTACTTGCAAAATAAACATCATTTATCATTTAATAGCTACTCTTGTTACGTGGTTAATCCGGCACTTAGCTGACTGGTTTTCTTTGTAGGAATAATCTATTGAAACACTTCCAATTTGTCTTTCGATGGAATACGTTTACTGAAGAAAGAGAAATTCTGACGGTGCTTAGCTTATTAGATTTTAGTAACGCATTCAATACGGTCGCATTCGATATTCTGCTGGCCATACTTCGTTCGCTTAATTTCCTACACCGATTGAATGGCTTTATAGTTACTTGTATGGCTACCGGTAGCTTATATAGATTGATAGAGGAGTCGTGCTATTCTTGGTGTTACAATTATGACGGTGTACCTCAGGGTAGTGTTTTATCTCCTTCACTCTTTGCAACAATTCAATTCAATTTATTTATTTTACGGACATCTTGATCCAATGGTTAGTATACATACTGACTTAAAAACTATTGTTAGTAACACAAATATAAAAGGCAAACAACAAACACTCATAATGACCCCTGCGCTGAGACAACCCGCCCCATCCAGATAACCGATAGAGAGATACGTACCTCTCTAATCGATCATCAGACGAACGAAATGCCTCAACACAGGAGCACGCACATCTTCAGCTATAGTCTTCAGGATACTGTTGTGACTCCCCCGCACCCTCCTCATAAGTGACCCAACTTTCTTTCTAATCAAAGCGCGAAAACAGTCAGTACGAGCATGCGCGAACATCTCGGAGGCACTGCAGAAACGAGGAAATCCCACATCATCCTGAAGATGTTATTATATTGGACACGCAAAGTGTCCAAGGACTTTTTGGTATGATTAACCCATAGTCCACCCGTGTACAGTCCCTGACAGTAAGCTTTAAAAAGCGTGACCTTGCCTTGGTCCGTACAACGGGCGAATCTACGAGCCAACATGTTGCCACGGACTGAGAGAGCCCTACGTTCCCTTTCTATATCGACATCATCTTTAAGGTCGTCGGTAAGATAATGTCCCAAGTATTTAAATTGTGACACCCTTTGTACACTAATACCATTTAAAGTAATCGGTGGAACAGATTCAGGACACTTACCAGCGGCCTTAAAAACCATGTACTGACTCTTACTTACATTGTAAACAAGACCGTGTGACCTGGCGTAGGCTTCGCAAACTTTCAACATCTCCCCGAGAGCCCCTGCAGTAGGACTCAGCAGCACCATGTCGTCCGCTTAGCTAATGTTATTAGTACTAACACCACCCACCCGGCAACCGACACGCATGCTGCTGAGTTCCACTATGAGGTCATTTACATACAGGTTGAAGAGCTTTGGAGAAGATAACCCCCCCCTGCCTCACGCCGCACTCCAACCCGTACGAATCGGAGAGAGAGCCCGACCATCTCACACGGTTAGATTGGTTATTGTACCAATATTTAAATATATTTATCATCTCCACCGGTACACCACTGTCCCCCAGCTTTCTCCAAAGCAATTCGTAAGACACAAGGTCAAAGGCCTTGGAGAGATCCAGAAAACAGGCATATACCGGTGTCTTTCGGTCTGTGTAGTACTGGACAGTGTGCTTGAGACTTAATATTGCGCTCTCAGTGGATAGGCCGGGCCGAAACCCAAACTGAGCATCATGTAGTTTGATCCACTTTTCCAAGCAAGAATCAAACAAACTGTCCAGCACCTTGGCTATCACGGTCGCGAGGGAGATCGGGCGGTAGTTGTTCATATCCGAGATGTCTCCTGTCCTGTTCTTAACTATGGGCACAACTGTGGTTTTCATTAAGTCAGCAGGAAGGTACGCGTGACTGATGCACATAGTGAACAACAGGGACAAGACCCTCGGAAGATGCACCCCAGCATATTTCAGATGTTCGATGCTGAGCCCATCATGCCCAGGAGATTTGCCCTTGGTCATTCCTTTAATTAGAGCACCAACCTGACTTGCTGTAAAACGCAACAAAGGCTCCTCTCGCTGGATGCAGGGCGCAGCGTTAACCATCGTATCAGGAACACCGAGCGGTGAACGAACTATGAAATGGTTCCTAAACATATTAGCAATGTCACCCGGCTCGCTCACGCCGCGCCGCCAACACTCGCCGGGAGGCCAGGCCTAACATCGAGCTTTCTGGTTGCTTTCCAAAACTGGCTAAAGTTTTTATTGGCCTGACAATTCGCTATCACGTCCATTTTTATTTGGAAAAGTGTGTCCAAATAAAAATGGACGTGATAGCTTGCCTTTAAAAAATTTACGTGACTCGCGCATTTGTTCGTACACTATGCCCACCGATGGTCGAGTATGCAATACCCACGACTTAAACCTAAGCCTGGCGTCCCAATGAGCCTCCTTTACATGCTGGTTCCAGCCACACAGAATCTTTTTTCTACGTCTACCCTTACGACCACCCTTGGTCATGGTAGCTGCATTTATCAAGACCTGCACAATTCTATCATACAATGACTCTATGATTACTTTGTGGGCACTGAGGTCACACGTCCCGTAGCTGCAGGCAGTAAATTCTGTTGGAAAGTCAATGACTCGCAAACCTTCCTGACATAAGTCATGATATTTACAGATTTGCGATTCATCTCTCTCCCCCCAAAGAACTGCATTCTTGGGCATATCACAGTAACCTAGCTTTGGTCTTATTACATCTAGATTACATTCGATATATATAGGAAGATGGTCAGACATATATACATCCTCTAATATACCTACATTTACAACGGTCTTCAAGGCTGAGAGGGAGACTACACAGTGGTCCAACCACCTCCTACTGCCGTGATAATGGTCCACAAATGTGTAACTACCCGAATCGACCCTAAGCCTATTCACATCTGCACATACCCACGACCTATCCAAACAAAACTTCTCAAGTTCATCATAAAAAAGTTCGTTGGGATGGGCATTAAAATCACCCAACAACATTACTGTCTCGATATCATTACTTTCCTCAATGGCACTAATTTCACCTAACATATCCGAGAAAATGGTCAAATTATCAGGGGAGTTCACAGGCATATATACCGAAAAAACTAGGATCTTACGTCCCCCAATTGTAGCTTTAATCGCAGATAGTCGGGTACTACTACAGTCAACAACAGAAACCATCTCAAACACACCCTTCTTCCAGAGAATAGCCACCCCACCGTATGGTCTCCCCCTCAGTATACCAGCGGATGTGTCCACAGCAGATTTACCCGTATATTCAAAATCATCACTAACCGTATTACATAAACTTCTGACATCATCAATCGATTTCTTAAATGAATGACAATTAAAACTAGTAAATCTGCAAATATTTTTACAATTATCCATGACTAGCTTTCGCCCGCGGCTTCGCTCGCGTTAAATTCGGTAGCGCCTTATGGATTTGTAATAGCAACGCTAAGTTTTCCCTTTTTTCCCTCGTTCTCCCTCATATCCCACTTTTTTAAAATAAAAATTAGCCTATGTCCGTCTCCTGGTTCCCAACTATCTGTGTACCAAAATTCATTAAAATCGCTTTAGCCATTAAAGCGTGAAGAGGTAACAAACAAACAAACAAACAAACAAACTCACTTTCGCTTTTATAATATTAGTAAGGATTATTATAATTCTATCCTAATTCGTTCTCAATTTACGCCCCTCCTGCATAGGAGTGTTCATAAAAAGCACGAAGCGCCTAAACGTTATGCCATCAGGCCAAAACTCGTCATTTAGGAAAATATCTAGTTTTGTCTTAGATACAAACAGTTTGTAGGCATTATACGTCCTATCAGTTTTCATTTTAATTATTATATTATATTATAAGAATATATTATATTATATTCTTAAGCGACACGACCGCAACGTTGACCAAAATTTTTTATATCACACATGGGCACGTATAAAACGTTGAGATAAGTTGAAGTTGGTTGTTCTAAAAACTGACAAGAAACTTCATTTATCAACTCTCTCTTAAAGAAACTTCTTTCTGCGATCTTTATGCAGATGATTTGCAAATTTACACGCAGGAGTCCACTCGGACCTGACGCAATTAAAATAATTCATAAGAATCAGGTTTCGGTTATCGAGTGGAGTGAGGCTCATGGGTTGTATTTGAACCCATTGAAGACTCAGGTTATCATTGTTGGCAGGTCAAGGATCTTCTCCATAGAGAATTGCCATTCGAGATCAGAAATAATTCAGAGATCATTCGAGATTCATCCTGGAATGGGCAACTATAATACATTTACTAATTATAATGCCTTGTGACCGGGACTGTAGTCATATCATTTTGTTTATTGACATTCAAAAGTTCCTTTAATGGACTAATTAAAATGAATGCTTTGATTTTAAGTTAGAAGAACCAACAGGAAACTCCATGGTTACTCTTTTAAAATCATTTGGCTTTACAATGTTGTTGTTACAGCGTTAGCACTTAAGTATGAGAGGACAGCGTTGGCCCGGCAATAAGTCATTGCTTACTTTACAAAAAGAGAAGAAGTTTAAAAGTGTCTACGAATCTACAAGGTCCACAATGTCCACTTATTCATAAAGAATTGGTAAAAAAGAATATACAATATGTTGATTTGCATCCTCGTCAAAATTTAGGAAGTGCTAGTAAAAGTCATAAATAATCAATGAAAATTACGGTACCTGATCAATAATAATATACAGCGCTTTTATGATCTGTCTTTGTGTGTTTAAATTTAACAGTATTACAGAATATTTCACTTCAAAAGTAGAGAATCACCTACAGAACACACAGAACAGTGTGCGTGAGCGTCGGCGCATACGTATCATACAGCGGCATGCACGCACCTGTGTGCACTTACCGATTTCTGAACATACGAAAAAAGTAAAAAAAAAAAAAACCTACTTATTTTATTATCGATTCGGGTCGAGAATCATTAACATAGTTACGTCCTTGAATTTGACGAGGATGCAAAACAACACGTTGTATACAGGATAAAAGTTATGTGTGGTCAAACATAAAATGAAATAATATACATATCGGTTTGAGAACCTCCTCCTTCTTTTTCCGTCGGTTAAAAAAAGGAAAAATAATGTACGTTTTAAGTTTTTTTCATGACACACAATAGAAATCTCAGGGAATAGGAAGACCTTCGTCTAGAGTAGCCAAAATATTCTACGACAAAAGCTGGTGTCAAACTTGCGACATAAACAGCCATATCTTTTGACTGCGTAGACTTAGAGGGTTGTTTTCACAGCACAGAGGGACCACAGGGTTGAGTATATGGTTTTAATTTCAACTCGATACCTCCACGCGTTCCCGAGATAAAGGGTCTTGACAGACAGATGGACTACAAAATGATCCAATAAGGGTTACGTTTTTTTTTCTTTTGAGGTACGAAACCATATGTATACTCCTTGGTACGAGTCATAGTTAGACTTCCGAGACGCTGACTACCAGTAACGACAGTCCAAAGATCTGCAAATCTTACCCCCGAATACTGAAACGTCACTCAAAATTTAAGTACCACTTAAATTTAACAGATACTCAAAACTGACGTTTGACAATACAAAATCTAAAGTTTAAGAGCTGCTCAAATGTTAAGCAGCCCTCAAATTTTGAGTGACGTTTCAGTATTCGGGGGATAGCCAGGACCAACGACTTAGCGTACTTTCGGAAATCTCAAAGAAACTCGGTATTTAATAGGTGGTCACCCATCCACGTACCAACCTAGACAAGCTCGGCTTAGTCTCAAGATGGATGCGCGCGGCAGTTATTATTTAGCCATTAAGTCCTCATCCGGGGTTCTAAACACCTGGGTTCAACCCAGTTGTAAAAGTCCCTTTTTTAACCTTTTCACCGCCAGCGTACACAGAACGCGATGCCTCGCCTCACGCCAAGCTATACATGTATAACGAAATGTATAGTAAACAGTAGTGATGACGGTAGCGTCGATAGTCGTAGGTATCGATGAATGAGAATTATACACGTTAAGTTTTGTTTTATTTATAATTTTACGGATATAAATAAAAACCGATTAAATATTGCCATATTTGTTTTACTTCCCAGTATCCTTGATAAGAAAAACAATATAAATAATAAATATCAAAGAAACAAATACTTATCTCAATTAGAGCCATAAGAAATGAGGCACATCACTAATTGTTTCATGTCGTCATCCTTTGACTTCATTTCAAGTCCTTGGCGCTCAGAACACGTTACATTCAATTCTGATTAGGGATGGGGTCTATGGTCGTCTTTTTCGATGTTTGTTTACTGCCGTGTTTTTTTACACTACTTCTGTCAACATTTTTTACCGTACAAAACCGACTGAACTTTTCATTGTAGCATTGTATTGTGTATTTCTTCGTATAAGCGTTATTATTATTATCAAGACATACCTCAGAGTCATCGTCTTCTGGTCCAACATTCTCCGAGTCCGATTCCACACCTTGTAGAATGCTTAAAAGCTCATCCGCAGTCAGTTCTTCGTTCATGTTTAATAAAATAAATAAATATTGCTGTTGACTGCACTATTACAAACTGACCTTGACAGCTATACGTTTATGACGTCACAGAACGTCTTCTATACTAGTCCGTGGGGCTCGGGGCACTGACAACCATGGACTTTTATCTGACAACCAATTATTTTGTAGAGATTGGGAATATAATTATCGATAAGGATTGCAAATAACTATTTAATTACGGTTCGGCACCTATCCGACGGACGAAATTCGTCTATTTTCACTTTGTTATAATGTAGTTATCTAAGTTCATATTTTACTGACCTCAAATTGTTTTCGATAATAATGTTTCTAAATATTTCATCGGGTGAAATCAAACAGTGTTAACTTTCGCGTCACATCACTGGCCGACTATATATCAAGTCCTTGGCGTTCTGGGGATATCAAAAATTTTCGGAGTTTTTGTTTTTGCCAATTTTATGACAATTAATGGCTTCTTTTGTGTGGAAAAATAAAAAAACAGGGTATTAGACGGTGCTTTTAAATTATGAAATGGAAAAACCCTGTTAAATTCAGTATTTTTTTTTTATAACATAGATAAAATGAAGGGCTTCTAATGTAGTCGTGGCGCTGGTGGCACGAAAATCCGTAGCTTCTATTGATGTCCGTGGCGGTGAAAAGGTTAAATAAAAAAAAACGTTGCCCCACACTAGGAATTACTCTTGTATCGTGGGTGCGTTTACAAACATTTAAACTCACATACACAAACAGCCAGACCCGGAACACCTCCTTATTTTGTTCTATTTCTTGCCGATATGAAGAGAAATAAATGGAAATATTTTCGAAGAGGGAGCTGCTAGGGCCACCGCTTGCCAGGGTTGCGGGTTGTTTGATTAATATACCGCGGCCCCGGAACCAATAAGAGCAATAGAAGAAACATGGGTAGGTTTTAGTTAGTACAAGTTTGACACCCCCCCCTGAAGTTATTGTACTCTAAGCATTGGTGCTGTTCAATCTTTGAGCAAATCATACAAACAATTTTATGTGCACTCTTAATTTTCTTCAAACATTGCACTTACAAGATTTATAACCTCAGGGGCGCCCGTCGCGAAGAAACCGAAACTAGAGACGCGAAGAACAAAACTGCAAGATGCAATTACTGCGGGGAGAAAGAAACCAGGCCCAACAAATAAGCAGAATCCTCAAACTCATAAGTCCAAGCTTGTTAAATATATTGTTGGACATACTGCTGAAAAACCTTACAAGTGTGATATATGTCAGCGTAGTTTTAGACTAAAGCGTTATTTTGATGAACATGTTCTGAAACATAATGATGAAAAACCTTACAAGTGTGATGTTTGTCAGCGTAGTTTTAGTAAAAGGGATGGTTTAATAAATCATATTCGTACACACACTGGTGAGAAACCTTTCACTTGTGATATATGCCAGCAAAGTTTTAGTAAAAAGACTAGTTTATTGGCACATATTCGTATACACACTGGTGAGAAACCTTATACTTGTAATATATGTCAGCATAGTTTTAGGGTTAAGGCTCAGATAACATTGCATATGCGAAAACACACGGGTGAAAAACCATTCAAGTGTGATGTTTGTCAGTATAGTTTTCGACTAAAGCGATATCTTGATGATCATATTCGTACACACACGGGGGAAAAACCTCATACGTGTTCAGTATGTCAGCGTAATTTTAGCAGAAAGGATAATTTAATAAAACATATTCGTACACATACTGGCGAGAAACCTTACACCTGTGATGTATGTCAACATAGTTTTAGGGCTAAGGGATTGCTAACATTACATATGCGTAAACATACTGGAGAAAAATCTTTCGAGTGTGGTGTTTGTCAACGTACTTTTAGTAGAAAGGATAATTTAACTAAACACAATCGTGTACACACTGGTGAAAAACCTTATAACTGTAATTTATGTCAGCGTCGTTTTAGAGTTAAAGGGGAACTAACATTGCATATGCGAAGACACACGGGTGAAAAGCCATTCAAGTGTGATGTTTGTCAGCGTAGTTTCAACAGAAACGATAACTTAAAGAAGCATTTTCGTATACACACTGGCGAGAAACCTTACTCGTGTGATGTATGTCAACTTAGTTTTAGACTTAAAGGAGATCATACAATACATATTCGAAAACACACTGGTGAAAAACCTTACAAATGTAATATATGTGTAAGTAGTTTTAGAAAAAAAAGTGATTTGAAAACGCATACACGAAAACATACCGGTGAAAAGCCTTACAACTGTAATATATGTCGGCGTGGCTTTACTAAGCAGTATATTTTGACGAAACACATTCAAATGCATATTGATGGAAAACGTTTTAAATGCGAACTTTGTGATAGTACTTTTTATGAAAGCGGGCCTTTAGAAAGACATATGCGTGTACACACGTTGTTTATATGCGATTGTTGTCAGCGTAGGTTCAGTTCAAAAGCAAGTTTGACGCAACATATTCGTACACACACTGGCGAAAGACCTTATCAGTGTAATATTTGTCCCAGAACGTTTAGGCAATTGTCTTGTTTAACTAGGCATGCGCGAATTCACACTGGTGAAAAACCTTACAAGTGTGACGCATGTGAACTTGCATTTAATCACCGATCTAGTTTAAAAATACATGTTAGTCGTGTGCATACTAGCGAATAATTACACGTGCTTATTATTTAATAATTATGTATACATAAGAGAAAACATAAGGTAATATCATAACAAAACAGCGTACAAAGGCACAGATTATTTACAAAGAATTTTCTAGGCAAAAGAAAATATGAATTATTTTGTTTCGACTTCCATTCTAACTAGATTTAACTGAATACCAGTGTCGTACATGGAGCGACTATCTATCTGACCTCCACAACCCAGTGAGTTCTGGATAATACGATACCCCTTGGTAAGACTGGTTGAAATTTCGAGTCACTGACTATCTGCAACGACTGTGAAAGATCTACAAATGACAGCCGGGACCAACAGCTTAACGTGCTTTCGGAGGCACGGAGGAAACTTGGTATTTACTGGGTGGTCACCCAGCCACGGACCAACTTAAGCAAACGTGTTTTAATAAAAAAAACCCGGCTAAGTGCGAGTGGGACTCGCGCACCGAGGGTTCCGTACAAACTTGCGACATAAACAGCCATATCTTTTGACTGCGTAGGCTTAGAGGGTTGATATTTTTACAGCACGAAGGGACCACAGAGTTCAGTATATGGTTTTAATTTCAACTCAATACCTCCACGCGTTTCCGAGATAAAGGGTCTTGACAGACAGACAACAAAGTGATCCTATAAATATAATTATATATACCTTACGTTTAGGTGCTCCTTGTTGTTCTCCTCATCGCTGTCATTGTGGTGAAGTAGTCAACAGCCTTGGACACCACGGTCTATCATGCAGCCGAAGTGCGGGCCGTTTTGCGCGGCACGCGAATATTAATGACATCATCCGTCGAGCTCTTGTCACCGTCGGCGTTCCAGCTGTTTTAGAACCCAATGGCTTGGCACGCGACGATGGCAAAAGACCGGACGGTATGTCTTTGTTTCCGTGGAAGTTGGGTAGGCCTTTAGTGTGGGACGCAACGTGCGTCGATACTCTTGCGCCATCCCATCTTCCTAGCTCTTGGTGCTGCGCTGGCGCTGCTGCTGCGGCTGCAGAGAACCTCAAGCGGCGTAAATATAGTAACCTTATTGGTAACTATATTTTCGAGCCGTTTGGGGTTGAAACTCTGGGACCGTGGAGTCCTTGTGCTCACAGCCTGTTTAAGGAAATATCAAAACGTTTGGTTGACACTTCCCGTGACCCAAGGGCTGGCTTTTACTTTGGCCAGAGGCTTAGCGTTGCCATACAACGTGGCAACGCGGCCAGTCTCTTGGGGACGTTGCCAACTGATAGCGTTGAGGACGAATTTTTTGACGCTATTTTTTAATTTATTAATAGTCTAAGATCCCGTATAGAACGACCTTCACCGAGATGCTTATTTAATGAAACGTATTTTATATTTAATTTAATATGTCAATAAATATAATGCATATGGGTTGCCTAGCAAATTTCAGTCCAGAGTATGTTTAATTAATAATTAAAAAAAAAAATTTTTTCAAACATTTCACCGGTATGATTATTAGATAAATTCTATACCAATCGAAAGTATGAAGCCCATAGAATATGCAAACGTTAGGTTGTCTTTTCTTTTCCGGTCACAACTATCGGGTTGCCAGGTATAAACAGGTAAATCTGTACTAGCATTTTGCAACGGTCTGTTTATTGAATGAAATTTAAATGAAATTAAAGATTATTTTATTCTGAACACGGTGGTATAGGGTTGCCTGTGAAAAATCAGTCCAGAATTGCGGTTGTCGAATTTTAAAAAGTAAAATATTGCTCCGAGTGAATGTGTGCGACTGAAAGGTCCCAACCAACCATCCCATGCGATAGAAGAGGACACAGCATAGCAGCTGTTTAAAGTCCGCACATTTGACGGGCCTGTTGGTCTAGTGGTTAGTGGCCCTGACTGCTGAGCCGGAGGTCGTGGGTTCGATTCCCACCCAGGACAAACTTTGTGTGATGAGCATGATTGTTTGTTCTGTGTCTGGGTGTGATTTATCTATAATATGTATGTATTTATAAATTATATAAGTATGTATATCAGTTGTCTGGTTACCATAACACAAGCTCTGCTTAGCTTGGGATCAGATAGCCGTGTGTGAGTTGTCCCAAGATATTTATTTTATTTAAAGAAAGAGAGTGCGCATGCTATTTGGGCTTGGTAAAGAAAAGGATAGCGATAGACTCGTATATACTATGCATCATTTTGGAGTAGTTTATTATTTAAATAGAGAAATAGTTATTTACTTTTTTTTTAATCAATTATTTATTTATGTGTATATTTTTTATGTGACACTAAAGTATATAATATATACATCTTTAGTAAAAAAGAAGGTTATAGTGATACATATGTAATACTACCCTAATTAAAAATATTGATTGAAAAAAATTACTACATGCAAATTATAAATCTATAAATGTAAACAGAGAAATTGAAATCAATTGAAACTATTGGAAAAAATTCAAAACATACACAACAAAATTCATAAAAGTGTTTTTTGTTCAATCAATATTTTTAATTAGGGTAATCTTGCAAATTTTATTTTTATTATAAGAAGACAAAATAAAAAAACAACAATTATAAATTACTTCTATTTATTGTAAAACATTAAAAATACAATTTTTTTTTAAATTATTCAGAATCCGAGTTATCGGACATAAAACTACGATCTTCAACTTCTGAATCTTATATTTTTAATTAGGGTAGTATTACATATGTATCACTATAACCTTCTTTTTTACTAAAGATGTATATGTTACTATAAAAGCTCGAACTACGGTAAATCTTAAGATTTTCGAGTAAAACCTAATATTTACCGATTATGAATGGTAAATGTCCATAAAAGTTTAGGATTCGAACTTTTACCATCATTCACTTGGTAAATCTTAGGATTTACATTAAAGGCATGGTAAATGTCGAAAAAATTGGGTCCACCCTTTATAGCAGAACTTTTTATGTCATAATTTAATTTTGCATAACAACGGATAAGTAGCATAAACTTCATTTCGCAGAAAATTGATTGGCAGACACTCATTTAAGATACATTCAAAACTCATAATTTTGTAAGTCAGAATCATCTCTAGACATACCTAAGTATATTTCATATCCATAACATTTAAAAGTAGAAACATCATATCGCAGAAAGTTCACAGTCAGAATCGTCTTTTGGCATATATTTCATATCGATAATCATTAAACGGCAAAATTGACATATGGTAGAAAGTTTATAGTTAGCATCACCTTTGTCATTATTTGTTGTCAGTTATTTCAATTATTTATTTCTTTGAAATAATTTCATTTAATTCAATAAGTAGTTATCCTAATCTAAATAGTTCAGTTCCGGGTAACCTACTAAAAACAATCTCTTTTTTCTACTAATGGAAGTCGTTTCTGCCACTCGCCGGCCGCTGCCGCGGCACCGCTCGCTACGCTCGTTCGGCTTGTGCAGTATTAACCTAACCTAACCTACCCATTTCAAATTTTTTATGGAGTTAAACTAATCCAAATAGTTGCCTTCCGGGTAACCAACTAAAAACAATATCTTTTTTTCTATATTATTTCCAAAAAAACATATTTTGCCCTAATATTTTTTGTATAATTTATTGTAACTCACTGTATCAGTTCACGCCAAAATATTGGAAACTCAAAATAAATAACAAATATGGTTAATACCCCGTTTTAACCGTTAATAATAATGTTAGTAACCATGTTAGTTTAAAGATTTACATGCCTATTAAAGTTATTTTTAATGAAATTCTGCCATCTGTATAGTATGAAAAGTGAAATTATACCAAATAATCATCGCTCTAAATAAACATTATGCTAAACGATATATTTCTAAATTTGAATTCTGCCAATCGTAATTATACAAAATTTCATTCTGCCATCTTAAAAGTATGCCATTGTAAATTCGGAGTTTTAAACATGCCAAACGATAATTTTATCAAATAATTGTTACGCCTTATTCCTAAAACCAACATTTACCAGTCCACATTGGTAAAACCTAGCATTTACTGCATTGGAATGGCAAAAGTCCAAAAAGTCGTCCCCTTATAATAAATACTTACATTTACCAACTCATGTCGGTAAATCTTAGGATTTACTGGAAAATCTTAAGATTAACCGTAGTTCGGGCTTTTACAGTAACATATAATATATTATATACTTTAGTGTCACATAAAAAATATACACATAAATAAATAATTGATTAAAAAGAAATTAAATAACTATTTCTCTATTTAAATAATAAACTACTCCAAAATGATGCATAGTATATACGAGTCTATCGCTATCCTTTTCTTTACCAAGCCCAAATAGCATGCGCACTCTCTTTCTTTAAATGTGCGGACTTTAAACAGCTGCTATGCTGTGTCCTCTTCTATCGCATGGGATGGTTGGTTGGGACCTCTCAGTCGCACACATTCACTCGGAGCAATATTTTGCTTTTTAAAATTCGACAACCGCAATTCTGGACTGATTTTTCGCAGGCAACCCTATACCACCGTGTTCAGAATAAAATAATCTTTAATTTCATTTAAATTTCATTCAATAAACAGACCGTTGCAAAATGCTAGTACAGATTTACCTGTTTATACCTGGCAACCCGATAGTTGTGACCGGAAAAGAAAAGACAACCTAACGTTTGCATATTCTATGGGCTTCATACCTTCGATTAGTATAGAATTTATCTAATAATCATACCGGTGAAATGTTTAAAAAAATATATTTTTTTAATTATTAATTAAACATACTCTGGACTGAAATTTGCTAGGCAACCCATATGCATTATATTTATTGACATATTAAATTAAATATAAAATACGTTTCATTAAATAAGCATCTCGGTGAAGGTCGTTCTATACGGGATCTTATACTATAACGCAGTTGGTTCTACCAAGACCTGTAATGAAGTACTAGGCTTGCATGAATTCACGGTGGTAATCGTGATGCAATAGCTTTACCGCGGCAGTCCCTGAGTGCCACACGTATTTTTTTATGTTGAGGTACAGTACCCTAAAAAATAATAGTAACTTAAAACTAAACTATATTTATTAACTTATATAACTATACTTACTTACTTATATAACTTATACAGGGTTATTTGTAAAACACCGACAACCTTGCAGGATTGTATTACAATCATCATAAACAACAACTTTTGTTCTATGATTTTTTTAACAAAATTTTATACATATTTACCTAAAACAAATCTTCAAGATTTCGTTGTCCTATCTAACACATTTCAACTCCGTATTTTGCTGTACCTACATACCTACACCGCCGCTTGTAGGTACGTTTGCTTCGCATAGATTTCGTAATATTTAGAGCGTTCAATTTCAATATTTTTATTTTTGTATGAAAATCTGATGAACTAAAATATGATAAATGTTTAAATGTCCTAGAACAAAAGTTGTTGATTATGATGTTAGTAACATGGTCCTGAGACGTTGCCAGTATTTTACAAATAACCCTGTATAACTATACTTATTGTGTTTCTCACGGCTGCGCCAAATGATTGATATCACTGTGTTTAAGCACTAACATTTATATAAATAATCTCGCTTACGATATAAAGGTAAAGTTAGTATATATGATATTGTACTTAGTAAATAAATGATAACTAGAAAAGGATATATAAACCTTTTGTACCCAATTTTTTGTTTTAGAAACCTTGCCACACACTAGGAATTTCTCCTGTATCGCGGGTGCGTTTACAAACATTTAAACTTACATACACAAACAGCCAGACCCAAAACAACTATCTGTAGGCCATACAAATATTTGTTCCGTGCGGGGATCGAACCCGCGACACGCAGCGTAGGAGTCGATCGCTCAGCCGCTCATCGGTGTCAAAAATTTGACAACACGATTGGCATAGTGGCTGAGCGATCGATTGCTGTACTGCGCGTCAAATCAAATCATTTATTTCAATTAGACCATTACAGGCACTTTTGAATGTCAAGAAACAAAATGAATCTACAGTCCCAGTCACAAGACATAATAACTTATGAAAGTACTGTAGTTGCCCATTCCAAAGCGTAGATCTCTATGGAGAAGAATGGGCAAGAAACTCCATGGACACTCTTTTAAATTATAATATTTTAACAAAATCGTATTTACATCATTCATGATGAGATTATACAAATATGTGAGAACGATGTAGACAGACGTGCACAGTAAGAGCGTCCAGAGTAAATAAAAAGCAAAATTAAATTTAAAATCTAAATAAATTAAACATGAACCGTGGTAGCTAAAAAATGACCAGTCCCAACTGACAGCGCCCGTTCACGAACATGACGTATGGATCAGCCCCATTCAGCTCGACCATTTTGAAGGGAGCTAAATGACCCGACACACCTGCCACCATCAGCGAGACATTTAAGTGAGCATGACACTATCAACCACCAGGGCTTCGTCAAGTCAATGATAATACATAGCACTCACATATGGGCTTAATAATTATACAATACTAGAGAATTGATTCTATACATGTCGCGGGTTCGATTCTCGCACGGAAAACATACATATTTGTATGACCTGCAGATAGTTGTTTCGGGTCTGGCTGTTTGTGTATGTGAATTTAAATGTTTGTAAACGCACCCACGATACAGGAGAAATTCCTAGTGTGGGGCAACGTTTTTTTTTAAAGAGATAAAGTTAAATAAATAGGAAATGTGCCCAGGAGGTTGGCAGCATTGCCACGTTAGTTAGCAAAGCTGTTTCTTTAGCCAAAGTAAAGGCCAGCTTTCTGGTCACGAGAAGAGTCTAAAGAAAGAATAGTGAAGAAGAAGAATGAATAGTGAATAAATGCATTACTATTGTATTATGTTTTTTTGTTTAGTTTAAGTATACGTTATATATTTGTTTTAAGGTTTAATTTGTCCATACGGAAAACCCATGATCTGATTTTGGAAGTTTAATATTAATTTATACTGCCAAGTCATTTCCTGGTAGAAAAAAAAATATCAAATATGTTTTGTTAATTCTAGTTTCTAGTTTAAAAAATAAAATATTTTTATTGAACAACTGTTTTATTTTATTTGTAGATCTAGAAACAGTAAATTTACCCAAGAACTGTCTGGAAATAGAGTATATATTGCCAAATCAAACAGAAACGGAATATATTGTACCTTTAATTGAGTTAAAGACTGAAGTTGAAGAAGAACTTGAATCGGAACGAAAAACTAAGAAGACAAACAGTAAGTAATATTTGTTTATCAATAAACTAGCTTTTGCCCGCGGTTTCGCTCGCGTTAAATTCGGGGTAACATAGTTCCCCTTTCCTGATTTGCAGGTACCTGCTACCTGTAGTTTTTGCCCTTGCTCCTTATTTATTGTAATAGCAAAGCTAAGTTTTCCCTTTACTTCCCACTCTCTCCCTCATTTTTTACTATTAAAAAAAATAGTCTATGTCCGTCTCCAGGATCGTAACTATGTCTGTACCAAAATTCATCAAAATCGATTTCAGCCATTTAGGCGTGAAGATGTAACAAACAAACACACTTTCGCTTTTATAATATTAGTAAGGATTGCTAACAAACTAGTGATGGACTGATATCCTTTCAAAATCCAAAATCATTTATTCAAATGAGGCTGATAATCAGCACTTTTTGAATGTCATATTACAAGAGACAGTCCCACAAAAACGCCCTGCCCTTCGCCACTTCCTAGTGTTTTAGCTGGGAAGAAGAAGTGGCGGAACAAACTCCCCAGCAACACATCTGTCTGTCAGGTTAGAAGAAGATTTTATACAATTTCGTTAATAATTAATTCATTGTCACATGTCAGCTAGCAAACACAAATTTTGTATAAAAATATATAATAAAATAAAAAAGCCTTTAATAAATTTGAATTTTTTAAATTAATTAATTGTGGTAGAACACAAATAGGTATTCAAAAATTCACATTCCTAAATACAAATTTATATTTTTTCAAAATTAGTTAAAACTTAATATTGTTATTTTGTATATAAATAAATTGAAATTAGGATTCAAATTATTAATTATTTTTATCATACCATGCTTTTTATTTAATTTGTGGATGTCTCCTTTTTGGCGTAGGCCTCCCCCAGCTTCCTCCAGTTTATCTTCTCCAGTCAGGTCCACATCTTTCCTTAAATAAGTCTTCCCATCGTTTTCTCGGTTTGCCTCTACTTCTCTGTCCTTCTCTTGGTACCCATTCTGTCACTTTCCAATGACCGACGATAAATATAAATATATATCGACGCATAAATAAATCTTCCTGTCTAACGGGTGTGGCCGCTTAGACGTGCATTGTTCTACCTAAACCTAATAGGTAGTTGCGGGTTGTTCGAAAGAGATACCGCGGCCCCGGAACGTAAAGGGCAATAGAAGGAACATGGGTGGGTTTTAGTCAGTACAAGTCTGACATGCCCCCCCGCTCCACCCAGAGCGGGGGAAGTCATTGGATGATTTCCCACCCGAAAAAAAAAAAAAAAACCTAGTAGGTAAGTTGGTATCCATTTGAACGGCATCCTACTTATCCTTATCATTACTAATATTATAAAAGTGAAAGTGAGTTTGTTTGTTACGTCTTCACGCCTAAATAGCTAAACCGATTTTGATGAATTTGTGTACGGAGATAGTTGGGACCCTGGAGACGGACATAGGCTATTTATTTTTTTAACCCCCGACGCTAATACGACGGGGTGTAATTAAAGATTGAGATATGAGGGAGAAAGACGGAATAAAAGGGAAAGCTTTGCTTTGCTGTTACTTAAACTTTGCTGTTGTTTAAATAAGGCGCAGGGGCAAAAACTAAAGGTAGAAGTTACCTGCAAATCAGGAAAGGGGAACTGTGTTACCCCGAAACTGCGGGCAAAAGCTAGTAATATTATAAATGGCAATGCTTGTGAGGATAGAGAGATGGATAGATGTATGGATGTTTGTTACTCTTTCACGTCAAAACGGCTAAACGGTCCTTGATGAAATTTGGCACAGACGTAGATTATAGTTTGGAATAACACATAGGATAACACTTTTTTTTCGATATCATGCGGACGAAGCCGCAGGCGCCAGCAAGTAATAATTTTAAATTATAAAAGCAAAAGTTTGTGAGAATGTATGTATGTATGTTTGTTACTCTTTCATGCAAAAACTACTGAAAGGATTTTGATGAAACTTCACAATAATATAGCGTACATATCGTAATAACACCTAGGATACAATTCATAAAGATATATTGTATATTCTATCACCACAAGAGTGAAACCGCGGGGCTCGTATAACATATTGCTAATAATTAATTTTGCACTTAAAAACTTTTTATAACCCTAGGGGCAGTCTCAAAGAAACAAATACAAGACACGCAAAGAAGAAAACTGCAAGATACAACTACAGGGGAACGAAAGAAAATACGCCCAACAAATATGCAAAGTACATCCAAAGATTTTAAATACGCTGAAATACGTAGAGCTGCAAAACCATACAAGTGTGATATTTGTCAACTTACTTTTGGGCTAAAGCGAGTTCTTGATGTACACATTCGTACACACACCGGTGAAAAACCATTCACGTGTGAAATATGTCAGTATAGTTTTAGAGTAAAGGGGGAGCTTACAATGCATATTCGTAAGCACACTGGTGAAAAACCCTTCAAGTGTGAGATTTGTCAGCGAACTTTTAGTAGAAATGACAATTTAAGGAAACACAATCGCATACATACTGGAGAAAGGCCTTACACGTGTGATATTTGTCATAATACTTTTAGACTAAAAGGAGACCATACAGTACATATGCGAAAACACACTGGCGAAAAGCCTTACAGCTGTAATATATGTCAGCGAAGTTTTAGACAAAACAGTGATTTAACTAAACATTATCGTACACACACTGGTGAAAAGCCTTACAGCTGTGCAATATGTCATCGTGGTTTTAGTAGACAGTATCACTTATCTAAACATATTCAAATACATAGTGGAATAAGACCTTACAGTAAAGAAGTTTGTGAAAGCAGATGAAAGATGCTGCTGTAACTGTATAATAACTCTGTCCTCATCATCTGCCCAGTCTTTTCCCAACTATGTTGGGGTCGGCTTCCAGTCTAACCGAATGCAGCTGAATATCAGTATTTTACATGGAGCGACTGCCTATCTGTTAGTACTAATACTTATCAGTTAATACTGGGTAATACGATACCCCTTGGTAAGACTGGTTGTCAGACTTTCGGAACACTGACTACCTGTAACGACTGTCAAAGATCTACAAAATACAGCCGGGACCAACGGCTTAACGTGCTTTCCGAGGCACGGCGGAAACTCGGTATGTAAAGGGTGGTCACCCATCCACAGACCAACCTAGGCAAGCGCGGCTTAACCTAAAGATCGACCCGAGCGGCTACTATTTATTTAGCCACGAGCTCCACACTAGGAATTTCTCCTGTATCGTGGGTGCGTTTACAAACAGGTAAACTCACATACACAAACAGCCAGACCCGAAACAACTAGGTTAGGTCATACAAATATTGCTTCTGTGCGGAGATCGAACCTATGACACGCAGCGCAGCAGTTGATCGCTCAGCCACTGTGCCGACAAAGTTAAGAGTTCAAATAAGGCAGCTTTCATAAATAAAATTTTCAACAAGTCCCGTGCGGGGGTCGAACCTGCGACACGCAGCGCAGCAGTCGATCGCTCAGTTACCGCGCCAACCGTATCGTCAGTACTTTTATTCCTTTATGTTTGTTTTAAATGTTTTCGAGCGCATGGCACTCATGGGTTGCAGTTGAAATCAGCGTCATGTTTGTCGTGGCGGCCTTGTGTTGCCATCTAATATTATGCTGAGCTGAGGCCCTTTTGGCATTATTTATTTTATTTAGTTTAATGTTAAGGTGTTCCTTTTTTTTGTATTTAATAATTCTGATGAAACGCAATTTTCGTTTTCTTTTAAAAAGTGATTGTGAATAAAGACTATAAATAAATCGTTACAAGGGAAAGTTTCAGAGTAGCCCATACTACTACTATGTTTCTTACGTTTTTTTTTTTTTGTATTTTGCAGATGTCAGTTTGTATATTGATTCATTCGAATGTGATTCGCGAGTGTAACAAATATAGTTAAGCTAAGTTATCATATATTACATCTTCAATACAACGTGTAAAAGGAGCTCTAATACTTATAAGTAGGCACATATATCATGTAAAGAATACACTGTGAAAGAATCATAATTAATATCAATGATTCATCTTTCCATAATATTTTTTCGCGTTCAGGTAGTCGCGGTAGATGGCCGACGATAGTAGGTACCAAAGATATAAAGTACGAATGCGCTGGTTACATGAAATACTTTTTCTTAAAGTTCTTACCTACTGGAATAACTTACCTAATACTTACTGGATGTTGAGATACCTACCTAATTAAAAAAAAAACTTGGACATAAAGTGCTGTCAGCTTAATTCAGGGTTGTCGCACGGAGTTCGTGTAAAAAAAAGTAAAATGTTTTTTTCTCTATAAGTATAGTATTTGAGAACCTGGGAATATGCACAAAGACTGGGTCAGTGGGTCATCTTAGGGGCAGAGGCGGCTGCTTATCACCTTAGCTGTATGTCCCATAAATGTTATAGCTCCTTTTTTTACACATTGTATAACCCTATCCGTTTATCTAATCTCATTGAATGACTTGGTCATGAAATTGTCATTCAATGGCATTAAATTATAATCTTTCTTTCTCTAATAATTATAATTCTTGACATCCGGGTGAATCAATTCGTCACATTATCTCTGGTTGTTCTCGCCTTGCTAACGGAGAGTACTTGCATAGATATAACCTTGTAGCCAGGATTATCCATCAGCAACTTGCTCTAAAATATAACCTTGTGGAATCGGAAGTGCCGTACTACAGGTATGAGCCCGACCCAGTTATAAACATGGCAATATCTCATTGCTGGGATCGATCCATCATCACTGACAGGACTATTGTTGCCAACAAGCCTGATATAGTGGTGGTGGATCGATCAGAGCGGCGCACTGTGATTGTTGACATAACGGCCCCACATGCCGAGAACCTCGTGAAAACCGAGAAAGATAACCAAATCAAGTATATTGATTTACTCGCGAGATTGTCAACATGTGGGATGTGGAGTCAGCGATAATTGTGCCGATAGTCGTCACAGCTAATGGCTTAATTGCTAAGAGCCAAAACCTGAGAAGGCTCTCGTTAGGCAGCTGGATCAAAGGTTTGATACAGTGCGCGGTACTCCTGGACACGACTCGTATTGTTAGGAGGTTCCTTTCTCTGGAGCCCTGACCGCCGGTAGCTTGGACCCTGTTCCCGATACCAGCCTACTATTTTTTCTTTTTTTTTCTTTTGAGGTACATAACCCTAAAAAAACGGTAAGAAATTTGTGACCTACCCTGGAGCGTTCATTTTAAGTGTGAATTTTGTCAGCCTAGTTTTAAGCTTTTCAAGACATGTTTGGATACACACAGGTGCGTATACTAGTGTGTTACAAGTATAATGGATGTCGCCTTGATTATCATCACGTGTCGATTTTAAAAACTTATATTGTTGCCAAATCTGATGAACCACCTGATTAAACTAGACTGATATTAAAATGACATACCTAATCACATTTAATTTCACACCATTTTAGTCGAGATTAAAGACAGTCCGATTTAGCTTGACAACCACTATTTTTGGTTAAAAAGGTCAATTTCAGAATAGTAAGATTGTGATTTTCTATAAATTGAGTAACTAAACTATTTAAAAGGCGTAAATACTTTTAAAGTCATTTATTCATAGAAGCACTCATCATAAAATACAATAGTTAAGTCTATCAACACAACATACTAAGACGAGATTAACAATAAATAAATATAAATAAATATCTTGGGACAACTCACACACGGTCATCTGATCCCAAGCTAAGCAGAGCTTGTGTTATGGTAACCCGACAACTGATATACATACTTATATAATTTATAAATACATACATATTATAGATAAATCACACCCAGACACAGAACAAACAATCATGCTCATCACACAAAGTTTGTCCTGGGTGGGAATCGAACCCACGACCTCCGGCTTAGCAGTCAGGGCCACTAACCACTAGACCAACAGGCCCGTCAAACAATATAGGGCTTTCGCGCACAACCCGAGAGTCGCGGAGACACTTCTTCCGTCTGACCTCGTTGGCGATCGGGGGTTCTCTCTCAGCGTCCGCGGCCTGCGCGGGCGCTTTGCAGCCCGCGTGCGGCGGAGGAGGGGTGTGTCACGTGGCACGTCACAGCGTAGCAACAGCAGCTTACAAACCACAGCCTACTTAATATTATTCCCCGCGTTATAACTATCATTTTTTTATAATCTCTGCCCCTCACTAGGAATTTCTCCTGCATCGTGAGTGCGTTTACAAACATTTAAACTCACATACACAAACAGCTAGACCTGGAACAATTATCTGTAGGCCATACAAATATTTGTCCGTGCGGGGATCGAACCCGCAGCGCAGCAGTCGATCGCTCAGCCACTGCACTAACCGTGTCGTCAATCATTAATGCTGTCAAACCATAATATAGTCAAGTTGTGTAAATTTAATCAATTCCAGAAGAGTAACGTCGTTTAACAGGAAACTAAGTTTTAGTGATTTTTTAGAGTAGTTTTAGTTTAGTTTATAACACCATAATCGACATCAATGATTGTGTCGTGTATTTTAAAATTAATGAATTTGGTCTCGTTCACAAATATATAACGTTCCATATTGTATTTAGTAATATTTAAAGAAAATGTTTGTAAATATGTAATTTTAACAAGTAAAATAAATGATTATACTAATAAATATATGACTTTTATTTTTATACCTAGTATTCAATTATTAATCCTACAAATTTTATAAAAGCAAAAGTTTGTGACGATGTGATGTCTGTTTGTTGCCCTTTCTACTAGCTTTTGCCCGCGGCTTCGCTCGCGTTTAATTCGGGGTAACACAGTTCCCCTTTCCTGATTTGCAGGTACCTGCTACTTGTAGTTTTCGCCTTAGCGCCTTATTTATTGTAATAGTAACGCTAACTTTTCCCTCTTTCTCCCTCATTTTTTACTTTAAAAAAAAAATTGTTTATGTCCGTTTTCAGGGTCCCAACTATCTCTGTACCAAAATTCATCAAAATCGGTTTAGCCATGTAGGCGTGAAGACGTAACAAACAAACAAACTCACTTTTGCTTTTATAATATTAGTAAGGATTGTATATTCTATCACCACGCGAGTGAAACGCAGCTAGTCTCTAATATATTAAATTTCCGTGTCACAATGTTAGTTACCGTACTCCTCCGAAACGGCTCGACCGATTCTTATGAAATTAATTAATTAATAATACATATTGGGTAGGTCTGAGAATCGGCTAACATCTATTTTTCATACCCTCAGCCTCATACCTCATACCTCAGCGGGTGAAACCGCTGGGTACAGCTAGTATTATATAATAATCACGTTTCACTATATTTGCATATGAGTGCTTCGTGTTGACTGCTCCGTTGGTCCAGCGGTCGCAAGCGCGTCTGCTGAGCACGGAGTCTTGGGTTCGAATTCCGGTTATCAAAGTATTATTGGGTTTTTGCATTAGGAACTTCTCAGTAATATCCCGGAGTTTGGAAGTTGGCGGTAAGGTACCCCCGTGCCTCGGAAAGCACGTTAAGCCGTTGGTCCTCGTGGAGGCGATCTCTCGCTTCCGGTCCTGGTTCAGGCCATGGTCCGGAGCGAGAGGGAATGGGAAGCGGTCACCACCTTGACGGGCCTGTTGGTCTAGTGGTTAGTGGCCCTGACTGCTAAGCCGGAGGTCGTGGGTTCGATTCCCACCCAGGACAAACTTTGTGTGATGAGCATGATTGTTTGTTCTGTGTCTGGGTGTGATTTATCTATAATATGTATGTATTTATAAATTATATAAGTATGTATATCAGTTGTATGGTTACCATAACACAAGCTCTGCTTAGCTTGGGATCAGATGACCGTGTGTGAGTTGTCCCAAGATATTTATTATTATTATTATTTACCTTCTGCGAGGCAGTAATGCTAGCAAAGGAGGTGGCCGGGCGTTTGAGGGAGAGAACCTCGAACCAACCCAGCCGCCGCGGGAGACACTCCGGGCGTCGGGCGCCGCGAGACGACTCCCGGCCACCGTAGATGCTGGCCTGTGGACGGTGAGCAATGGGTAGCTCACCGTCCGTCCGTCTATTGACGACAGGCCGTGTCGACGGCGCGTTCATGTTTCACGCGCGCCTCAAAGAGAGTCAGCAAAGCAGAGGGGCTTGCCAGGGCCTCCGCCTGCCGGGGTTGCGGGTTGTTCGAAAGAGATACCGCGGCCCCGGAACGTAAAGGGCAATAGAAGGAACATGGGTGGTCCGCCCAGAGCGGGGAAGTCATTAGATGATTTCCCACCCGAAGAAAAAAACCCGTTGGTCCTGCGTCTGATCTCTCTCCAGTCGTGTGGGATTGCCGTCCCATCGGACTGTGAGAGTCAGAGGGAACAGAGAGTTCACCTATGCCTGCACATACACGCCTGCAGTATATCTCCCGCGCCGATCTCCAATAAGACTGGCCGCCGTGGTCAAAAACGGTCTTTAGGACTATACAGTGGAATCCGTTTAAAATGACATCGAAGGGAAATAACAAACACGTCATTCTAAGCGGACGTCATAAAAAACATTTTGTGCGAAATAAACATCCTGTTTTTGCCAGTAAGTATTTATTTTAATAGAGAGAGACAAAATAGAAATAAGTCAAAAATAATAATATAACACCGAACACTGTCGAAAGTGTTAGGAATAATGTCTAATGTCGGTCACTACATCAACTGGACACAATTTATTAAAAATGGGTCATAATAAGCGAACTGTCACTCAATGCGGAGTCATTATACCCGACTTTGCCTAGAGAACTATGTAAATAAAATAAATATCTTGGGACAACTCACACACGGTCATCTGATCCCAAGCTAAGCAGAGCTTGTGTTATGGTAACCAGACAACTGATATACATACTTATATAATTTATAAATACATACATATTATGGTAATATCACACCCAGACACAGATCAAACAATCATGCTCATCACACAAAGTTTGTCCTGGGTGGGAATCGAACCCACGACCTCCGGCTTAGCAGTCAGGGCCACTAACCACTAGACCAACAGGCCCGTTGACACTTTATATGAAAACCAAACATCGCTGTGTAATACGTCATAATAAGCGGTTGGTCATTATAAGCGGAGTCATAATAAACGGATTCTACTGTACATGCTAATATTCGAGACTACCCTACGAATTAAAATAATTTAATTAATAGATTAGTAGTTATGATGGCATAGAGGTTAAACCCCTCACCTCATGAATGGCGTGTTGGTTCAAACACAGTCAATTAAAGAAAAGAAAGAGATACCGCGGCCCCGCAATATAAAGGGGCCAAAAAACGAACATGGGTTGGTTTTAGTCAGTAAAAGTCTGACACAGTCACTCCCCCCCGTTCCGCCCAGAGCGGGGGAAGTTATTTGAGCGATATCGCATGCCTACGCAAAAAAAAGTGTTTATAGAAAATCGTGATGATGGCGCGTTAATATTCCACGGGCGCTTCAAAGAGATGTTAGCAAAGCAGAGAGGCCAGGGCCACCGCCTGCCGGGGTGAAGGGTTGTTCGAGAGAGATACCGCGGCCCCCATAGATATAGATAGATATAGATAACGCAAGGGTAACTACTACGCGTGCCACTTTGCGAGCCAAACTTACGATTAAAAATCGCAAGCTGCTACTTTCGCAAGTCTGCATCGGTGTGCCACTAGTTGGACGTCAGATATCAAATTTAAAATAGTTAATTTTGTGTAATAAATTGTAAAAACTTTCGTCAATCACTAAATAGACGTCACTTCACTAAAATATAGTGCATGAGACGTCATAGTAGGTAGTCAAAATATGGCACGCTTCGTTTTCATACAGATCGTGATACTTGCGTTATCTATGTAATCTGTGGCGGCCCCGTACAACCTAGTACATAACCCAACCAACCCAACCCGTGAGTAAAACGTACGGGTAGGTACGTTGCAACCAACCCCGTCATTTTCATCTATACTATCCATACTAATATTTTAAATGGGAGTGTATTATGTGTCTGTTTGTTTGTCCGTCTCTCACGGCAAAACGGAGCGACCAATTGACATGATTTTTTAAGTGAAGATAGTTGAAGGGATGGAGAGTGACATAGTCTACTATTGTCTCTTTCTAAATTCCCACTTACTTTAAATGGGGTGTGGATGAGACCGAAGCCGCGGGCAAAAGCTAGTATATATTATATAATCCTTACTAATACTATAAAAGCGAAAGTGAGTTTGTTTGTTTGGTACCTCTTCACGCTTTAATGGCTAAACCGATTTTGATGAATTTTAGTACAGAGATAGTTGCGAACCAGGAGACGGATATAGGCTATTTTTTTTAAGTGGGATATGAGGGAGAAAGGGAAGAAAAGGCAAAACTTAGCGTTGCTATTACAAATCAATAAGGCGCAAGGGCAAAAACTACAGGTAGCAGGTACCTGCAAATCAGGAAAGGGGAACTGTATTACTCCGAATTTAACGCGAGCGAAGCCGCGGGCAAAAGCTGGTAAATAAATAAATTAAAAATAAAATCCGCTGGTCGTGTCAACTGCAAACAGAAGGAAAAAAATTCAGAAAAAAAACTAGTGATAAAGTTCAATTTTTATTTTACAAATTTCAATAACTCGTGGTACAAAAGGGGGTTAATCTCACACCCCACGACAGGGTCTTGCGTATATTATGATAAACGTTGCTCCACACTAAGAATTACTCCTGTATCATGGGCGCCTTTACAATCATTTAAACTCACATACACAAACAGTCACACCCGAAACAACTACCTGTAGACCATACAAATATTTGTTCCGAGCGGGAATCGAACCCGCGACACGCAGCGCAGCAGTCGATCGCGCATCACCGTGCCGTCAAACATCACAATATCATGGTTAGGGGCTGTCCATTAATCACGTGAAGCTCGAAAGGGGGAGGGGGGCTCCATAAAAAATCACGAAATATCACAAGGGGGGAGGGGGGTGTAGAAACATAATCACGTGTATTAATTTTTTCGGCAAACGCGCGATTACTCAACCGATTGCCTTGCTAATCCGTGATCCGGAAAAAAGTTTTTTGCAATTCTTTGTTCTAGTTCATTTATTGGTTTTTTTTACATAGAATTACATTTTAAAATATTTCTTAATAAAACCATAAAAAAAAACATTTAAAAATATGAAAATAGTAGCCCACCGGTATCGGGAACAGGATCCAAGCTACCGGCGGTCAGGGCTCCAGAGAAAGGAACCTCCTAACAATACGAGCCGTGTCCAGGAGTACCGGTTTCTGTATCAAGCCCTTGATCCAGCTGCCTAACGAGAGCCTTCTCAGGTGTTGATCGAGGCTCTTGGCAATTAAGCCATTGGCTGTAACGACTATCGGCACAATGATCGCTGAGTCCACATCCCACTTATCGACAACCTCGCGAGCCAAGTCAATATACTTGATTTGCTTATCTTTCTCGGCTTTCACGAGGTTCTCATCATTGCAATCAATTCTTTTATTATTATTGTGTCAATAAAAAACAACCTGCAACCTTTCTGTCTACCTCTAGACGTTATTGTTGTAGTCCTTAGTTTTCTTTAATAAATTAATACAATACCTGTATAATACTTATACCTGTATTTTATAAATATAAAAAAAAAACATAACATTGTTACTAAAAAATACACGTGATATACGAGACGGGGGGTAGGCGTAGTCTTAAACCTCACCACGTATCACCAAAGGGGAGGAGGGGGGCTCAAAAATGCAAAAAATACATCACGTGATTAATGGACGGCCCCTTACATCTTGTATATCACATTTTGTAAAGGTTTTCCCTCAGAATGTGCGAGAATGTGTTTTCTTAGATTACTCTTAATATTAAAGCTGCGCAAACATATGTCACATTGAAAAGGTTTCTCACCAGTGTGTGTCAGAATGTGTTTCTTCAAATCACTAGGATATCTAAACCCGCGTTGACATAACCTACAAGTGAGAGGTTTCTCGGCAGTGTGTTTACGAATGTGTTTCGTTAAATCCCTCTTATCATTAAAACTAAACTGGCATATTTCACATTTGAAAGGTTTTTCACCTATGTGTGTGCGAATATGTTTTGCTAAATCTCTTTTATCTATATAACAGTGTTGACATAAATCACACTTATAAGGTTTATCACCATTATGTGTTCGGATATGCCTGTTTAAATTAGACAATTGACTAAAACTGCGCTGGCATATCTCACATTTGTATAGTTTTACCCCTGTGTGCCCAAGAATATGTCGTGTTAAATGTCCTTTATGATTAAAAAAACTTTGACATAAATCACACTTGTGAGGCTTTTCATTATTGTGTACCGTTCTAGTATGCCTTTTTAAATAACACAAATGGCTAAAACTGCATTGACATAAATCACACTTGTGAGGCTTTTCATTATTGTGTACCGTTCTAGTATGCCTTTTTAAATCACACAAATGGCTAAAACTGCTTTGACATAAACCACACTTGTGAGGCTTTTCATTATTGTGTATTCTTCGAATATGCCTTTTTAAATTAGACACATGGCTAAAACAACGGTGGCAAAGATCACATTTGAAAAGCTTTTCTTTGACATTGGCAAAATCTTTATTCTCCCACAGGCCACTGTTCCAAACAACTTCGTCACTGTTGCAGCGCAAATTCATTTCTACAGAATTATTATTTTGAATTTGTTCAGTAGTATCTTCTAGTATCGTTCTTCGTGTATCTAAAATTGATTTCATCGCAACAGACGACCCTGTAATTAAAAGGTTAATTAATTAGGTACATGTTTTCTTTTTTAGGTTCCGTAATCCGTACTAATATTATAAAAGCGAAAGTGAGTTTGTTTGTTACCTCTTCACGCTTTAATGGCTAAACCGATTTTGATGAATTTTGGTACATAGATAGTTGGGAATCAGGAGACGAACATAGGCTACTTTTTGCCTCTTTCTAACCCCCTACTTCCTTAAAATAGGGGGTGGAAGTTTGTATGAAGCATTCCGCAATATTCAATTCAAGGTAGGAAGCTAATAATTAGTATGCGGACTATTAGACACTAACAAAAACATCGTGCATCATTTTTTTTGGATATTTGCCCCCAATCCCTTAAAAGAGGGGATAAAATTTTATATGGGACTATTCGCACTTTCCTAGGTAGGAAGCTAAAAATCGGTACATACACTCTTTTGTCACCAACGAAAAATACCTGCAAATCATGAAAGGGGAACTGTGTTACCCCGAATTTAACGCGAGCCGAAGCCGCGGGCAAAAGCTAGTTATTAAATAAAGAAAGGATAAATATTACTGTTTTTTTTTGCCCAACCAAATCACCGCAACCACGGATGTGAGCCTCTTAAAATCCGAATCAGCATCCGCGGATGAGAAAAAAAAATACATCTTGATGTGTAGGAACCTTCTGTGTTCTGACCTGCGTCAGGCGGTAGATGAGGACCATGACCATGACGCCTCTCCAGCCACTCCTCAAAGAGGGGACTAATCGCCATTATTGTGGCGTGCCCTGCACAGGGTTGCGACAGTCGTTCTCTCCATGCCACCAACAGATGCATTGTCAGTTGTCGGCGCAGCATCTCTTCTCAATTAATCGAACTCACATACACAAACAGCCAGACCCAAAACAACTACCTGCAGGCGGGGATCGAACCCGCAAAACCCAGCGCAGCAGTCGATCGCTCGGCCACTGCGCCAACCGTCCTGTCAAATAACTAGTACTTACTATTGCTTTCTAAAACTCTTCGTTTCATTTTAGATTCTTCTTGTGAAGAATCCAACTGTTCAATTTTGACTTGTATTAATGATACATCTTCTTCGGAATCATTTTCAAATTGGAGTTTTGGAAAAGGTATATCGTCGTTGTCAGAATAGGTAATGTCTAGATTTTCCCTTTTAATATCTGTAAACAAACGTAAATAGTCAGCAACATATACAATGTGTCCGGTCAAGGACTAGCGATATTCTAGATACTTATGTAACGAGTGTTTTAATATACTGTTACGATACACACTTGGGTCTAATTCACTTCCAGAACCCCGCTTTTTGGCAGCCATTTTGAGATATTCTCTATGCGTGTACAAAAAATAATCATATCTTTCAAAGTTTTGCTCTTACTGAGACGAAAATAGTTTTTTTCAGAGGGCAACAATATTGTCTATCGTTTAAATTAAGAAAACATATTCGTAACTTTAGAAAGCAAATATAGTCCCAAAAAAATATGCAAATCAACGAAAGCTTAGTAAACTTTTTTTGTGAAAAAAAAAATATGGTTATTTTTTGTTTGAAAATCAATAAATCTGAGTACTAGAATGATTGTTATACAGGGTTATTTGTAAAACACTGGCAACGTCTCAGGACCATGCTACTAACATCATAATCAACAACTTTTGTTCTAGGACATTTAAACATTTATCATATTTTAGTTCATCAGATTTTCATACAAAAATAAAAATATTGATATTGATCGCTCTAAATGTTACGAAATCTATGCGAAGCAAACGTACCTATAGTTACCGGCACGGTTCTTGAGCGCTGACCTTCACTTGCGCAGAAGTGAGTTTTTGGGTCCCTTTGGTGGTATGAAGTGAGGCGCGGGGGCGGGGAAAGTGCAGTGATTGGCCCGTAGCGCATCGCGTCATAGACGTCACTCGGGATTCGTTCTTTTCCTGCTGCATGTACGTCACGACGACGAGTACAATTCAGGCCAATTTAATAGACAACATTTTTAAATTACATAATTTAATTTGTTCAAATATTTTATGTGATTTTTTATTAACTATTCCTTTGGAATTATAATCAAAGGCGATATTTATCGCAAGCAAAACGGGGAAAAAAAATACGTCAGTTTGTATTAAAAGCAAAACAATTTTTCATTCAATTATTTTATTTGTAGGTACTTGTATCGAAATGTACTATATTCAATAGATAAAGTTTTTATCTACAACAAATTAAATTCGAAGTCAAAAATGCTAACAAAAAAAAATACGTACCTAGTAGTTTTTTTTTAGTAATTTTTGACAAACTACAAGAACTAAGTTATAATTTTAATTTAGAAACACTTGTTAATTACCTACTTTTTTGATCTCAATTTCCATTTCTCAATTTAATGAATCATTATTTAATCTTTCTTTCAACCATAGAACCAGTAAGAAATTACGTAGGTAACTTAGAAAAAATAAATAATCAACGGGCGTGCGTTTTATTTGCCATATGTGTACGATGCGCAAAGCGATCCCCACCCTTCCGCCGAGCGCTCAAGATCCGTGCCGGTACCTGTACAAGCGGCGGTGTAGGTATGTAGGTACAGCAAAATACGGAGTTGAAATGTGTTAGATAGGACAACGAAATCTTGAAGATTTGTTTGTGTGTTTGAAATGTATAAAATTTTGTAAAAAATCATTGAACAAAAGTTGTTGTTTATGATGATTGTAATACAGTCCTGCAAGGTTGTCGGTGTTTTACAAATAACCTTGTATAAGTACATAGAAAATCGCTAGTCCGTGGCCGGACACATTGTATAATTATTTATTTTAAATGCTGCTTAAATTCAAAAGAGCTACAAATCAAATATTATTTCTATTGCAAAAATCGTATTAATTCTCTTTATATTTTTATATGCAAAAAAGACACCCAGTCTTCTCGCATTATAAATGGTCCAATCAGATTGCTACCCTTTTTCCATTTACACACTTTAATTGGCTAACTAATATTTTGATAGGCTCTCCTATACAAAAATAACTTTTCGAATTGTTCTTGGAAAGAAAGAAAGAAAATAAGGTTTTCTTGCACATACCACGCACACAACATAAAACAAAAAAATATAATAGTAGTTTCAAAAATAAAGCTCTGGAACGCGCTACCCATTACTATAAAAAAAAAACCTGAAAGCAAATTTATTTTTAAAAGAAAAGTTTGTAACCACTTTTAGGTCCTTCTTCCAATTAAAAGTCATAATAATTACAGTTAAGTTTCTCGTTTTTTCTTTATGTATTTATTAATTTATCTCATATGTATATGTTTATTAGCATCTCTATAATATAAGTTTTGGAAAGCAAATATATATCCTTACTTAATATATTATATTATATAATATTATAAAAGCGAAAGTGAGTTTGTTTGTTTGTTACGTCTTCGCGCCTAAATAGCCAAACCGATTTTGATGAATTTTGGTACAGAGATAGTTGGGAACCAGGAGACGGATATAGGCTATTATTTTTTTTAAAAGAGTGGGATATGAGGGAGAAAGAGGGAAGAAACGGGAAAACTTAGCGTTGCTATTACAAATCAATAAGGCGCTACCGAATTTAACGCGAGCGAAGCCGCGGGCAAAAGCTAGTAAATATTATAAAAGCGAAAGTGAGTTTGTTTGTTTGTTACGTCTTCGCGCCAAAATAGTCAAACCGATTTTGATGAATTTTGGCACAGAGATAGTTCGGGCCCTGAAGACGGACAAAAGCTATTTTTTTTTAAGAAAGAGGGAAGAAAAGGGAAAACTTAGCTTTGCTATTACAATAAATAAGGCGCAAAGGCAAAAACTACAGGTAGCAGGTATCTGCAAATCAGGAAAGGGCAACTGGGTTACCCCGAATTTAACGCAAGCGAAACCGCGGGCAAAAGCTAGTAAATAAATACAATAATAACAATGGAAACATACCGTCACTTTGATGTCTTTCCTTTGGTTCAATAATATCATCTAGTTCCTCACAAACAGCTGGTAATTCTTCTTTCACAACAACATCATCTGTTAGACCAACTTCAACTATATTTATATTCTCTGTTGGTGTTTTAACAAGCCCTCTATAAAATCCTAGGTGGTCATTCTTTAATATAGGATAAAGCTGTAACAAATTAATTATACTATTAGTTTTCTTTTATATTATTATTAAGAAAACGTTGCCCCACATTAGGAAGTTCCCCTGTATCGTGGGTGCGTTTAAAACATTTAAACTCACATACACAAACAGCCAGACCCGGAACAACTATCTGTAGGACAAAAAATATTTGTTCCGTGCGGGAATCGAACCCGAAACACGCAGCGCAGCAATCGATCGATCAGCCACTGCGCCAACCGTGCCGTCAAACATCTTTTCCCTCAGAAAGTGCAAGAATGTGTTTTCTTAGATTACTCATAATATTAAAGCTACGCAAACATATGTCACATTGAAAAGGTGCACTGCGCCAACCATGTCGTCAAGTTAAATAATAATGTTATAATTAACACTTGACACGGGATATTTACCATGTTTATTATTTATATTGAGCTTCCGATATTTCGGCGATGTTGCAAACGCCATGATCACAGACCAGATGAACTGAAGTTATTGCGGGTGGATGTTTACGAGCAGAAAAAACGATCTACCCTCTTTTTTTGCGTTCGTTACCACTAACACCGTCACTCACAACTCGATTTTGCTCTCGACACACAAAACTCATTATTTTTACATTAGGGCAGTGAAAAATAATGACACACAAAAGTCGGCGATAGCTCAACATCTTTTGGAAGCAGGATCGAACCACTGGATTGAGTTACATAACCCTCAGGTTAACAGACAGAACGTCACTATCCTAGATTGATAAGAGAAGCAATCGAGATTACCAAATATAGGAACTTCAACCGAGAAGATGGGTTTCAATTATCAAGAGCCTGGAATCCAGTGGTTCAATTGTGTAAAAACCCAAAAAGTAGGGAAAAAAGATCGCTACTTGATACAGTGAGTTTTGTGTGTCGAGAGCAAAATCGAGTTGAGAGTGACGGTGTTAGTGGTAACGAACGCAAAAAACGAATAAGAAAGAGGGTAGATCGTTTTTTCTGCTCGTAAACATCCACCCGCAATAACTTCAGTTCATCCGTGATCATGGCGTTTGCAACATCGCCGAAATATCGGAAACTCAATATAAATAATAAACATGGTAAATATCCCGTTTCAAGTGTTAATTTATAATAGTAACCATGTCAGTTTAAAGACTTATAAATAATAATGATTAGTTATGTGATCACAAAGACCACGAAAGAAATTAAACGAATCCTGGATTTAATGGATTTTTAAAATTTAGGATTCCGTACCACAAAAGGAAAAACGCCGACCAAGTGCGAGTAGGACTCGCGCACAGAGACGGTTCCGTACAAACTTCCGACATAAACAGCCATATCTTTTGACTGCGTAGACTTACAGGGTTGATTTTTTCAAATCAAATCATTTATTTCAATTAGACCATTACAGGCACTTTTGAATGTCAAGAAACAAAATGAATCTACAGTCCCAGTCACAAGGCATAATAACTTGTGAAAGTACTGTAGTTGCCCATTCCAAAGCGTTGATCTCTATGGAGAAGAATGGGCAAGAAACTCCATGGAAGTGTCTATGGAGTTTCTTGCCAGCTCCGAGGCTGGCTCAAGTATATAAATGGAAGTTATTTGATGATATCGAATCCACAAAAAAACCACTGTAACCATGTTTGCAAAAAAAAATAACTGGTTTCTCAACATCAAATAAGTACTCAATTTAGAAACAGCTGTGTGCCAGTTGAATACCTTTTTTTTTGTGGATGTGAATTCAACAAATAACTTCCCCCGCTCTGGGCGGAGCGGGGGGGGAGTGTCAGACTTGTACTGACTAAAACTCACTTATGTTCCTTCCATTGCCCTTTATGTTCCGGGGCCGCGGTATCTCTTTCGAACAATCCGCAACCCCGGCACGGTTGAATAACTCACCTCATGATCCTCACTCGTCATATCAGCGAGAACCTCTTCAGCTTCTAAACATTTTCTCATAAAGCGGCAACATTGTTTCAATTTATAGCAGCAAAAGGAACAAGCAAGGATTGGCCTACTGTCTTCTGTTACAAACTGCAACAAAACTTGCATTACATTTTTTTGTATCTACATTTAAAATAAATATTATTGTATTTTAAACAAGTCCTTACTAATATTATAAAAGCGAAAGTGAGTTTGTTTGTTTGTTACCTCTTCACGCTTTAATGGCTAAACCGATTTCGATGAATTTTGGTACAGAGATAGTTGGGAACCAGGAGACGGACATAGGCTAATTTTTAAGTGGGATGTGAGGGAGAAAGAGGGAAGAAAAGGGAAAACTTAGCATTGCTATTACAAATCAATAAGGCGCAAGGGGAACTGTGTTACCCCGAATTTAACGCGGGCGAAGCCGCGTGCTAATGCTAATATTGTATAATTGTATAACGGATACAAAATAAATATTATCTTAATCTATACTAATATTATAAAGAGGAAATATTTGTTTGTATTGAATAAGCTCCAAAACTACTGAACCGATTTTAACCGTTTTTTCACTAGTAGGAAGCTACATTATCAGGAAGTAACATCACGCTATTACCTACGGGAGCGGGGCAGCAACTAAAGACGCGGGTGAAACCGCGAGACAACTAGTAATCCTTACTAATATTATAAAAGCGATATTGAGTTTGTTTGTTACGTCTTCACGCCTACATGGCCCAAACCGATTTTTATGAATTCTGGCACCGAGATAGTTGGGACTTTGGAGACGGACATAAAAAAAAGTGGGATAAGGGGGGAGAAAGAGGAAAGAAAAGGGGAGAGAAAGATATTTTTTTTTCGATCATCACGCGCGTTAATGTTAGCGTTAGCCCAAAGTAAATGCTACGCGGACGAAGTCGCGGGCGGAAGCTAATAATATCACCTATGGTAGGAACTTTCACGATATTATATTAATTTAACTTTTATCTAGCCATTGTTAAACTTATATATCTAACCTTAAACATTTAGCAATACATTTAAATTATATTTTAACTTTGAATCTTCTATTAATTCTTGGATACTATAATAAGCTACATTAAGATATGAATAGGATATAAGCAGATAACTTACTGGAATATCCGTCAGTTTCTCATATAGTTCATGTATGTTTCTGTTGACCACTACATACATGGGTACATTTTCCCGTAAACAAATTCTACACATTGGCAGTTTTTCCATCTTGTAACTGTTATTACTTCAGCTTTAAAACACTGCTGCCTAAAAATGACTGGCACCGCTTCAGAAAAGTTGTTACAACTAAGTAATTAAGGAAATTTTCGTGAAAGAGAACTTGTAAATGATCGCGTGCAGAACATTTTGCGCTGGACTTTATAAATTTCTTGTGGAATAAAACCTTCTTTACAGTTTCTTCGTTATTAGTCCCTAAACACTAAATACTGCATTTAATTCACTAATTATACCGGTACCAAAACATTGTAGAACAGAAACAGAACAGAAACCACGTTTTTTTTTTAATACATTGACAATTTGACATTTAATTTGACATTGGCACTATTGACAGTGTCACAGATTCTTTAACTTTTTTTGTATGGATATTGGAGTTTGAAACCATGGAACTATTAGTGAATTTTAGTTTTAGGTCATAGAGGAATGAGCTATAGAAGAAGCATTCATACTATTTGTAATTCAAGTCTCACATACAGTTATTTAGCTAAGTTCAAACTCTGTTACGGCCACCGTACCTGTATGATAAACAATACACAGACAATACAATAGTACAAAAAAAAAATACAATAGTTACACATTCATTTGTACATACATACCTACACATATATTAACTTGTGTAATTTTAATTTTCTGCCATCGAGCGAATATCTGTCCGCGTTACTTTGATTGCCAGTGCTGCCATCAACACTTATGGCATGGATCAGATGTTACTATAGACATATTATAATACCGATTCTATTTTTTTATTGATGTTACTATGGGTGTAGATTTAGTTTCTTTATTATTTTTTATAATATTTGTTTTCATTTCTTTGTTTCATAATTTATTTATTCTTGGTATGTATTATTGTTTATAATATTTGTTTTCATTTATTTGTTTCATAATTTATTTATTCTTGGTATGTATTTTATCGTATCTGCTATCACTTGCTTGGGCCCTATCAGAATATCAGCGCTGTGACATGGCCGCCATGTTGCAGCACCATGCTGGGATAGCGGCCTTTTAGCCTCGTACAGGACTAATTTGATTAATTGCTTATAATATATTGTTTTATTATTTTAGTCTTGTCCTGTGCAAGTCTAATAAATAGTTTTTTTTTCTTTCAAAATTCTAGATCAATCCAAAAGCAATAAAATCTTGCGATAAGACCTTTCTGAGATCAAGGACAAAAATAGTTTTAGTAAAAAATAAACTTTTGCTACTTAAAGGACCATGGGGGATTTTGTATGGACCCCGTCCCCACCCTTCAACAGTCTTGGGATGTGTCTCAATTTGTTCACTGGGACCCAGAAAAGTCTAAAGTACCAGTGTTAGTTTCAAAATCAATTGGGTTTATGTAAAAAAAAAAAAAAAAACTACAAACAAAAAGCATATTTTCACGTAAACAAATGACGATTCTATACAAAAAAAAATACTTGGTTCTCAAACGAAAAGTCTTTGAATAATAATAACAGTATTCAGTTAATTAATATACATTTTAACTTATTAGTAAGTACATCGAAATGCATGTCAAACGATAAACTACTAACTTTTTTTTTGCGGATGGGAAATCATCAAATAACTTCCCCCGCTCTGGCCGGAGCGGGGGGGATTGTCAGACTTGTACTGACTAAAACCCACCCATGTTCCTTCTATTGCCTCGGTATCTCTTTCGAAAAACCCGCAACCCCGGCAGGCGGTGACTCTGGCAGGCCCCTTTGTTTTGCTGACATTTCTTTGAGGCGCGCATCGACACGGTTTGTCGTCAATAGACAGACGGACGGTGAACTACCCATTGCTCACCGTCCACAGGCCCGCATCTACTGGCTGTCTACTGACCGGCCGGGAGTCGTCTCGCGGCGCCCGACGTCCGGGGAGTCTCCCGCGGCGGCTGGGTTGGTTTGAGGTTCTCTCCCTCAAACGTCGACCCGACGCCGATGCGAACTCCTCCTGCCGTCAGCTAGGATCCCGACGGTGGTGCATTCCCGCAGCCATGAAAGACAATGGCTTCGGATTTGTGCAATGCCACCTCGAGACCCAGTTGCTGGATCCTCTCCGCGACCATCGCAACCCTGTGGGTCATTACTTCGGCTGCCGCCCCCGTGCGACCGTGCGTGTTGTGACGCTGCTAGGGATACACTACTAGCTTAAGTTAAGCTCTGAATTTTATATTGCGAGTTCATCTATTAAAATACTATTATGCATTTGTGCTGGTGCGATAGTCATTTTTTTTTTAAATAAAACGTTGCCCCACACTAGGAATTCTCCTGTATCGTGGGTGCGTTTACAAACATTTAAACTCACATACACAAACACCCAGACCCGAAACAACTATCTGCAGGTCATAAATATTTGTTCCGTGCGGAAATCGAACCCGCGACACGCAGCGCAGCAGTCGATCGCTCAGCCACTGCGCCAACCGTGCCGTCATTATGTCGCCCTTACCCCATGCACCATACAATGGATATAATGTGCCTACAACTTCCCACTGATCGTAGGCAATCGTAAGCTTAATATGAAAGTTCCTTTTTTTTGCTGTCGGGGGAAAATCTTCAAAAGGCGAAGGCCCCCTCTGTGCAACGCCTGTTAAGGCACATCCCTGGGGCGACTACACATAGGTCACCCCTGAGCCTCGCTGTGCATGTATGCACGACAGCACGTGACCACGGTGCTGCCGGTCATCTCTGAGGTCTCTCACTGAACGCTCAGAGTCCCCACTCTGAACGCCCGTGACCCCAAAGTCCCACCTGCTTTAAGTGTTACAGGTGGGGTTTCGGCGTGTTAAGTGGCGAGACGGTTGCTTCCTCAACTTCTTCTCCTACTGCGATCTGACCTCTCACGATCCCGTTCGGAAGCCTCCTTCTGGACCATCACTGTCTCGCAGAACGAGGTTACGCCTATCCAGTTGTCAGAGTGCGCCAGCATAGCCCCAAATACGGTTGGCAGAGACAGATCTTGCCCGATCCTAGCGACTAGGACCCTTCGTTCCAAGTTCCACGCAGGGAATGCCCTGCGTGGAATCAGCAGGATCCTACGCATACTTTCGTGCGTTCGTTAGCATACGTTCGAGGAGTGCCTCAAACGTATGCTGTGCAGAGTCCAAACCGCCTCCACAATGATGACAGCTTGCTGTGGCCTCTCTTCCAATCCTATTCAGGTACTCACCGAAGCAACCGTGCCCGGTAAGCACCTGAGTTAGTCTAAAGGACATGCGCTCCCCTTTTTTCAGCCATGCTTCGAAGTGTGGCAGGACGGCTTCGACAACACGCTTCTGTGAATATTGCGGCTATTGCAGCCGCTCACGCCACTGCTCTAGCGCGCGTCGCCGTTCCTGCCGCCTCAGCCTTGCCACAGTGATTCCTGGCAGATTATCACTACTATGGCGGATGGCGCACATTCGGCTGTAAATCTCGGACGGACGCCTGACAGCCTATTTGACCAAACAGGCGCCCCATAAAGAAACATCAACTGCACAACCCTCGCGTATAGGCGGCGAACTTCTTCTCGTGGCCCCCCAAGATTGGGCAACAGTCTGTGCAAAGCGCATACTACCTTTCCAACTCGGGGCATTGGAAGTGCTCTTCGAATCCCCACCGACCGTCCAAAGTCAGGCCAAGGTACTTAATGTATCGTCCCACTTGAACTTGCGCATCTCCAACTCTGACTGACAAGCTGGGTGGCGCTCTGATCCTTGGCAGCTTATGGAACCAAAGCGCCTCAGTTTTATGTGGCGCTATCTCTAGACCCACTTCACGGATCGACGCCACGACCTTTTCTAGTCCCAGCTATGCAAGCTGAATAGTCTCTTTAGCAGTGTCCCACCAGGGAGTCATCCGCGTAGCAAACGATATTAACGCCAACGGGGAGATCAGTACGCGGAACCACATCGTAAGAGAGGTCCTAAAACAGATCCCTGCGGAACTCCGCACATAATCTTCCTGCGATGAACGCTACCATCGTACGTTTTCTTAAAAATAATTGAAAACATTATTATGATAGCCATATTTTAACCCTATTTATCGCACACTAAGGAAATGTGTTAGTCAAATAGAAAAAAATATATAAAAAACAATATGTCATAAAACCTAAACCCCACGTATTTGACATATGTCGCCATAGTAAAAAGTTCTCTATTCCGGTAGATCTTTCAAATGACACGTGTTTCTAATCTGTTGGTGGGTGGGGACGTTTCTTCCCATGGTCCTTTTAATTTGATGACCTTGTATTTGATCGGATTCAGGTGGGAGGGGGTAATTGCAACCATGACCCTCCTCTTTATCAGGCCATGAAAAAATATACATTACAAGGTCGATTTTAATTAATTAAATTACGTAGGTAGCCTCTATAGGTACTCAAGTTTATAATCGTGTTAGTCAACTTCAACTCTTCATTAATGCCGCAAGAGACGCCCCGGACGTCGGGCGCCGCGAGACTACTCCCGGCCACCGTAGACGCGGGTCTGTGGACGGTGAGCAATGGGTAGCTCACCGTCCGTTCGTCTATTGACGACAGGTCGTGTCAACGGCGCGTTAGTGTTTCACGCGCGCCTCAAAGAGATGTCAGCAATGCAGAGGGGCCTGCCAGGGCCTCCGGGTGCCGGGGTTGCAGGTTGTTCAAAAGAGATACCGCGGCCCCGGATCGTAAAGGGCAATAGAAGGAACATGTTTGGGTTTTAGGCAGTACAAGTCTGACACTCCCCCCCTGAAGTTATTTGATGATGAAAAGAAACACAAAGAGATTCTGTAACGTCTTAGAAGAGGTTTCAAACCCAAAAATAACTCTTCATTAATGGCTTTTGTAGATACCACAATTTTCCCAATATCACGTGTACTGTTAATAAACTATCAAACGCTGGAGAATATTTAGCAAATATTAACAGTAATCGTGTAAGTCAAAATGCATGTAGTCGTTTCTGGCATTTCTAAAATTAATTTTCCCTGGACGTCAACGACAGAAAATATTTGACAAAAACTGTCAGAGAGCAAATCTGACTCGCGCACCGAGGGCTCCGTACAAACTTGAGACATAAACAGTTATACCTTTTGACTGCTTAGACTTAGGGTCAACTCACACCAAAAGAGTGGCGAAGGGCAGCGAAGCGTGGAGTCAAGGAGTCCCGCGACTTCTCGAGCATTCCAGCGACTTCTCGAGCAGTCGCGGGAATCCGCGCGCCTTCTCGAGCCCACTCGCGATGAATTCACGGGTCGCTCTCCTATGCGCAGTTCACTTTCAACAAAACTAGAGGAAACTTGTGTTTGAGCAGTAAAAATGGTTATTTTGGATTTAATTATTATTGCACATATGATTGAAGAAGAAGAGGAAGAAGCCGAAGAGATAAGGAGGGAAAGATTTAAAAGAAAAAGTCGCGACTGCCCGAGCATTCTCAGGACTTCCCGCGACTACTCGCGCAAACGCACAGCTCCGTTTATGGAATTCGCCGGAATTCCCGCGGCGCCGCGGGAATCCGCACGACTCGTTTGAGTTTCTCATGCGATAATAAGTATTATAGTAATGAAAATAATGTTAAAATTCATATGACATTGAAACTGCGTTCCGCTTCGTTGCCCTTCGCCGCTCTTTCGGTGTGAGTTGACCCTTAGAGGCTTGATTTCACAGGTCCAAGGGACTTGAGTACCTATTATGGTTTTAATTTCAACTCGATACCTCCACGCGTTCCTGAGATAAAGGGACTTGGCAGACAGACATACGAACTACAAAGTGATCCAATAAGGGTTCCGTTTTTCCTACGAACGAAACCCTAAACATGTAGAAGGTAAAAGAGGTTCCTTCTCGGCAAGGAAGGCATGCGCGTCCGTTTACGTTCTGGAGTTTTTAGAGGTATGAAGAACAGGGTGTAAAGTTCTCCATCCTCTATGGAAAAGGGAGGATCCTCCGACCAGACGGGTGTCGTGTCTGGTGGGCCACTGCCCGACAGTTGCTTGTCGGTTGCTCGTAATGCTAGATTCGTGCACAACTTTGCTTGCGCGATGTAGGATCTTGCCGTTTAGTTCTTCAGTGGCTGGATAGATGGCGCTGTAGTACTTTTTGCCACTTGCATCTTTGTGTCGCCACAAGTTCAAAGGGATTTTTTTTTTTTTTTTTTTTTTTTCGGGTGGGAAATCATCCAATGACTTCCCCCGCTCTGGGTGGAGCGGGGGGGCATGTCAGACTTGTACTGACTAAAACCCACCCATGTTCCTTCTTTTGCCCTTTACGTTCCGAGGCCGCGGTATCTCTTTCGAACAACCCGCAACCCCGGCAGGCGGAGGCTCTGGCAAGCCCCTCTGCTTTGCTGACTCTCTTTGAGGCGCGCGTGAAACATGAACGCGCCGTCGACACGGCCTGTCGTCAATCGACGGACGGACGGTGAACTACCCATTGCTCACCGCCCACAGGCCCGCATCTACGGTGGCCGGAAGTCGTCTCGCGGCGCCCGGCGCCCTGGGCGTCTCCCGCGGCGGCTGGGTTGGCCTGATGTTCTCTCCCTCAAACGCCCGGCCACCTCCTTTGCTAGCATTACTGCTTCGCAGAAGGTGGTGACCGCTTCCCATTCCCTCTCGCTCCGGACCATGGCCTGAACCAGGGCCGGACGCGAGAGATCGCCGCCGCCGATCGCCTCCACGAAAGTTCAAAGGGCTTAAGGGTGCATCCTACTTATATTATAAATGCGAATGTTTGTGAGGATGGATAGATTGATGCATGGGTGTTTGTAACTCTTTCACGTAGAAACGACTGTACGGTTCTTGATGAAATTTGGCACAGAGGTAGATTATAATCTGGAATAACGCATAGGATATTTTTTTTTATAACACGCGGGCGAAGTCCCTGGCTCCAGCGCTGGCTTCACATAAATGATTGAGAAATAAAACATTGATTAAGTTATCGACTTTTATTTTTGTTTTTAAGTAGGTAATGTATGCATCAATATGAGGTTTAACATTTACAATATACATATACTTAAAGCGTCGTGGAGCTGGAGGTAATCCAAAGGTAAATGGTAAGTGTTAAAATTAATTATAATGCATAAAAATATGATACATTACATTGATTGACGGGCCTGTTGGTCTAGTGGTTAGTGGCCCTGACTGCTAAGGCGGAGGTCGTGGGTTCGATTCCCACCCAGGACAAACTTTGTGTGATGAGCATGATTGTTTGTTCTGTGTCTGGGTGTGATTTATCTATAATATGTATGTATTTATAAATTATATAAGTATGTATATCAGTTGTCTGGTTACCATAACACAAGCTCTGCTTAGCTTGGGATCAGATGACCGTGTGTGAGTTGTCCCAAGATATTTATTTATTATTTATATATTATATTTATTACATATTTTTTTAATTATAATACATAATAAACTAACTATAATACATTTGTTAGGACTATGCAGTTTATTTACAGTTAATCTACCAGACAGTTGTATTGTTGGGGAGTTTGTTCCGCCACTTCTTCCCAGCTGAAACACTAGGAAGTGGAGAAGGACGGAGGCTTAGAGCGTTTGTTCCCATTGACTTACACCATTTCGTGTTACATTGTTACCGATTGGGAAAAAAAATACCGATTCGTAACACTGTAACTCAAAATAACATTTTTTTCCCATCAAATCATTTATTCATCAATTTATAATGTACGTAAGGGGCCATCCATAAAGTACGTAACACGAATTTCATGATTTTTAGACCCCTCCCCCTCCTTGTCACAGGTGGTCACATTTGTGAGACCCCCCCTCCCTAGTGTGACGTCACAAATTTGCAATTTTACATCTAAAAATACCTAATTTATAGAGAAAACTAAAAAATAATTTAATATTTCAAATTTCGCGATTCAATTTATTAAATTTGAAATGTGATGTCACAAAACTAGGACCCCCCCCCACCCCTTGTCACACCATGTCACATTTCGTCGACCCCCTCCCCCCCTTTACATGTGACGTACTTTATGGATGGCCCCTAATAGGTTTACATATCGGGAACAATATGTCCGAAAGAGTTACTATTAATACATCTCTAATATTTACAACTGATTACCACCTGCGCTAAGATAGGTCGAAGAAGCCCCGCTAAGCACAAAAATGTAACTTAACGGGAACAAACTGTTTTGAGGGACTGGTCTCTTGTGTCCAGACCGCCAGTATGCTCCACCGTGTCCTCCGGGCGATCAGTGTTGCCAGGAAACGCCATGGGCACTTTCTCCCACCCGATTATGTGCTCTGCACGGGGTTGCGATAGTTGCTCTCTACATGCCACCATGAGATCGCACCGGAGGTCTGTCCGCTGCGGGAGACGCCCCGGGCGCCGGGCGCCGCGAGACGACTCCCGGCCACCGTAGATGCGGGCCTGTGGACGGTGAGCAATGGGTAGCTCGCCGTCCGTCCGTCGATTGACGACAGGCCGTGTCGACGGCGCGTTCGTGTTTCACGCGCGCCTCAAAGAGAGTCAGCAAAGCAGAGGGGATTGCCAGGGCCTCCGCCTGCCGGGGTTGCGGGTTGTTCGAAAGAGATACCGCGGCCCCGGAACATAAAGGGCAATAGAAGGAACATAGGTGGGTTTTAGTCAGTATAAGTCTGACATGCCCCCCCGCTCCGCCCAGAGCGGGGGAAGTCATTGGACGATTTCCCACCTGAAAACAAAAAAAAAAGGTCTGTCCGCTGAGCTGCGATTTTCGCCCCGGAGTATCCTCAGGTGTACTGCGTGGAGGACTATCGAGAAATCGAGTATGGACCCCGGATCAGCCTTATGGCTACACCTTTTAGGGCGCGTTCAGATAGTGAGAGGCACGCCCGCCACTCCAAGGAACGTCACGACACTTTTTTTTTATTATTAAATATTTGTATGACCTACAGATAGTTGTTCCGGGTCTGGCTGTTTATATCATCATCTGCCTAGCCTTTTCCCAACTATGTTGGGGTCGGCTTCCAGTCTAACCGGATGCAGCTGAATATCAGTATTTTACATGGAGCGACTGAGGCTCTCTGTCTGGCTGTTTATGTAGGTGAGTTTAAATGTTTGTAAACGCACCCACGATACAGGAGAAATTCCTAGTGTGGGGCAAAGTTTTTAAGAGAAAAAAAATGATCGTTTTTTTATGAGAATCGCATATCGCAGTTCAACCTAGGAGGTTGTCGTCTGCTTAACCGGGCCATTCCCGTGGATGCCTTAAAATTAACCTTTTCACCGCCAGCGTACACAGAACGCGATGCCTCGCCTCACGCCAAGCTATACATGTATAACGAAATGTATAGTAAACAGTAGTGATGAGGGTAGCGTCGATAGTCGTAGGTATCGATGAATGAGAATTATACACGTTAAGTTATGTTTTATTTATAATTTTACGGATATAAATAAAAACCGATTAAATATTGCCATATTTGTTTTATTTCCCAGTATCCTTGATAAGAAAAACAATATAAATAACAAATATCAAAGAAACAAATACATAACTCAATTAGAGCCCTAAGAAATGAGGCACATCACTAATTGTTTCATGTAGTCATCCTTTGACTTCATTTCAAGTCCTTGGCGCTCAGAACACGTTAAATTCAATTCTGATTAGGGATGTGGTCTATGGTCGTCTTTTTTCGATGTTTGTTTACTGCCGTGTTTTTTACACTACTTCTGTCAACATTTTTTACCGTACAAAACCGGCAGAACTTTTCATTGTAGATTGAGATGTGAATATAATTATCGATAAGGATTGCAAATAACTATTTAATTACGGTTCGGCACATATCCGACGGACGAAATTCATCTATTTTCCGTTTGTTATAATGTAGTTATCTAAGTTCATATTTTACTGACCTCAAATTGTTTTCGATAATAATGTTTTTAAATATTTCATCGGGTAAAATCAAACAGTGTTAACTTTCGCGTCACATCACTGGCCGACTATATATCAAGTCCTTGGCGTTCTGGGGATATTAAAAATTTTCGGAGTTTTTGTTTTTGCCAATTTTATGACAATTAATGGCTTCTTTTGTGTGGAAAAATAAAAAAAAAACAGGGTATTAGACGGTGCTTTTAAATTATGAAATGAAAAAAAAACTGTTAAATTCAGTAATTTTTTTTTTATAACATAGATAAAATGAAGGGCTTCTAATGTAGTCGTGGCGCTGGTGGCACGAAAATCCGGAGCTTCTATTGATGTCCGTGGCGGTGAAAAGGTTAAGGCCTTCAGCCAAGGCAATAACTTACAAACTAAGCGACTACACGCTAAGGGTACCCCCTGTGGGGTACGAGCCTCGGTTTAGGGCGTCGCTGGGGGAGGACAACAAAGGACCAGGCTGGACCTGAGTGATATTATTTAGGGACTGGTTGGAACTTACCGACTCAGCATCACGGGCTGGCTCTAGCAAGGTACGGGTATGGGAAGGTGATAACTTAAAAGATGTCGCTTTTATTGATTACTAGGAGGTGAGATTTCTCTGGCGCTGTATGTACAAGAATGTTTCTTTAGATTACTCTTGTCATTAAAACTACGCTGACATAAGTCACATCGATAGGGTTTCTCACCGGTGTGTATACGAATGTGTTTTTTTAAATCACTACTATCTTTAAAACGACGCTGACAAAACTCACATTTGTAAGGTTTTTCACCAGTGTGTATACGAGTATGGCCTGTTAAATGAGCCTTTTGATTAAAACTACGATGACATACATTACACTTGTAAGGTTTCTCACCAGTGTGAATACGAACATGTTTCGTCAAATCACTCTTACTACCAAAACATACCTGACATACATCACACTTAAAAGGTTTCTCACCGGTGTGTGTACGAATATGTTTCTTCAAATTGCTTTTACTACTAAAACAAACTTCACATACATCACATTTGTGAGGTTTTTCACCAGTGTGTGTACGTAAATGGCCTGTTAAATGAGCCTTTTGACTAAAACTACGCTGACAAACATCACATTTGTAAGGTTTATCACCAATGTGTGTGCGAATATGTTTAGTTAAATGTTTTTTACCACCAAAACAAACTTGACAAACATCACACTTAAAAGGTTTTTCTCCAGTATGTGTACGAACATGAATCGTTAAATTAATTTTTCTACTAAAGCAAACCTGACATATATCACACTTGTGGGGCTTTTTCCTGGTGTGCGTTCGTGCATGTTTTATTAAATCAATCTTTGTTCTAAAATAACAATGGCAAGTTAAACATTCGTGCGTCTTTTTGAATTTTGAATTAGATTCCGAATTCGGAATAAGATCTTGAGTGTTCCGGATCGTATTCGAATCCGATATTAAGTCCGTCTTTTGTTCAGCTTTTGAGTCTTCTAATACTGTTCTTCGCAAGTGTAGTTCTGGATCCTTTGCATCATTCGAATCTGTAATAAAAATGGGATATCATCATCATCCAAGGTAATTGAAGATAGGAAGAAGGTATGTACAGTCAGTAAAATAGATACGTCAACCAGTTTTGTTAGATATAGTTGAAATTTTATTAAAAATCAATGAATACTTTCAATACTTGAATACTTTCATCGGTTAAGCCATGTAGGCGTAAAGACGAAACAAACAAGCAGACAAACTCACTTACGATTTTATAATATTAGTAAGGATTTGATTTGGTTTGATAAAAATTGCATTTATGACCAAAGGTGGAACCACCGTGCACTGGTAGTTAACCGTAAAAGTTTAAACATTGTTTAACATATACTTACTATTAGTTTCATCACTTATTTCTTCCTGTTTAAATACTTCGTTTTCTTCGGCAACTTCAATTTTAACCTCTTTAAAAGGTACGTTAACATCTGAATATTTTTCAAAACGGTTTGATCGGAGTGGTGTATCTTCTTCATCTGCATAGTTTATGTCTAGATTTTCGTGTTTTATAGCTGTATATAAAAGAAAACAGTGAAAAAAAATATTATTATTACTTGAAAAGGGATATTTACCATGTTTGTTTTTTATTTCGAGTTTCCGATACCTATTTCGGCGATGTGGCAAACGGATGGACTGAAGTTATTGCGGGTGGGTGTTTATGAGCAAACAAAACGATCTACCTTCTTCCCGTTCCACGTTTTCTGGCAACGCTAAGTCTCTGACCAAAGTAAAAGCCAGCCGTTGCAGCAGTTGGGTCACGGGAAGTGCCAACCAAACGTTTTGAAATATCCTTAAAAATGCTGTGAGCACAAGGACCCCAGGGTCCCATTTTTTGACGTATTTATTTATATGATAGATAGATAGAATATTCTTTATTATGTACACCACTTAAAATATGGTAACACAATGGGCGGTCTTTTATCGCTAAAAGCGATCTTTTCAAGACTACTTTTGTTAAAGTTTAAGTTAGTTTCTCTAAGGTATTTTAATTAACTTAAATACATATACTACTCAAAACAAAATGTATTTTTTCATTTTGGTGTAATTTATTAAACATTTACATATTGAAAGTAGTAAAATATTGAAAAATATTGAAGAATTATACAAACTCTTTGAAACCTAAACTTTTTAATATTGTAGTATTCATCTAATGCTGGCAATAATTTAAAATAAAATTTGATTTAAAATTCTTTTTGAACATTTTGATTCCATTTTTTTTTTGACGTTTTGCTTTCCTTAGCTTCTTGGTTTATTAGAAATTATCAGAGTTCATTGATATCTTGAAACAGAAACATCTTTTGCAATATGCTACAAGCACGCAGGCGTCACATGGACTCGCAGGCAGCAACCAGAGCCGTTACAATGATTGAAGAAGGTCATTCGCAGCGATCTGTGGGTTTGCAATTGGGATTTTCTCAAAGAGCTATTCAAAATCTATGGATTCGCTTCCAAGAGACCGGCAGTGTTAGAAGAAGACCTGGTTCGGGCAGAGTTCGCATTAAACAGCTCAAGAGGATCGTTACATTCGATTAAGTGCGCGCCGAGATCGCACAACGACGGCCCGCAAGCTGCAAAATCGTTAACGGCTGACAACGGGTACTCGTGTCAGTGACCAAACTATTCGTAATCGATTGCATGAAGACCAGCAGGCATCAATAAGGCGAGTTGTCCGTGTTCCATTAACCAGAAATCATCGTGCAAATCGTTTAAGATTTTCCCGTCAACATTTGGACTGGGACATAAACCAATGGGGCATGGTGCTCTTCACAGACGAATGCAAAGTTAATTTTTTTAACGACGATCGGCGTATTAGAGTATGGAGAAGACGCGGCGAGAGATTTTCAGAAGCCTGCATCCGTGAAGTCGATCGTTTTGGTGGTCTAAATGTAATGATTTGGGGCGGGATAAGCTTACACGGCAAAACTGAGCTCGCTATTTTAAATGAGGGCACTGTTACTGTTCAGCGGTATATTGAGGAAGTTGTCAGACCACATGTGATGTGAGCGGGTCCTAGATTCATCTTGATGCAAGACAATGCTCGTGCACACATGGCTCAAGCGACTCGGTTTGTACTGGAAGCCTTTCAAATTCAAGTCTTGCCGTGGCCGGCGAACAGTCCGGACTTAAATCCAATAGAGCACATGTGGGATCAGTTGAAACGAAGAGTTAGAGACGGTGATCAGGAAATCCACAACCAACAGCAACTCATCAACGCTGTTAAAAGGGCCTGGGAAGAGATTCCAATGGAAAATGTCAGGCATTTGATTGAGAGCATGCACTCCAGGCTTCAGGAGTGCGTAGCTAAACGAGGGGGGCATACCCGTTACTAAAAAATGAGCTTGGAGTATTTTCTTTTGTTTTCAGTAACTTTACATTGTTTTTATTTTTAACCTAAAATGTGTTTTGTCTTTCAAAAGCAAATAAACTTTTTAATCATTATTATTTGAATAAATTTATTGGTCTACATGGTAAAAACAACATTAGTTTTCGTTATGGAGACAAAAAAATAGATATTGGTTTTATTATTTTCATGGTACAGACAAAATAACTCGTGGCCCTTATTTTGTTTTAAGTAGTATATAATATATGTGGTATTTGTAATTAAAAACATACTTTCACTTTCAGGTTCTTTCTTCGGTTCAATAATATCTAGTTCCTCACAAACAGCTGGTAATTCTTCTTTCACAATAACACCTTCTGTTAGACCAACTTCAACTATATTTATATTCTCTATTGGAGTTTTCACGAGGCCACTATAAAACTCTAGGTTGTCTTTGTTTAATAAAGGATTAAGCTGTAACAAAATAATTGTAGTATTAGTTAAATAATGCTGATGATCAGTAATGTAAACACAAAGAGGTTTGAGGGAGAGAACCTCCAACCAAGCCGCCGCCGGAGACGCGTCAGGCGCCGCGAGGCGACTCCCGGCTACCGTAGATGCGGGCAAGCAGAACGGTGAAGCTTCGGGAGGTTCCTGCACATAATCGGGCGGGTGCAAACTCCCGGGTGCCACCATTGTGACAATCGCCCGGAGGTCACGGTGGAGCACACAGTGACGGTCTGCCCAGCGCGGTGTCCGAGGCCCTGGTTCAGTCCATGATCCGGAGCGAGAGGGAATGGGAAGCGGTCACCTCCTTCTGCGAAGCAGTCATGCTAGCGAAGGAGGTGGCCGGGCGTTTGAGGGAGAGAGAGAGAGAGAACCTCAAACAAACCCAGCCGCCGCGGGAGACGCTCCGGACGTGGGGCGCCGCTTGACGACTCCCGGCCACCGTAGATGCGGGCCTGTGGACGGTGAGAAATGGGTAGCTCACCGTCTGTCCGTCTATTGGCGACAGGCCGTATCAACGGCTAGTGTTCCACACGCGCCTCAAAGAGATGTCAGCAAAGCAGAGGGGCCTGCCAGGGACACCGCCTGCCGGGGTTGCGGGTTGTTCGAAAGAGATACCGCGGCCCCGAAACGTAAAGGGCAATAGAAGGAACATGTTTGGGTTTTAGGCAGTACAAGTCTGGCACTCCCCCCTGAAGTTATTTGATGATGAAAAGACACACAAAGAGGTTCTGTATTCTGTAACGTCTTAAAAGAGGTTCCACAACTGATAACACGGAAGAAGTTAAATACATCTTAGACAGTCGATGGAATCTATATGCCTTCATTTTTACGGATGAGAAGTCATCAATATTAAAAAGACCATTTCAGACACTATTTAACTATTTATGTACACACAGTAAATCAGACAGGATAAAAACATATAAAATTTGAGTACAAAGGTGCTGCTTATTTCTTAAGAAATTTCTGCCAGCAGACCTGCGAAAGGAGATATGAGAACGAAATGTAGACGATAGTGTGTGAGAGAGTATTAGAAAAATATGTGTGTGTGCCTTAACCTATTATAACTTACATAGTAAATATTAATAAATAGGTACTTGTATAAATACATAATGCTTAAATATATAATCATAAATAAATACATATTACTATCTGCATAGTCCTCATGTAAGTTGACCAAGATTTTTGTCTGAATCTTAAAAGAGACTATGACCTCTGATTTTGTTTCGGCTGTTTCTTCTCATAGTAGTCGGGTACGAAATACCGGCCTCAATTAGTTAAAAAAAAGAAAAACTACGTTTAAAAGTGTTTGTAAAAACCTACTTGCAAAATATACATCATTTATGATTATATATCATAAAAAAACCTGTTTCAGTCTCTTAAATTTACATAAATAATGAGGTTGTCTCGCTCCAACCCTGAAATTAGTTGACACTGTTGAGATATATTATTTATATATCATTAAATAACTTCCGCTTACTAAGGCCTAAAGAAGGAGCATGGGTGGGTTTTAGCCAATACAAGTATGACACTCCCCCGTTCTGCCCAGAGCTGGGAGAGTTATTTGAAGATTTACCATCTGCAAAATAAAAAAATATAAATATTTGTATATTGTATCAATTAAAAAATACCTTACCTCATAATCTTCATTCATGATCTGAGCGAACAGCTTTTCTGCTTCCAAACATTTCAGCAGCAAGTGAAAGCATTGTTTCAGTTTAACGCAACAAAATGAACAAGCATGAACTGGTCTACTGTCCTCAGTTACAAACTGCAACAAAACTTGTCTTGTTAGAAAGAAAGAAAGAAAAACTTTTATTTGGGACTCGCACAAAACAAGTAAAACAGTAACAAAATAAAATAAAATAGTACAGACGAGGTTATTGTCTGTGCGAGGCCAAAAAGGTCCCCGTCTCAGCATAAGCTGCGATATTTTTTTGTTATTTATTTAGTTGAATACAGTAAAGGACGAAATAAAAGCCTATGCAAAGACACAAAAAACGTCTTCAACACCATTTGAAACCATTAGCAGTGCAGCTTACTATTCCTGACACCCTGAATCGTCTGAAAAGACGTAAAATCCTGAACCTGGACTGCCTACAATGAGCTGCCAATTACAAAGAGTCCATCCCAGCAGTGTTACCAACTCTCAAAAATATTTATCCCTAAATTTATGTCAAAATACCCTAAAATCGCCTTAATTATTGAGTTTTCCCCCTAAAAAATTTAAAGATATAAATTCATAATGATAAAGAAATAATATGCTGTAATATGTTTCAAAAGTTTTTTTGTTAGAAGTTATTTAATCTATAAAACTATATAGTCTTTATCTGAAAGTTCTGCTTTTTTGAAATCATACATGTTATCACACATTTGTGTAAGTCGCTAGGTCAAGAAATAAATATTAATATTATCAATTTGAAAATATTAAAGAGTCAAATATATCCCTGAAAATAACCCTAAACATTTCAGACCCCTAAAAAAATCCCATCACACTTTTTTACCCCCTAAATCTGGGGGGAAAACCCCTAAGTTGGGAACCCTGCATCCCAGTGAGGAACTGACTCTGCATGCCACTCAATCTGTGACAACACATCTGCTCAGTCAAAGGACTGATTGCACAATATAGAAATTACTAAAAAAAAATTGGTTTCTATGAGTATATGGGGCCTATGAGAATATCAGCACTGTGACATGGCTGCCCATGCTGAGATAGAGGCTTTTTAGCCTCATACAGGACTAATTTCATTACCAGAATTTTTATTTATCGTTTTTTTAGTTCTTTTTTTAAATTAAGCAAGTAATTTTGTTTTATTGACTTGTCCTGTGCGAGTCTAATAAAAAGTTTTTATTTTCTTTCTTTATGAGTTATTAACTGTAAATCGTAGAATCCGTTTATTATGACTCCGCTTATAATGACCAACCGCTTATTGGCGTATTACACAGCGATGTTTGGTTTTCATATAAAGTTCTTTAAACAAGTCCGGGTATAATGACTCCGCATTGAGTGACAGTTCGCTTATTATGACCCATTTTTAATAAATTGTGTCCAGTTGATGTAGTGACCGACATTATTCCTAACACTTTCGACAGTGTTCGGTGTTATACTATTTTATTTTTGACTTATTTCTATTTTGTCTCTCTCTATTCAAATAAATACTTACTGACAAAAACAGGAGATTGTTTATTTCGCAAAAAATGTTTTTTATGACGTCCACTTAGTATGACGTGTTTGTTATTTCCCTTTGATGTCATTTTAAACGGATTCCACTGTAGTCATAACAGTATAAAGGCCGGTCCCTTTTATAGGGTTGGTAAGTCAAATACCTCTTGGTGCCTTGGTGCCGCCCTGCTTCGCCCACAGCATGGTAAGTTATTTGATGTCTGTATGTCACACTTTTACTGTTTCGAACAACCCATCCCTTAGCAGACCCCTCTCGCTTTGCTGATATCTCTAAGGCGCGCATGAAACATGTCCAGAGTATCCAACGGTGAGGTCCCCATGGAATGGAATGGTCGAGCTGAATGGGGCTGATCCATTCTTCATGTTCGTGAACGGGCGCTGTCAGTTGGGACTGGTCATTTTTAAGCTACCACGGTTCATTTTTAATTTATTTAGATTTTAAATTAAATTTTGCTTATTATTAACTCTGGACGCTCTTACTGTGCACGTCTTTCTACATCGTTCTCACATATTTGTATAATCTCAAAATGAATGATGTAAAAATATGATAATTTAAAAGAGTGTCCATGGAGTTTCTTGCCCTTTCTTCTCCATAGAGATCAACGCTTTGGAATGGGCAACTACAGTACTTTCACAAGTTATTATGCCTTGTGACTGGGACTTTAGATTCATTTTGTTTCATGACATTCAAAAGTGCCTGTTATGGTCTAATTGAAATAAATGATTTGATTTGAAGGTGAGTGTGCTCCACTGTCTTCCAGGCAATCATGCAAGACTGCTGTGCTGATTCAGATCATGAATCACAGTACTTCTATGACTTTTTCATAGCATTCCCATACAATTTGATCAGCTGAATGCGTCAATTCTAACAGAAAGCTTATTTTTTTTTGTTGAAGGGAAAAAAGAAGTTTTGCGTTTATAATGTTATACCTTGCCAATGTCTGTGTCTACTTTGTTCCCCAAATAATACACACAGACCTAAAGTTTATTTGAAACATTCATTCATTATAGGAAACTAGTTTTGCCCAGCGGTTTTAACTGTTTCTCTGCATGACATAAGTGGTTTAAAATTCAAAGTATTTATTTCAATTAGACCATTACAGGCACTTAAGAATGTCAAAAATAAAACAAATAGACAAAGCTACAGTCCTTGTCACAAAGCATAATGACTTGTGAAAGTACTGTAGTTGCCCATTCCAAAATGTTGATTTCTGTATAGAATAATGGGCAAAAAACTCCATGGACACTCTTTTAAATCATAATATTTATGTCAATGAATGACATAGATATTATGATTGAGATTATACAAATAGGTGAGAATTATATACAGATAAACGTTGCAAGCAACTCGACGGCTACGTCCGTAGCAGTCCTAAACTAGCCCTCCTGCGGATTGGACGGTCCCTTCGAGTTGCACACTAACAAAATGTAATAAGTAATTAAGATAACCTTGGCAGCTGAGTGATGACCAGTACAATCTTCACATTATTGCCTTTCTAATTAAACTGGCTTAGAACCCATCGGTTGGATGGTTTCAATATCTGTATCAAACATAGGTAGAGATTAAATAATTTACAAATTATCAACTTACTGGAATATCAGTCAGCTTCTCATATAGTTCATGTAAATTCTTGTTGACCACGACATTCATGCGGACATTTTGCGCTAAACATATCCGACACATTGGCAATTTTGTCATCTTTTAGGTTGATACACAGCTGCTAACTAATAACTGGCTAACTGGAGAAATGGCGATGCTTATATATAAATATTACGACTACAGCAATGTACTGTTTATAAATGAACGAGTGCAGTTTATATGTAGCAGACGTTATGACAACATTATTATATTTCACCTATGATATGTAATATTAAACAACGCGAATAACGGTATCGAAAGTTTCACACAAAAATCTACGAAATCAATAATAACAATTTGACATTGACAGTTCAGAGCATGCTAGTTTGTCTTCCTAGGATATGTCAATTTTTAACGTCCGCAGCGCCATCTAGCTCCCTGACCCCGTACTTTTTCAAATGAAAAATGCGTTCCAAATTAATATTATTATATTCATGTTGTTTTAAATTACTGCAGAAAATAACAATAATTAATGCGTTTTCTTACATTATTAATAAACATAATATTTCTACAAACAAGACAAGTAACAATTTAATAATTTAATATGAAACGAACGCATCCGTAAAAATGCACTGTTTGCTGTCATGGCAGCCGCTAAGTTCGAGACTGTTGTTGTTGTTGTTGTCCCTAGAGTAAATATGTTCCTTGCTGTTCGAGACTGAAGTTTGAGACCAAGTGGATGCGTATGCGCAATTTTCTTGTTTTCTATTCAGTTTCATCGAATGTCTAAGCAATCTTTATATTTTCTGATTACTGAGTACGTCGAGTCGAGTGTGTTAACCTCCTCCGTCTTATTTAGCCTTCGCAGATTAAAGATTTCGCTGGTGACTTGTGAGCGTGTTGAGATAGTGACTCTGTTTTTGTTGTTTTTGTGATATTGACACTATAAAATGCCTCAAAAAACGTGTTGTGTTCCTACCTGCGCTTCTTCACTCGTTGCAGGTTAGTACCATTAACTTAAATACATTACCCGATACTTAAAATTTGGCTTGCCGGTTTCCGGCCGGTGATAGCTAAGTACAGACGCCAGCACATCGACTTACTACAATCTGTCAATTTCGTTAATAAATTTTTAACTTGATCTCAAAAGCATTCGGTTCAAGGTTAGTTGTGGAAAGCTGACAGTTTTGGGTACCCGGCCATGCTGGCGTCTGTACATGTAATAGTAAATACGTTGTAACGGGTTGGAAAAACTAAGACTACCCACTGACCAAAAAATGCCCTATCTCACTAAGACACCGCGGTAGGGCAATCAGTTGCTCCACCAACAAAATATTTAGAGCCGTACCTCTTCTGGTGTGCCCCTATTCAACCAAAAAGTTAGATGACAGCAACCAAATCAACTGCTGGTGGCTTGACTACTAATATCTATAGAGCTCTTGCATGTCTCACTCACTTGGCTGTTTTGCAAGGTATCTTGTATACAAACAATAACAAACAATATTTAATGCCTTTAAAATATTTTTCCATCTTAATGTCTGCAATTTAGCTTTTGGTTTATAATTTAATTTCCTACTTTATTTATAGGTGCAGTGCTACATGCTTTCCCAAATCCTTCAACTGATAGTGACAAGTTTCATACATGGGTTGACAACCCATGGTGCTGATGCTGGTCTTGTGGAAGAAGATGATGATTATATATTTAGAAACAGAAGAATCTGTCGTCTCCATTTTGAAGAAATATATCATTATCCGAAGAATAGATTAAGTAAATTAGCTGTACCAACACTGCATCTTCCAGGTATTGAGTATATTTTTTTCTAATCTTATATATTTTTTTAAGTTATTGTTTACTGACAATAGCTTTTAGTGGCCTGTCGTTACAAGTAGTCAGAAGCCAGAAAGTCTGACTAGTCTAAGCAAGGGGTATTGTGAAGTCCAGTAACTGGGTTGTGGAGGTCTGGTAGGCAGTCATTTCATGTAAAACACTGATCTTCTCCTAAATCCGGTTGAATTGGAAGACCCCAACACTATTGTGAAAAGGCTAGGGAGATGATGTTTACTGAGAATAGCTTTTGTCATATAAATATGCATATCTCCTGAATATTTAAATATATGTGTCAACAATGAACAGTTCTAGTTTTTCTACATATAGTCAGTTTATACATATATAGGTCCTATGTATCGTAAAGTATGTTGGTACCGGCCCCATCGTTCGCTTAAAATAATAAAAATTAAAATATTGACATGTAAAAGAGTTAAATAAGCTATTTACAAAAAAAAAAACAGTTGGTGACAGCAAATACTCTGAGTGAACTTCTCAATATTCCCTGTATGACATTTTTTTCATTTACACTGTAAAATGACTATAGTAACTCTCCTGATAAACTAAATTATTATTTTATTAACATAGATTTTTTTTGATAAGGTTATGATTCTTTTTGTGTTAACAATGTTTTCTAATCTAATGTATTTGTAATCTTTTGTAGGTGCACCACTGGATACTGCCTCCAATAGACCTGAGCCCATAGTTATTGATAATATACAGCCCACCACAAGTACCAGTAGCTACAGTGACATGGTTTTAAGTAAGTAATTATGACATTGAATAATATTAATTTATTAAAGACATATTGTTTGTTTGTTTAAACAGGATAATATGAGGAAGGATCAGTCTGACTTATATTGTGAGATACAAGATAGATACAAGATACAATAGAGACAAGATATTATTATTCATATAAAAATGAACTTAATATTTAAATAAAGTCACCAATTGACAGTTTTAATGATTCTACAGTCAGTTTAAAGATATAAGTACTATGTGTTGTACGGTTGGTATCATCTGGTGACAACAAAATACTCGGGGAGAATTTCTTAATGTTCCCTGTAATATGACAACTATGTGACGTGGGAACTTGATGTATAAAATTATTTAGAAGCTCTCCTGACAAACAATACTATTAAAGAAATTTCAAAACAATTCTGTTTAATTTAATTTGGATGGAAGTAACAGCTTGTATCACTATCAACATAGAGTTTTTGATAACTAATGTATTTATCAATCTTTTGTAGGTGCACCACTGGATTCTACCTCCAATAGACCGGAGCCCATTGTTGTTGATGATTTACAGCCCACTACAAGTACCCATAGCTACAGTGACCATATTAAAAGTAAGTAAATCTATATATTGATTACATTTTGCCTACGACATCGTTCGTGTGGAATTTTCCTACATTTACCGCAGACTTCCAGACTTCTTGCAACTTTTGTTAAAACAGCTTAATCAGTTAAGCCGTTTTTAAATGATACTCAGTCATACATTCGGCAATTATTGATTTTTGTAATTATAGTTAATTATACAAACACAAAAATATTTATATATATATATATTTATTAAAGTTTTATTTGCAGGCATTGCGGGAAAACCTTCATTAATACCAGCTCCATATAAACTACACTCCGCTACAACTAGAATGTACAAAACTGATGCTTTTAAGAGTAAGTAATTTATCAGCTCCTTTACACTAATTACATATTATAATAATTATGTAAGTAACTGTCTGTAATGTTTGTTATCTCATCATAAATAAGCAGGCGCGGATCCAGAAACTTAGCTCATATCACCTTCTCCACTAAGGTAGACAGTGACTTTAGAGCAGTAGCTCGCATTTAGCTATTTTTTTTAGGGTTCCGCACCCAAAGGGTAAAATCGGGACCCTATTACTAAGACTTCGCTGTCCGTCTGTCGGTCTGTCTGTCACCAGGCTGTATCTCGAAAACCGTGATAGCTAGACAGTTGAAATTTTCACAAATGATGTATTTCTGTTGCCGCTATAACAACAAATACTAAAATAAGAATTAAATAGATATTTAAGGGTAATTAAATAGATATTTAAGGTTAAAACTGCAAAAAATACTAAAATAAGAATTAAATAGATATTTAAGGTTAAAACTGCAAAAAAATACGTTTGTTTCCCATACAACAAACATAATTTTTTGCAGTTTTTGACCTATAATGGTACGGAACCCTTCGTGCGCGAGTCCGACTCGCACTGGGGCGGTTTTTTTATTATACAATTGTGTAACAGACACCATTATGTAGCCCACCATACATGCAACTAAGGGGTGAAGATAATGTTAGTCAATTTTTAATTTCTACTCATTTATTTTCAGGTAATCAGTTCATCGTATCAGTAAAAATTTAGAATATTATCTGGACGGAAAAAAAAGAATAGCGAAATGGGCTCATCTGGAAGCTTTATATAAACATGGCCCTGGATTTAAAGGACTGCGGTTAATACCAAAATTGACTGCACGTCATGTCATTCCAAATTTGATACCTAAAATGAAAGTGAAATACGCCACACAAGTCTTTAGCAAAACTGTCAGTGTAGCAATGGGATTCACAGCAGGTAAACAAATTACCCTTATCATTTTTACTTTTTCATTTTCCTGGGCATGTCTGCCGGATGCCATCCGGGGTATGAGCTTGTATATCACAAGATTTGAGCTCTAGCAGCGCCGGACGGAGTCGCGGCAGACCGAGAAGAAGGTGGTATTGGATGGCTTCTTAGAGAACTGGCAGGACGACATATTAGACAAAAGGAAATGGAAAGAGTGGGGGTGAGGCCTTTGCCCAGGAACAGTTCAATCTAGAAAAGTATTTTTCTTGATGTGGGAAACGTGGAGTGGGAGTTTGGTTTGAACCTGACTAGTACCATTGTGACTTTTCCAATGTCATGTGATTACACTTCTCAGTAAATTATATGTAATGTGAGAAATCTAATGTGAATCTTTTTTATTTTTTCAGAAATTGGCCAGATTCCTGAGGAAAGCACGGACACTGCAGAGCTTTTATTATTTTTCGATAGGCTTTTTGATTCTGTCAATGGAAACTACAGCAAAATTGTAAAAGGCAAAATATATCGGTCAGCAGTCTCGCCAAAATCGCCGCATCACAAATTATGGCATAAGAGCTTACCAATTTTAAGATCCATGAAATTTATTAGTGACAGAGTAAGGTTGGTTCCATCTATTTCTAGTTGGATAAAAACTATTCAAGCATTTCAGCAAATAACCAAAAAACTACACGGCTTAGGCTTGCGATCTGTACTGCTGCGCAATTTCAACCAAGACCCGCTGGAGAATTTTTTTGGCGCCATACGAGCACATGGGCAACGAAATGTCATGCCAAATTTAGTATCTTTTGAGGCGTCTTATAAAGCCTTATTAATTAATAACATGGTGTCACCTAAGTCTGTGGGGGCTAATTGTGAGAGTGACGACAGTCATTGCCTACAAAGCTTAAAATGTATTTTAACTCAAAATATCTCCAGGCCCCTACCTAGACTTACAGAAATAGATTTTAATCATTTAAATATAGAATTAAAAAATATAGATGTAGTATTAACTAGCCAAATTCCAAGCGAAATTGAGAAGTGTGCAGCAGTAGCTTATTGTTGTGGCTGGCTCATTAATTTAACATACAAAAAAATTTCAAAAAATTGCATTGAATGTAAAAAAGCATTAGAAGAGGATAGTGAAGAAACATACTTGCAATATCTAAAGTTTATTACTTTAAAAAAAAATACGAGTAAATGTATTCTTCACTATCCCAGTAAATATTTGTTGGAATGTTTAATTAATATAGAAATTATTACACTTGAAATTTTAAAAACTAATTGTGAATCCCAAGAAATAGTTAATTATATACAATTGGTAACCACCACGCTTGTATCACTTGCATTTATTAAATGTGAACAACACAAACTTAAAATAAAGGAATATCTTTTAAAAAAAAGCATACAATTAATAATATTCAATTGGTGCAAAGATGTAAATAATTTGCTAAGTGGCAAAAACACGGTTTGGGATGAGAATGACCCAATTAAAGAATTAGCACATAATTATTATGTACGCCATAAAAATAGAAATAAATAAATAAATATCTTCTTGAAAAAAAATGTTTTCTTTCATAATATTTTTCGTAACGGATTGTGTATTTAATAATAGGTACTTAGTTTTAATTTCGTTATGTTTATAAAATACAGCATGTAAACCGTACCTACTGGCTATTATTAAATACACAACTAGTAGCACCTTTAAAAAGTAACATAGCTATTAGATATATTATTATGCATTCGTGTATTTACCGGATGATTTTTTTACCGTCAGGAAAAGTGAGGCTAATTCTAGTGCTCAAATACAACTACTTTTTCTATTGGTCCCATAGAAAAAGTTGTGTTTGAGGACTAGAATCACTCTCTTTATTTTCCTGGCGGTAAAAAGAATCATCCGGTAAATACACGAATGTATAATATGGCCTACGTCATCGATACATCTATCTATGTAGGTACGTATAGATTTGCTACTAAGTAGTACGGGGTCTGAGAACTAGATGGCGCTATAAAGTACAAAATCGAGAGTTGGTCATCTATACGTTAGTACTTATACTTATCTATGGTTCAGAGTTTCAGATACCTCTTTTTTTTTTAAAACTATTCCGAAGTGCATTCTTGAACCATAAATATTTTCAAGCGTAATAGATTCTACACAAAATATTTATCCTAGATAATTATTAAAAATTTCATACTAAGCCAATTACAATTTTCTTGGATCCATTATTTCGAATCCAAAAAATATTCCGCTCTTTGAATCGAAGATAAGCATAGAGCAAGCACTGAGTAAATAGCCTCTAGAGGAAGTTTAGAGCGAATCTCTGAACAAATTTTTCTGACTGATTTTACAGTGGGCGAGGTAAACACATACAGCATACTGCGGAAATTAAAAGAATCTGGCCAAGAGCGAAGCTAACGAGGGTTCCGTACAAACGTACTACTAAGTAAACAGCCATATATCATTTGACTGCGTACACTCATTGGGCTGATTTTGCTAGTTGATATTAAAACCATAGTACTCAAATCTGTGGCCCCAGCTAGAGCCGGAGCCCGGAGCCGGAGCTATAAAAAATCAACCCTCGAATTCTACGCCTTCAAAAGATTCAACGTAACTAAGGCAGGTCCATATTTTTGGGACAAGGACTTAAAGGTAGGTAGAAGAAACAATAAAAACAAAAAAATCAGTAACATCCTTTTTTATTATTAATAAAAACAAACCATTCTTTTTTAAGTACAAAAAAATAAAAACGAAATTCTACTTATATGCATGAAATGTGTCAATTTTCGAATATTTTGTTAATTTTTTTTCTAAATGAGCTCTGTTATATTCGTATTTAATTTCATTGGTGAAATTCGATTCAGTGTTTATGTAATATTTTTCGAATATCTCACGTTCATTTAAAGATGATTTAATTAAGTCAAATGGGATATTTTTAAAAAAATATCTTATTTTATTGTTGTTTTTTTTTGTTGTGATGATGTTAACGTTAAATTTAAATCCAGATCTATGAACGTTACTTAGTGTGTACGCTATTATTCATGTCCTTGTCGCACAATCGTGAAATAATAAGCTCACAACAGAGACGGAAACATGACCTCTTATTGTTATATTTGTTTGGATGTTCTAAACTTACTTCTGTGTTAAAAAGGGACGGAGTTAGATATCTTATATAGCGCTGTCGTTTTCCTACACACACCTTGACGCAAACTTGCATATTTCAATAAATGTCAGTAAATTTGAATTTCGCGGTGTGCTTAGGCGCTTCCCCCGTAAAGTGCTATATGTAAGAAGTGATTGTACAAAATGGGACAAGTATAATCTATAACAGTTCCTAGGTAACGTTTATAATTCTCGGTCTTCATGTGTTGTGGATGCCTTTGTGTTGCAATTAAGGGTGGAACTGCTGGGGTATTTGCAGGTGCTTCTTCTCCACAGCGGGGGTCATCGAGCGGCAACGCTGTGAATGAAAAAGCAATTAGAATGCGTTGTGGTATTACGGACTTTTTAGGAGATGCTTTCGAAAATTAGTCGCACTTGTAACGCCTTTGCCAACCTTGTTCCAAGTGTGTTGGGCCAAGTAGCAGCTGCTATTTTAACCAGATGCAGCTGAATACCAGTATTGTACATGGAACGACTGTTTATCTGACCTCTACAACCCAGTTAGTACTGGGTAATATGATGCCCCTTCTACGTTTTGCGGGTGGGAAATCATCGAATAACTGCCACCGCTCTTGCGGCGAGTGTCAATTTACTGACTAAAATTCACCCATGTTCCTTCTTTTGTTCCGGGGCCGCGGTATGTCTTTCGAACAACCCACCACCCCTCTGCTTTGCTGGAATCTCTTTGAAACGCGCGTGGACTACTATCGTGCCAAAAACACGGCCTCTTGTCACTAGACGGACGGATGGTGAGCTACCCATTGCTCACCGTCCACAGACCCGCATCTACGGTGACTAAAAAGAGGCCCTTCATAACTAAAATTATTCCATTGGCATCTCGCAGGTCGACCTATGAGGTCGTTAGCTGCTCAACCGGACTATCCTGTGGATGCCTTGAACTTAAGGCCTCCAATCAGGGGCAAAACACTTATAAACTAAGTGACCGCATGTTAAGGGCACCTGCAGGTAACAAGTCTCGGCTTAGGGCCTCGCTGGGAGAGGACAGCAAAGTACTGGCAGGATCTGAGTTTCATTATTTGGGGATGATTTTGGTTTACTGGCTCAGCTAGTTCCGTGCGGGGATCAAAGCCGCGACACGCAACGCAGCAGTGCGCCAACCCTAACATATTGGTGCTAACCTCTCTATAGTCCGCTTCACACATCACCGGCGTCCTCATCTCCACCTTCCGCGGCGGCATCAGATCCTCGTCGTGGACTAACTTGTACACCTCCGAATGTTTCAGATGCTCCAGGGATACGGGAGGTTTTTCGTATTTCATAAAGTTTATCCTGTAATGATGGGTAATCGTTAGTCTCTTGTATTGAAGAAGCCACTAGCTACACAACCAAAGTTGCTTACAGGTCTTTCAAAGGTTTTTGCGCGTCTATTTTGTCGAAATGATCTCTAGGGTGCGTTTTCATAAAAATGTGCTACGTTATGTTGCTATGAATGCGTTCGATAAAGTTTTTTGTATTTTTTTCATTTTTTTTTTTAATATGAATACATTATTATTGTTGTTTGATTGGCATCGGTATAAGTCCAATACTATAAGTATTGTAAGTAGCTATAGGTACTATTTTTTTTAATATTTTTATATAGAAGCTGTTGGTGAACTTTGTTAATAAATAAAGACCAATAAAATTATATTCCTTGGTCCATTCTGCTAAGCAGTGTTGGAAATGAGCTCAACTAAACTATGCTCTTTATACGGATGGATGCGTGCTAGCAAAGCAGAGCGGAGTGTAGCTGCCTCGTGGCGGTGCAACTTCATAGTATATCTTACTCGCCTCGCTACATCTCTCAGCATCAAACCTAAAGGGTCCGTCCGTCTGTCACCAAGCTATATCTCATAAACCGTAGGGCGTAGTAATGGTTGACATTTTTACAGATGAAATATTTCTGTTGTCGTTTTAACAACAAATACTCAAAAAATAGGTCTCCCATGAAAGAGACATGACTTTTTGCTATTTTTTATAGATAAATGGCACATAACGCTGTCGTGCGTGACCGTCTCGCACTTGACCGGTTTTTAGCGTCGTTTTCGCAACAAAGGTATGTACAGACGCCTGCAGGTCAAGCTACCCGAAACTGTCAATTTTTCCCAATGAACCTTGAACCTTATACTTTAGAAATAAAGTCGAAAATCTATCAAAGAAATCTGACAGATTGTAGTAGCTTGATGTGCAGGCGTCTGTACATGGCACATTTCTAGGGAAAAAGCCCTTACTCTAGTTTCAATAAGATTGGTACTGGACTACAGAAAAGATTTCCTTGAAAAACTGTAGAACTTGGCTATGACTACGCAAGTCTTTTGTTTCCTGCGTAATCACTATGACAACGTGTCATTTGGTCGTGCAGCTCGTGGCAGAGGTATGCACGAAAACGCCTCGACGGTAGCTCTTAGAGACCATGTATTTTAAACAATTGAAAAACTTGTGCGTGACTTAGGGGTGGGTGACATAAAAACTAGGTCTACGAATATTTGGTGATTGGCAACATTAACCAATTGTCAAATACTTGTTAGTCAATTTTGTCAAGACAACATTTTTGAAACAAAATTATTGACAAATAAAAATACTTTTAACTTCTTTACATTTGACGACACGACATAAATGAGCCTTATTTTTGCATTTGTTTTCTTTTCGGCAGAATACATAATGGCGTCTCTAGTTGCTGTCAGCGTGGCGTTTCCGTGGTCTATGGTTAAGGTCGAAACGTCAGTGTAGCCCGCGAATTCTTTTTTCTTTAGTTTTTTTTTTGCAATTTGCAGCTCAGTGTCAGGTTGTATGTCGATTAAAATATGAATTGCAAATGCAACTAACATGGCCGTACAGAGTTATAATAATTAAAATGAAAAACAATAAAATGATCGTTAATGAAAATATCACCAACCATCATCAACCATCCATGTTACTTCTTTTGCAATTTATGTTCTGGGGCCGCGGTATCTCTTTTGGACAACCCGCAACCCCAGCAAGCTTGCGTGTATCTGCTAGTTCGAATGGAGGCCATAAATGTTCGCAATTCATATTTTAATCACTGCTTGACACTGACCAGTAAAATGCATAGAACGTTGATAAATTTATAATTTCACGGGCTACCCCAGAGCTTTTATTTTAAGAAGATATTGACTATGGTCTTTACCCGGGGCACGATTCTTTAGTCAAGGGGTCACTAAAAGATAAGGGAACTAGAAACTAGCAAAATATGTTGAAATACTTTAACATGAATGAATGTAAGTAAACTATTCATGTTTGTCTGATAAAATGCTTGTGGCTAAGAATTAACGTATATATTGTGGTCGGCAATACATAGAATAACATACCTACCTATTTACTTTAAATACGCATTATAATTGCATTAAAACATGGTACACATAATTAAATAAATGGGGTTCGTTTCTGAACTCCTCGCTTCGACTGTTGATGTCTTCGTCATTTTGAATGAAAAGCGACCAAAAATGGCGGCAATCTAAAACAGCGCCATCTTGTGGCAAAGCGTTCAATAAGAACTGTTTTTTTCTTCTTTGGCAATAGGGTAGTTTCCAAAAAAATAAATATTCGTCCGTCTTTTAAATTATTCAAATAAGGGACAACGTCACGCGTTGTTGCATTTTTTCGCAACGAATGACGTCACACGCAACTTTAATGGGCTATATCTTTGTCTAATTTACAAATAAGTGTCCCTTATTTTTTAATATATAGGCGGACCCTGAAAACTACCATATGGAGCCGATGTCACATATTCTGCCAGCGTCATGCTGTGAGCTAAGAATTTCTAAACCACGTTCAACAAATGTCATCTATACAAATATAATAAAGATGAGAGTTGGTTTGGTTTAGCACGCTTATCTTAGAAAAAGCTGGTAAAAAAAAATTGTCATAGATAAGTAGAACATTTATCGAGGAAGCTATAGGCCATATCATCATATCATGCTACAACACTTGAGAGGTGAGCAGCGGGCGAAACTAGTTCTCAATTTTATTGTTCACAGCAATCTGTGAAAAATTGAGAACTACTTTCACGATGGCTCTGACAGATTTTGATCACGTTTAGGATTTAGAGTTAATTTTTAATTACAAAATTAACAGTAACTACCTGCATTTTAGGATTAAAACTTATCTGGCCAAATGTGGTTGTTCTATAAAAACACCGCTGCGTAAGGATCAGGTCGATAGAACGGTGACTACAGACTTATAATTCTCACGCAGACTCGAACCTCCTCTAGTCGCAATTCACTCTAAGAGCAGGGGGGGGGGGAGCTAAAATGGCCGGTTTAGCTGAATCATAATATAAACAAAGTGACATTTCACAATGATAACTGCGTCTGTGACCATTTTACAAAATGGTAACGTAATTAAAATTATTAATCCTTACAAATTTTATAAAAGCGAAAGTGAGTTTGTTTGTTTGTTACCTCTTCACGCTTTAATGGCTTAACCGATTTTGATGAATTTTGGTACAGAGATAGTTGGGAATCAGGAGACGGACAAAGGCTATTTTTTTTTAAAAAAAAGTGGGATGTGAGGGAGAAAGAGGGAAGAAAAGGGAAAACTTAGCGTTCCTATTACAAATCAATAAGGCGCTACTGAATTTAACGCGAGCGAAGCCGCGGGCAAAAGCTAGTCTAATATAATTCTGCTTAAGGCCATTTTAGAGCCCCAGTTTCCCTCACTTATCAGTTCATTAATTTGTCAATTCGCCATTTGACAGCAGAAAAGCGCTTCGCGATAGAGTAATATTGACAGAAGGCTCGATATCACGAGGACGCATGCGTCAACGCTTAAAATAACAAGACTGAAAGCGTAGTAGGGACGATACCTTAGCACGTTAAAACTTATTCGAACAGTCTCGAATATCTTTGACGACTCACAAGAATCTGGTAAAAGGCGCGTTGAAGTCCACGTTAATAATCATGCAATTGTCTACTACAAGTAATGGTTTGGTCCTATTTTTAATGGATGAACCAACCCTAACACTTCGCTGAAGAACACGCAAGTACCTAATCATATCGAATGTGAATATAATGATCTCTGTAGCTATACACAACCATGCATCAATACCAATGCCATGGGATGAACCTCCTCAAGTCCTCACAGACACAAAAGAGTCATTCAACTGCAAAATTAAATTGTAATGAAGCGACAATATCCAATGAAATTGATTCGGCGAGTCTCATGCTTAAAAAACGATCTTCAAATACGATTAGTGTAACTCACTTCAATCAATTTGTCATAAGTATCTATCATAGTCTCTCGTAGTCTATGAAAATCTACTAGGTGACAGTTTGACTCTCTGGAATTATTAAAAAAAAAAACTTAAAGCACGCATTTGCCTGTAGCTTGCAGAAAAGTATGCAAGAAAAACCTCTTCCACATTTATACAGAGTTTAAAAAGAAGGTCAGGGGCCTAAAATGACCGTATTAGCAGAATCATCGTCATCTGCTTAGC